>CM044441.1:33917570-33952956 GCA_024363595.1 Xenopus borealis
TCTTAAATATATTGGTAATGGGTTGAGTGCAGAGGACCTTTTGTATTTGTCTATATATATCTATATATATATATATCTTCCTATGAAGAATATATATTTATGTATATATATATATATATACAGAACAGCATAGAGGTTTATTGTTCAGTCCTCACAGGGACCCTTGTCAAGAAAAAAAGAAACAGAACACCCTTTCCTATGCTTAGATAGCGAAACAGCAACAAAATAAACATTTGTATATCTTAAAGGCATTATAAATGTGGATACAATATTAGTGCATCAAAAAAGGAGTAAAAGTAGTATTAAAAAAAATTTTATTCTAACATTTTACTCTGAGCTACACATTTGCATGAAATCATGACATTGTTTTTAAATTCAAGGGAAATTATATGGTGTTCCATGACAGTATTTCACGAATTTTTAAATGTTATACATAAAATATGCCCAAATTGCATATTATTCTGAATTATTTTATAACGTATTTCTAAATACAACATCCTACATGGCACAAATCGAGAATATCTGATGGCATCACAAATCTGTAGGTTTGCCCAATACTGGGAAGGACCAGTAAATCTAGAAGTATTGCTGACCATTATTAAAAAAACAAGAGGAAATTGATAAAACCTGTTATTGCTGTCTATGATATTGAATTATATACATATACATTTGGATCTGAGTGATGGAGAATGTTGGTACAACATTAGCAGTTATCCTTGGTTCTCACTTGTATTTAAAAAAATAGATAAATACAAATTTACTGCAGATATTCAAAGTATGAGGCCTGTTGTTTAGGAATCATGATCTTTCCTTATGCAGATGCAGCAAATCGGTCTAATTACTCATCATCAGCCCCATGCTGACTGAAGGTATTAAAAGTGAATTATGAAAAAATATGAACTTCAGACTTTTTCTCAAGTTAATTCCATATTATTCTTCCTATTTTATAGTCCTTCCCTGTGTGTGTGTGTTTGCTTCTGTGTATACTGTATATACAGGTATCTCTTATCTGGAAACCTGTTATCCAGAATGCTTTGAATTACAGAAAGGCCATCTCCCATATATTCCATTTTATCCAAATTAACCAATTTAAAAAAAAAAAAAACTATATTTCTTTTTCTTTATAATAATAAAACAGTAACTTGTGATATAATTAAACCTTACTGGAAGCAAAACCAGCCTATTGGGTTTATTTAATGTTACATGATTTTCTTGTAGACTTAAGGTATGAAATCCAAGTTACGGAAAGTTCTGTTATCCTGAAAACTCCAGGTCCCAAGCATTCTGGATAACAGGTCCCATAACTGTATATCATACGCTATTTTCTCATATTCTTATTAAACTCAGTGAAAGCCTAGACACTTGTTATAAAACACAGTTGGATGGATAATGAAAAGAGATACATTTTGCAGTTTGTTAAAAATATATTTTTATTTTTTTCCTGTTTCCCTTTCTCTCATTCATTTACAAAGACTGTTCTAATAAAATTGTACTTATTTGTCCAGTTTCCCAATATAAGTAGTTATGGGTGAATCTATCCTGTTTTGCTTTGCTGAAAAACTCATGAAACACATTAGTTATTTCTTTTTCTTTCCTGCCCATGCCTTTCATATGTGTATCCCCAAAGTCTTGAGATGAATTCATTTAAGCTATTTAAGTTGGACAACTATTTCTTATTTCCATGGTACATCATTATTGGCACATACAGTTGAATGAATGAATACATAGTTACATAGTTACATAGTTAAATTGAGTTGAAAAAAGACAGAGTCCATCAAGGTCAACCCCTCCAAATTAAAAACCCAGCATCCATACATACACACACATCTCCACTCTTTCACACACAAACCATATACGCCCATAGCTATACTAACTGTAGAGTTTAGTATCAAAATAGCCTTTGATATTATGTCTGTCCAAAAAATCATCCAAACCCCTCTTAAAATCATCAACAGAATTAGCCATCACAACATCACCCGACAGGGCATTCCACAGCCTCACCGTCCTGACTGTGAAGAACCACCTACGCTGCTTCAAATGAAAGTCCTTTTCTTCTAGTCTGAAGGGGTGGCCTTCTAGTCTGAAGGTATTTATGTTTTTCTCAAAAATTTAAGCCTATGAGTGCATGTGGTGTGCTACCGCTTTGAGATGTTTCTGTATACTGTACTCACAAATAGTGATGGGCAAATACATTTGGCAGACACAAATCTGTGGCTATTTTCCTTGTTTCACCACAAGCAAATTAATTTGCCAAACTGCAGCGACAATTCTCCATCAAAAAATCTACCACGTCAAAATTTGGTGCATCAAAATTATTCGACGCCCATTGACTTAACTGCATTTGGACCAAATAGTCACGCAAATTATTTTGACGCCCATTGACTTCAAAGTTCTTCACATATTTTTCGCTGTTTTGCGAACTTCTCTGTAAATTAGCAAATTTTTTGGTGAAGCTAAATTGCACAGATTTGCCCATCACTACTCATAAACATGCTTTTTTGCATATGTTGTGACAGACTGTTAGAATTGTTTTTTGGCATGTTATATGGTTTTACTTACCGTATAAATTAATATTCTGTTTATTTGCACATATTTTATTAAGGAGACGTGCTGTACACTGAACGGAATTCAGGAACTGTATGATAAGACATTGGTGTGGTATATCCTTTATTAAAGGAAGGGATTAAAATAGGGTTACATTCAGCATATGATATATATATATATATATATATATATATATACAGTCATAGCGTTACTCCAAGGAGATGTTTTTTACATACCAAGTACAGATCATATGAACTCTGTATAAACTGTTAGCTAATCTCTTTGGAGACTGATTGTGGGAGGGATAAGCACCTTAGCTACTCTCTTCATTTTTCCACTTCAATCAGTTTTTTAAACCACTAGAGAATGTTTTTTACGGGAGAGCAAGAGTTTATTTTCTCAAGTTAAATGGGAGATATTTAGCATTTAACAATAACAATATTTGGTACTTTTTTGAGTTTTTTCCCCCCAAACCGATTAATTCAGGCTTTTTAAATAATAATTAATGGTCAGGGCCAAATTTACCTTTTGAGTTCAAATATTAGCTCATGGAGGCTCTGGAAGGAGCAATGGGAACTGGCACAAAGGAAATTTAAATTTCTGAACCAATGTGGGTGTGGTTGGGCAGCATGCCGCCCCCTAAAATCCTGGCACCCTAGCCACGTCCCTAGGTGGTCATGGTTCTTTTTTATTAAAATAATGAGATACATTTGGATTTAAGTAAATAACTCTCTTTCTTATAAAAATTAGTTTCTAGCTGGCTTTTTCTAATCTCCGAAATCACATGTAAGTGTGTTTATTGATGGAGGGAAAGCCTAAACCAGCACAGAATGCATGAAAAACTGCATATATGCAATTATGTATACTGAATAGTTGCTTAGAATTACATTTGCTTTCATAATGTAAAATGTATGTTAGGTCTACAGCCAGAAAATCTAGGGCTTAATTTAATATAAAATTCCTTTAACATTATGCATTGCTTATGTACACAAATACATGCTGGTGTCTTATATATATATATAAAATACCATCATTATCTGTATTTTCTCTTTCAACAGTAGGATGAAAAACTGTAAGTGTATTCCATACTATTGTGATTTTAATTGTTTAGGGGCCACTGAAATCCTTTCATTTGATGAACAGATATTTTATATTACAATGTTCTTTCTCCATGTGCACTGCTTGGCAATCATTCAGCTTGCTCTTGCTGAAAAATAAAAGAGTCTTTTTGTACTGTTAAGGCTTTTGGTAATTATTGTCATTGTCTCATCAGTGGTTTGTTTACAGCAGAGAAGGGTGACAGGAACACTGGGATGTTCTGTCAAAGACATCAGCTGATGAAAGTTTTATTGTCATATGATCGGCCTTTCTTCTCAACAACAAATTATTGTTTTATCATCTCAAAATGTATGGTTCTACATAAAACATTTTTATTTACTAAATGTGCTTTATATGTAAGAGATGATGGATAGCTAGATGATAAATATATATGGTAAATTATTCTAAAAGGTGCATCGATATTTAAACAATGTTTCAGGTCAGTTCTAGAGACTTCGCCAGAATGACAGTAAAATGTATGTTATCTTGGGGCAATATGGTGGTACAGTGGTTAGTACTACTACCTTGCAGTGTTGAAATCCTAGGTTTGGTTCCATTTTATTCAAGGACACTTTCTGCATGAGATATGTATATTTTCCTGTTGGTGTCCTCCAGGTACTCTGGTTTTCTCCTAAGACATACAGGCAAGTTAACTGACTGATAAAACTGACCATAATTAGTGATGGGAGAATTTATTCGCCAGGGGTGAATTCGCGGGGAATTCCCGCGATTCGCGAAATGCCAGGAAAAATTCGCCGCCGAAAAATTCGCCCAAAAAACAAGTTGCGCGTTTTTTGACGCGATGCGCCGAAAGCGACGCGTCGGAAACTACGCGACGCGATTGACGCGCGGCGCGTCGGAAAAGACGCGACGCACCGCGTTTGACGCGACATGCGTCTATAACGACGCGCGACTCGTTTCACTAATTTTTTCGCCAATTCGCTAATTTCTCGGGAAATTCACAAATTTTTCGGCGAAGCGAAACGTGTGAGATTCGCCCATCACTAACCATAATGTGTTGTTTTCATGTGATCGGGAGCTTAGACCGTAAATGCTATCAGGGTCACAGCCGCATGTATAATCTCTGTGAAGCACTGCAGAATATGTTAATGATAATCTATACATACTCATATAACACTAAAAAATTATGCCAAAACTAGGACCCGCCCATGAAGTAAACAATGGCAAGTGCATAATGAAAGTAAAGAGAACCCTAGCATAGCGTTTGTCATTAATGTTGAAACACATCCTAAAATTCAAAACATTTAAAGGGTAATGTAATAAAAATCACAAAGAGAACAAATTTGTGAATAAAAATATGCATGTATCAATGTAATATTCTTCGTTAGGCTTTTATTGCATTGTGAATTTTAATTGTACAACTGCTCTGGAGTCTCCTTAAATATTTTGTCGCAAAAATCTGTTTGTGATTGAGAAATGTTATTACATACACTGCACACTATTGCATGCTATACAATTCACTATCCTATTTTTGCATGAAGGGCAAAGTGTTCGCAAAGGCAACATTTTTCACTTTGCGAACATTTATTCACATTGCAAATTAATTGTGAACGATTTTTGCATTAGTGGCCAATATTACATTGCCCCCTTGGCATCTAAAAGCTGACAAGTTCATGTAAAAGTCAATGGGGGTTGTCCAAGCAAAATTCAAGCAATATTTTCAGTTTTTTTTTTTTAAGTTGGCATACCATTTGAAGATGTTGAGTAGGATGTAATTACACTGCTTTTGAATATTTCCCTATTTTTAAGCAGCTGAGTTTACCAGATTAGGTTTTTTTTAATAATTTTTTTAAGAACGTAAGCATTTGAGACTTGATAAATACAGTAGGTCTCCCAAGTATCACTGCAAACTGGAATTAATAAGGATGAGTGAGCTTATATCAGTCTCAGCACCAGTGGAATTTATAATCTAAGGGGTCAGTGTTGAATTTGTTTTCTGTTGGAGCCTACCTATCTTCATAATATTTCATTATTTAAAGTCTCATATAAGCTAACACAATAACATTGCAGATATTTCCTTTTTTCAGTTTTCTAGGTATTTAAACCTCAAAAGAAAATACTGTATACATTATGTGTACTGTGGAACATGTCAGGAAAGGTATTAAGAAATGTAAATGAGATGTGTGTGGCTCATTAAATAGTATTAAATTAGTCACAATAATTTTTGCTGTAACACAAAGAAAGAAATTGTTCCAAGAGATGTTCTCGATATTTCCTTCCTACCAAATAGCAGCAGATGTGGTCATTTTTTTAAACTGATTATTACAGTAGTTGATTTAAGGAGATTAATAATAAAGCCTGTTTAGAAGTGATGTTTATATTGCATTTACTTTACCAGATATGGAATGTAGAGTAAAAAGTGAGTTTACTTTGTTCATCCAATACCTTTCTCTGCACATCTGTTTTTATACATTTTTATGACATGTGCTCTATTTCTTAATTAAGCTGATATTTAAGCATGACTCCATTTGAGTATGGACCAGTGTGTGTGTGTGTGTGTGTGTGTGTGTGTACATTCTCTGCAGGAACTGGAGCTAGAATGCTAGAATGTCAGTTTTGTGCTTGAGTGTCCAATGAAATGTAATGTTAGAGAATTTCAGCAGTTCCTATCATGATGTCCTTGGAAGCAAAAAAATGGTATCTGTTTAGAAATCTGAACACGTTTTTGACTATATTGCAAAAATAATTGTTTTCTATAACCCCTTTGAGGTGTTATTTACAAAGGCCTAGATACAACAAGGCACAAGGTGTAGAGGGAAACATTGGCAGATGCCAGGCAGCCCTATCCTATGGCAGGTGGTAAGGACAGGTCTTTTTATCACTCTGCTCTTAACTTGCATGTGTCAATGATGTGCAAGTTTGGGTGGCTGGATGGAGGATGTCTAAATGACTCCCCTCTAGGCCAACGTTCTTGAACACAACATTGCTAAATGACAGCAGAGCTTTATTTAAGGGGTAGTACAATTGTGGTTACAAGTGCAAGAAGGATGCAAGCATGCAAAACCAGGCTAGTTAGCACATCTTTTTGCACTTTGCACCTTAACCCATACTTTGTCTTACATTAATCAATAGGTACAAATACACTTTATTTAAATAGGCAAAAATATTTAGGGATAGTTTGCAGAGATCCTGGTACAAGAGTACTAATGGGTGAAAATTTTGACCCTATGTGCTAATTTTAAAAAGGACCAGGGTTCAGGGTGTAGCCTAGATCTTTACCTAGCACTGGTTTGTAAATATAGCACTAGATGCAGAGCTCAGTGCCAATAGTTCTTTACTACCTATTTAATTACACCCACACACCCCCAACCACCACTCATACATACAGTAATGCTCAACAAAGGCAGTATGTACTGTATTCATTGGGGTGGTGAAAGTCTCTACTTTCCCTTTTGGAGTGCATAGACCTAGGGCAAATTTTTTTAAAGGGCTAGGCTCAGAGCACAAAAAAACATGGTGGATTGTGCCTGTTTTTGGCACTTGCACCCTATCTTTCAGTGAATACAGTAATTCCTTACATCTTGAACATTGATTGACACCTTATATAATAATTATACTGATGGCAAATGACATATAATGTATATTATTGATCTTTACTGGTTTCGGTTCCATTTGTTATGCCACATGGAACCCATACCCGTATCTTCACTTTTTTCTTGTCCCATTCCTAATTGTGCACTGTTGTGTTAACCTTACCATATCCTGCTTTGGTCTAGTTCAAACTATGTGACCTGACTGAATTTAGACCCTGGACTTTTTATAACCCACTCTACTTACTATTATTACCTCTACAAGTTATCTCTGTCTCTCTGAAGCTTTCTAATTTATTGCCTGTAAACCCCTTTTCAGTGATCTAACAGTATATATAATGTGCCTTTCCAGCTTTACTTAATTAGTTAGCTAATAAAAGCTACAGGTATGGGATCTGTTATCAGGAAACCTGTTATCCAGAAAGTTCTGAATTATGGAAAGGCCATCTCTCATAGACTCCATTTTATCCAAATATTCCAAATTTCTCTGTATTAATAAAACAGTAGCTTGTACTTGGTCTAAACCAAGATATAATTAATCTGTTTTAGAAGCAAAACCAGCCTATTGGGTTTATTTAATGTTTATATGATTTTGTAATATATTTAGGGTGTGAAGATCCACATTAGAGAAAGATCCATTATCCAAAAAAACCCAGGTCCCAAGCATTCTGTATAACAGGTCACATAACATATCACTAAACTTTACATTTACTGGTAAATGTAGTTTTTCTGCATCTAAGATGTGATAAAAGGACACCATAACAAAAATGTATATACCAAAGGTTTTGATTATACTGTAAAGGCATGGGACCTGCTATCCGGTATGTGTCGGTCTTCTTTCTGGATAAGAGGATAACATCTCCATATGTTAAATCTACTAAAACCATTTAAAGATTAACTAAACCCAGTTTTGCCTCCAATATGAATTAACTACTGCATAAAAAAGTGGGGATCAATACAAGGTACCGTGTTATTATTACAGAGAAAAAAGAAATATTTTGATTAAAATTGAATCCCGTAATTCGCAGCTTTCTGGATAATGGATTTTCAGGTAACAGATCCCATCCCTGTATAGATGGGAGAGACAAATAAAACATTACTAACAATGGGTATATTTTAATGTGCAGTTTTACATTCAGATGAACCTTTTCTTTAATAACTGCCAAAAGCTCCATTTCATTTGGCTATTTGTTTTTCAAATAGAAGATAAGATATATTAAGTATGTATGAATAAAAATGATAGTCTTAATCATGTAGTGTTCTAAAGGCTTTACAAATGTCTCCTTCTATGCTTTCAAAAGGACAGACATCATTTCAGTCTGGAAATAGTCACACAATGTTGTCATGCTGAAGTTCAAATCACAGTGGTTGCTCGGTGGGGTTCCCATGTCAATGTTTATTACAAATTAGCTCACTGTCAAAGAAAATATTATATTTGACTGATAATGTTATTAAGAAAATGGGGCAACACAGACAGAATCTCTGGCTGTGACAAAGAAGTTTAGCATTTTTTTTTCCTAAACTGTAAGAAAAACAATATAAGAGCACAATAATAACCCAGTTAGTTGAACTTTGCTATAAGTTGCAAGACATACAAAACAATGAAACACTTTGATAATGGTATCATTGGTACCATTAATATACATGCAAGTAGCACTTTGAAACACATGAAATTATTTCCCTAAGCATATCTAACTGCCTTTTAGAATAGTTAATAAGCCAATAGCATTTTAGCAGGATGGACAGTTACATTGCAGATGTAGAAAAGATTAAACAGATTATATGTCCATCACCAGCCCTGTTGATTAACCAGAACCAAGTGGCCTTAATTGATAAGGGTGGACTAGAAAACCTTTTAAACCTCTGTGATCAAATTCTTTAGTAATTGTGGTCCCATGAATACCAAGTGGAATTTGTCATGTCCAAATACTTGTCTTAGCACATCAGCCTGTCTAGCAAGAATATTACAGGTCTCTGTTATAATGGGGGGGGGGGGGGGGGGGGGGTGTAGTGTGACTGGACAAAGTGCAAAAAAATCAAAGCTCACTGGAGCTTTGCACCTACTTTCCTTTAGTGCAATCATATCTTCTACAAAACATTTTAAACCAAATTCAGCAGCATGGCAAAGCTGCATGCTGTATGGATGGCATATGCGCTGGATATGTGACCCCATGGCGCACCCCTACCATGTGTAAAAGTACTCACCAGCACACCCTGTCCCTTAGAATTAAAGTTCCGCCTGGTGCTCAATGTCTCCTGAGGGGTTGGCACCCTCCAATTTGTAGCAAGTAGATTGTAAGCCAGCACAACAAGTTGAGGGAAAAGTGGCTAATGCTAGCTCAATTCACTAGCGTTACCACCCACAGGGATATTGCCAATTCGCTAGAGAAAGAGACAGATGCTTTTCACTCTGGAGAATGGACGATACTCTGCAAATTCATTAAAATGCAGATTTTACTGAACATTACCTCTTTTGCCAGAGTTGCCTTCACCAGTTCAGACCAGGCAAAGTGCAATGGAGTGCATAGATCTTCCTCAATCTTCTGTCACTTACATCATATTCTGTGAGTATAAAATGCATCAAAGTT
Organism: Xenopus borealis; assembly: GCA_024363595.1. Taxonomy (NCBI): domain Eukaryota; kingdom Metazoa; phylum Chordata; class Amphibia; order Anura; family Pipidae; genus Xenopus; species Xenopus borealis. The sequence continues at coordinate 33,927,352 of CM044441.1, forward strand.
CAAAAAACGCTGGTGTCTTTTCATTTTTTCAGAGCGATAGCCTAAAAAAATAGTCCTAAAAAAATATTTTTGTCTAACCGGTTTCCCCCATACGTTTTCTAACATATGGCCATACAGTGGGCTCATGTTTAGGACATTATAACAAATCTATTGTCTTTATTAAAGTTCCCTGGATAGTGTAATTAACAGTGGAAATGTAATGTATTTGCTGAAAAATATAACATAAAGACATCCACTCAACTTTAAAATTCGCGATGTTTGTAAATTAACCTTAGCACAAGGCCTCTAGCAAATTTGCAATAGACAGAAATTAACGCCAGCACATCTTCGCTTAGGTGCTATAATAACACCTGAAACACAGACAGTGTGCTTGTTTTGAAGCAGCAAAATGTTAGTCGTATGCATTATTATTTTGGCTGGCCTGTAGCTAAATGCCATTCAATTCATTAGTCCTATCTATATTGGGAATAAAACTTTTCAGAAAGCCCCTAGATGTTCATTTCTCATTTGAAGATAGCAAAGTCCAAATCTTGGATAAAGAAGACTGCTAGTTTGAAAGAGGTGTGAAAGAGGCGATTCATCTCAAGGTGGTGCAACCATCCCTGAACAGAGGCGGGGGCCTTTGACACCACCTGTCTGTACATACAAAGCTGTTTTTACGTCTGTACCCCAGCAGTTTCAGAACACTTTACACATCCATATTGTATGCAAGTCTCCATTTTTTCGATGGCAGCAATGGGCCCCGGCATCCAAAAATGGACGCACGCGTCCAACCTGTTTGTTTTGCAGATGACTGTCCATTTTACAGAATTTTTATTTTAGCATGTTAACATGCCACATAATTTGGTAATCCTAAGAATATTAGACTTTAAACAGTATATTTACAGTATATTTATGAGGTTATATCTTTGTAACTATTTTGATAGCTTTTACAAAATGGGAAAACAATACTATATCATTTCAAGTAAGAGAAAAAGTGCAGACAATTAAAAAAAATTATATAGCAGTAAAATCATATATAAAACTTGTGTAGGGGACTACTAAATTACCCTCCTAGTTTATTTAGCAGGCAGTCCCCAAGTGTTATGGACACCTAAGTGGGTCCTAAAATACAGTTAGGAGGGGGAGCTGTTTCCTATTCCTGCTCTAATCCATGCCCCTTGCTGTTACACATAGTGACCAGTAGATGGCACTATGTTAAAGTATAAAAGCACTGTAAGCCATGCTTTCAGTGTCCATCTTGTGCTGGCTCTAGCCTGAGCAGGCAGGCAGAGTATTCGAGTGGAACCTAAGCAGGTCAGGCTTAGTAAGGATAGGCTACTCACTGTTATAGGTCGCTCTAGGAGTGACAGATAGACAGGATTATTTAGCTGAGCAGTCTGAGGCTCCTACGAGGATTGTGAGTGGGATTAAGATCCCGGGTACTAATTGCCCAGAGTAGGGACTAAGTGTACAGACCTAGGATTGAAAGTGTCTCCTCAGGTTCCACTTAGGGAAAAGGCTGAAAGCTGGGTGTACCTCCTCCATGCTGCATGTACATTGTCTCCCATGTGTGAAGGGGACAGTCTCTGACCAAAGGTGCTGTGAGTATTGCCTATCCACTGTTGATCCTGCATGTGCTATGTGATTGCTGTACACATCAATGTGGATTGTATGTTCAATAAACGTGTTCTATAGTTAAGTTATAAGAACCACTGGCGCCCAATTATTTGCACCCTGAATATTGTTACAGTTGCACTACACCCTGCCTCCACCTCGCTGCGAGGGCTTACTCCCTAGGATTTAAGGTCTCATCCGGAGCAATATATTGGGAGTGAAGCCTATAGATAGAGACAGGTGCATTCAAGTTTACTATAGCGCTACACTTGTATATAAGTAAAAAGTGCCTAAAATGTGTAGTGGGTATAATGTATTTCTTTGGGACCTGAATGCATGCTATGGTACCATATTACTGATTTTTAAAATAACTACACAGAAATCTACTTGGAGATAAGGTAAACCTCAAAACATGTTGCACATGATCTATAAAATTCATGCATGTAGGCTTTTTTAAATTGATTTTTATACTTGAAATGAAAATTGTGAAATGCTTATCTATTATTTAAACTACGTAGGTATGGTTTATGTGCATGGTTTGGGTTTTTTGCACCTTCAGATTTTGTCAGCTCAGCAGTGTGTTGACCACGGATCCTCATTGACAACCATGCCTTTTACTTGTGCCCTCACTTGCACATTTTTAACAAAATTTGTTATGAGTTGAGTAACTAAGCCACAGATACCCAGGGACACTTTCCAGGGTTTATTAGTCTAACAGTGGTCTCCAGCCCAATACCCCCATGGGTACATTTGCTGGGCCAATGGTGGCTACTGTGCACAGTGACAAACTAAAATGATAAACTTTTTTATTTGTTTTATTTGAAGTGAAATAAACAGTTGACAATATTTGTTGAGTATAGTATAAATTATGGGAATATGTAATTTACATTTTGCCAAAAAACATTGCTCTTGAGTTAAATTTTAAGTATATGAATGCATGAGAATTTTATGTTAGTAAGACTGTGTTTTAAAATACAGCTGAACGCATAATCAGATATGAAGACTTCAGCATAAGAAGAGAATAATGACTGTAGCATAAAGAATGTGCATAAATATTTGTTGCATGGAGCGAAATAACAAACTTGTTTGTGACACAAAGAATCATTACCTATTTACAGAGAAGAGTAAGAGAGTCATTCACTTGAGTGGGGCTCACAAAGTCAGTGTCAATTACACTGGAGAAATTAAGAAAAACCTCCACTCTATCGCTTGCTGATAATTTTGGACACATTTATTAGCTTTGATCTGTGAGGAATGGTCACTTAAAAATGACCTTCATTTTATTCATTATAAACGATATTATCTCCATGGACAATTGCATGAACCTGAACAAATGTTTATAATCTTATTTAAGGAATCGGAACATAAAGTGAATTTTTTCCCTTGCAGATTTACTTGTGTATGTATATAAAACATTAATAATATACAGTATTTTACTCCATAAAGGAGTCAAAGTCTTCATTATGCAGGGATGTCAATTTAATTTTTGCTGGCTGCACATCACTCTATTTCATCTACTTTGCATACAGACTTGTCAGATTTATGATTAAACTTTAAAATGATATCCAGTGAAGATATCCAATGACATTGTGAAGTTATAATATAGTTGGCAGTATACGACTGATCATAGATGTACTGCCATGTCCTATATAATCATTCTTAAAGGGGTGGTTCACCTTCAGAATAAAATGAGTCAATGAATTCATGGGCATATATTATTCATTTTACTAATATACATTAATTAGCAAAATTTAACTATTACAGAGTTAACTAGCCTGAAAGACATGACTTCACCACACTGAATTATTCTCAGATTGCCTCTTTCAGAAGGGTTCGCTGACACCGCTACACAATCCTCCCCTCCCTTCAGTAAAATTTCATCATCGATACTGTAGGTTACGGCTGCTTCAGTCAATTTGTGCGCAGACTCCTGCACATCATAAGGCATCCTGTCTCCTCTCACAAATGCTGGGGGAGGGAGAGGGAGCGAGGGGAAGTAAAAGCATTTTTACAAGAGAGTGGAGCAGCATGAAATGATCTGACAAGGAGGAATCTGGACAGAGTGCTGTGTTCTGCCACAAATGATGGGGAAGGGAGTACATTCATCAGAAAGTACAGATTTATAGCCAATTAAACGGTTTCTTCTGATAGCTAATCAGAGGCTAGCAAGGGAATATCTTAGTCTCTGATGCTCCCACATGACTCCGCCCCCTTGAAAACTTTCTCCTAAGCCTGTGTGAGAACAGCAGCTTTTCAAGTGAGTTTTAAATTGTACAGTTGGCAAAATAAGTACACAATTACTGTGAAAAATAGATTATACTTAGGGGACTATAATATTAATATTTTTTATTTGGGTAGCAGTGAAGAAAGCTGAACAACCCCTTTAAAATTATCAGATGGGTTTAAAGGTTTCAGTCATTCAACCAAGTCTGGCAGTTGGTGTAATTGACAGACATTTGTTGTTGAACAATAGCGTTCTGCTCATGCCATGATTCCTATTCCCTGTACTTACTGCTTTAACCATGAGTTGATATCATGGATGTACAATGGTTTCCTACATTTTGACAACAAAACTATGACATATTGGTAAATATGACATGGAATTTGGAATTGTTCAAATCGTGTGATTGATTAGAACAATTCAAACTATTTTTTTATTCGAAATAGGTCCATTTTCGATCGAAAAAGCCCTTTAAAAATAGACAAAGTTTTTTCACTTCAAAAATTCATCCCTTAGTAAATCTGCCTCTAAGTCACCAAAAGCGATTTCTAGACAAATAAAAAGATATCCATTTGTGTCTTTGTATATGGTTATCAAATAAGTAAACCAACAAAGCAGACTCCTTTTTGTTAGAGAGAAAGATTTTTAGCATCTGAAAATGTGCCTTTTACTTTGAGAACTAAAAGGCATGTTTTCAAGTTTATTTATTGATTTAATCTTCTGTGTGTATATTCAGTGCAGAGGTTGCTTGTCAAGTTTTCGTTACAGAACAAATGCAAAACAAGTAAAATTTAATGTGTGCTTGATTTGCCTTCTGATTATACTTGTCAGTGCACTGCTGTGATTGAGATTAATTTTGCATCTGTAAAGCAATACCTTGAATTCTGCTTTGTTTGTAGTTTATTCAGTTGTGATTTCCAGTAATCTGTAGTAGAATAGCATGCTAAAATCAGAAAGTGAATATATTTCAAACAAATTGTTTTAAAAATTGTTTTAAAAAAAGACAAATAAGGTATGTTTACATGAGCACTGTTGAATACAGAGTCTTGGGGACAGTTTAGCCGTTGAACATATTTAAAAGAAGGCATTGTTCTAAGTAGTATAGTGCTGCCATTTTATTGAATATTTCAAAATCTCTTTCAAGATTACATTTTTTTACCTATTTTCACTGTACAACACTTCAAATTAAAAAATATATGCCTATATACAATGTACATTGAGATTAGCATTAGTGATGGGCGAAACTCCCGCGTTTCGCTTCGCCTAAAAATCCACGAATTTCCAGAGAAATTTGCGAATTGGCGAAAAATTAGCGAAACGAGTCACGCGTCAGTCGCGTCGTTTCCGACGCGCAACGCGTCAATCGTTTACGGCGTGCCTCGCGTTGTTTTCGGCGCGCCTCGCGTTGTTTTCGTCGCGCCTCGCGTTGTTTTCGTCGCGTCGCGTCAAAAACGACGCGCGACTCGTTTTTGTTGGCGAATTTTTTGGCGGCTAATTTTTGCTGCCATTTTGCGAATTTATTCGCCAGCAGCGAATCGCGGGAATTTGCCGCGAATTCGCCCCTAGCGAATAAATTCGCCCATCACTAATTAGCATTGGAAAATGTAATTTCATATCATACACATGGGTCTATAATTTTTTAAGCTGTAATATTCTTTCATATAAGAATCAGTGAAATACTTTTGTTATCTTAGCCCTGTATAACCATGACACCCATCACAAGACAACTTTTGATGTACCAAGTTTAAAATATATAGATCACTTTAAGTACAGCAAATTACATTGCACTATTATTATGTTAAAGTGCTCTTCTGAACACTTGTGCAATTTACATATATTTTTCTCTAGTTTCAAAAATAAAAAATTTAACAAAAAATAGTTATAGAAGAATCTTCTCTGCTTTTATCTGACAATGACAACACTTTTTCTACTGTTATTCCATTTTCGGAGGTCACTCAGCAGAACTGAGTGAATAAAAATACACCAGTTTTCCAAAATGCTTGGATTCCTAGTTTTCTGGACAAGGACTCTTTCTCTACTTTGATCACCATACTTTGGGCCAGATTCAATTCAGTGAGAATAAGTAATCTCATAGTTTATCAAATGAAAAATCAAGGACCAGGTTCAAATCAAGGAGAAAAAACCTATTCTCCAAACTCAGCTCTAGTTTTTTCCCATAGACTTCAATAGAGTCTTCATATGATAAAACTTGAGAAGTTTTTCTGAACTGAATTGCATGGCCCTTCGTCTACTAAATAATAATATATGCATTTAGGGGGTTATTTGTTACGTTCTGAATTAGGAAAATCCGATAAATTTGTTTAGACCTTTTTTAAAATCAAAATTTTGGGATTTATAAACTCAGAGGATGAAAAATCCCAATATTAAAATCCGGCATCTCAAGCCTGCAGATTGCATATATGTGCATTGGGTTTCGTGCAATTACACTATATTATCATACCTTTGGGCGGAAAAATCTGAAAAATTTGTGGGTTTCAGAAAAAAAATCTGAATAAATTGTGAAAATCTGAGTTTTAATACTGAGATAAATTCAGAGCTTGATAAATAACCCCCTAAATAAACCCAATGGGATTGTATTGCCACCAGTAAAGATTAATAATTAGTTTGATACTGTTTTATTATTTTATGTTTTATATGTATTATTATGAAGAAGATGGATACTTACAAATAAAATATCAAAAAGAAAAAGGATACTTACAAAAAAATGTTGTTTAAAAAGGAGTCTATGTGAGATGGCCTTCCCTTATTTTGTAGCATTCTGGATATCAGGTTTCTAATTAAGATCCCATACCTGTTCAAATTATTATATAGGATTGAAAGCATCTCTATTCTTTCTCTACAGTATGTAGGTTTGTAAAATAATTTTTAAGTCATTTAGGTGAGGATGTTTGATTATGCTTCATCAGTTAGGAGCATGAGGGAATTAGAAGAAATTATATAGGCAACCAAGTTGAATAAATGTAAAAATTAAACTCATGTCATTATCTGGCAATGCTGGTTCAAGACTGAATCATTGTTGCATCTTAAAGAAAGAGGAAAGCTACTGAGGAAGATTATGGATTATAGACAGCTACAATATTGCAAGCTATAACACTATATGTATTCTGTAGAATGCTTTACCATACCTGAGTTAACAGCTCTCTCTATGTTTGTTTAGGATAGCAGCTGCCATATTACAGGAGGGAGGGAAGAGAGGAGCAAACTGAGCATGATCAAGCCCTGTCTTGGAGGCTTAAGCTGAAAACAGGAAGTCTGATACAGAAGCCTATGTGTACACAATAGATGAAAAGAAATTTGGTATTTCTTTTGATAGAGGAGCATTACTTTGAGGGTTTACTTGTATATTAATATAGACCTCTCTGATATAGCTTACTTAGTTTTAACCTTTCCTTCTCCAATAAGGATATTTGACAGGAAGAATGTCTTAATGGGCAATGCAGCCCTCTTCTAATCTGAGTTTTAAAGCTGTCCAATAGATTTTGGACTGTAAAATTGTCAGTTTGTCCAACATATAAACTGGAAATTTGGTCTGGAATGGCCAAGTCTGCAGCTAACATCAGCAGCTTAACACTGCTAAAAAAAAGTTGCTATAAAATTGTTTATGTGTAAACATAAATATTGTCCCTAGCTTTAAATAAATCATTATGTATGAGAATACTGTTTGTCCCAATAAGATTAGATTAAATTACAATATCTAAAATAAATGTTTAGGTGACATTAAGGGCATTTTTAAAAAGTGATGGTTTTAAATGTTGAACACGACAAATTCATGGCAAACCAAAATGTGTTATCCAGTTTACTATATAAGCTAAGATGTGTGGATTTTCAACGTCTTTACAAACAATTGGTCACCCATTTACCATATCTGTTACAAATATTTAGAAAAGAAAAATTCAGAGAATTATAAAAATGGGAAGTCCACCACTTATATTTATCAACATTACTTCTAAGCTACTAAAACAATTGTTTAATGGATCACTGCACTGATGGATGACAAAAAACTTCTTTAAGCAGGATCTCTCAATCAGATTCTTGCAAACTATACAAATAGAAGAGCAAAAAACTAATCTAACAACTGTCAGCTCAAAACAACAAAATGTCAAAACTTTAAGAAAAACAGTATAATTTAGAATGCCAACTCAACTCACATGCTTATACAGTTAGCAACACCCAACAATTACTAATAATAAAAAGATCAACAACCTTGAAAATGGTTGAAAAGGTAAATAGCTTAGCATATTGTTTTTCCAAACAAATCAAACCTTCAACAACACTTCATTTTATCTCACAAGGTCTTTTTTCTGCTGAAAATCTGACCTACTTCCCAGAAAAGATGTAGAAAATAAATACATTGATCAAAAAACAGCCTTACAGTATAGACTTCATGTTTATTCAGTAACAAAAATAAAACAGCTAAAATAATTAAAATAACTAAACCAATTACATTTCTATTATTTTCCAAAATCATATGAGCTGATAATAATATTATAGATTAATGACACCCACCCTTTTCTATGTTGTGAGATCCTTAGTCTGTATGCCATAGGCACTTGCCCCAAATGTAAACCTTTATAATTCTATTGAAAGACCATATCTAGTGGACAGCCCTGTTATCTGATTCTAGACAGGTATACCCTTATTAAATAACTTCAAAAAATATTTTTTTGCCCTAATTTTCTCAAATTGCAACAAAAACTCAAATTGAAATTAAAATAAATCTGTCCTTTGGAGATTAGATAAAGTATACACTTGTCAAATTCACTAGGTTTTCAAAAGTGTAATACTTGTCACTTCCAAATTCAAAATTTTTTAACACTACACCAGTTAAATCATTCACTCACTTTGGGGCTGATTTATCAGTGATTCCATTTGAATTTTTAAGCTAAAGATCACAAACTCGAATTATAACAGGTATTTATTAAGTTACAATAATGTGAATGTTAAACTTCTAAAAGGTTGTATTCCATTCCATTCCAGTTTCAGGTTTTCAAGACTTTTGAATATTTTTTGGCTCTTGTAAACTCACAGATTTGATGTATTTGAATTTTTTTAAAGAATTTTATATTGAGTTATTTATATTCTGATTGCTTCACTAAATAAGCAAACATTTGAGTTTTTTAAAATGTAAGCTTATTTGAAATTGAAAAAATATGTAAAATTAAAAAATATGTAGATATGATAACCTGCCTGGATTTGAACCATGGATCTGACATTCCTATGTTGTCTGTATTACAACTGCTCTATGCAAACAGACAGCTAAGGATCTGGTTTACTCCTATGGCTCCTATGCCTCCTATGCTTGGTATAGCTTGTAAGCATGGCTTGTTTCACCTGTTGCCACAGGCTATTGGTGTAAGCAATTTTACTGGCTATAAAACCCCTTACGCTGCTGTGACTCATTGCCCAGTATAGGTTTCATAGTTCCTGGGTGCGATATATGCTGTCTGAATTCCTGTGTATTGCCCCTTGCCTGTCCCTGACATTGCTTCTTGCTGCTTGTGCCGACCCTGCCTGGCTTGACAACTCTCTTGATTCTGATTTGGTACTGATAATTGAAGAAACACACCGGTACACAAGACTTGCAATTGCAGGGCAAGCCCTTGCAAAAGTTTTTTCTGTGAAAGTGCAATTTTTTGGGGCTCTGCCCCTTTGTCAAGCATCTGATTTGGTACTAGACATGGATGCTGAAGGAGCAGCTACTTCCTCTGCTTACAAGAAAGCAATGCTGGCAAATCTCCTCCAGTGTGTCGGGGAACAAGAATCCAAGCAGGAACAAGTTGTGCAATGTCTCCAACAATTGGCTGCAAGGCTGAATGTTATTCAGCAGCAGCCAGCTGCTCCCATCTCGATAGGCACTCTTGCTCCCCTCCCGTGTAACTATGCAGCAGAACCCAACATTCCGTTCCCTGAAAAATTCACAGGGCATCATAGCAAGTTTTTTGTTTCTAGGAGGCTTGTAAGTTACATTTTGGGTTCCTACCCCACTCCTTTCCCACTGAGAAATCCCAGGTAAATTTTATCACCTTCTTCCAGGGCGATCCTCAGCTATTCGCAAATTTTTAGGCGAAGCGAAACGGGTGAGATTCGCCCATCAGTAGTCTTAGCCACTAGGCCTTCAGAGGAACCTATGCATTTGGGCTCTACCCATATCTCCTCGGCAGAAAGGGGTGAAAGGCATTTTTGTTATACAGTACCTGTCCCAAGAGTCCGGGAACATGGAGAAACCTAATCAGTTCTGGGGAATTTTGTTTAGGTTTTGCTGTTTCTACTCCCCAATCACTTTCCTCTAAAGTACTTTTCCCAATTATTTTCAAATGGAATAAAGTGTACAGTACTGCCTTCTTAGACTCTGGGCCAGTGGGAAACTTTCTAGATATTCATTTTGCCTTCATTTGTAGAAGGGTTATCGTCATGCCTAGTTAACCAAACTCAGTTCCCAGGTGGATTGTGTTATTAACAAAACCTATAGGCTGGGGAAAAGGAGCCTTGAGGCAGATACCCTTCCCCGGAGTTTTGTCTCTATAAATCTGTGTCTGATCCCGCTGTCTCAGGGGGGAGTAATGGTGGCAGCACTGAGCCCAAAGTTGTCTGAAGCCCAAAATAATTTACCAACTAAATCTGTCTCCAGGCAAGTTCTTTGTGCCTGGTCACAATAAATTTTCTAACATTTGTCCTAAGGTTCAAAACTCCTTTCATTCTGCAGTAGCTGCCCAAAAGAGAACTGCTGGTAAGCATCGTAAAGTATTTCCCAAGTACCAGAGGTGCTCTACAGAATTCTTCTCCTCCTCTGATTTCTGTTGAAGGTCAGCATGTATGTTGGGTACAGGTTAGTAGCTTCTTGCCTTTCCTGGGGTAAACTACAATATCAGGTACACTGGAAAGGCTTTGGTTCTGAGGAGAATCTTGGGTCCCAGCCTCTACTATCCATGCCAAGACTATTTCAGGTGGTATTCTGTGGAAGGTTTAGGGTGTCCAGTGGCCCAGAGAGGGGTAATGTGATAACTTGCTTGGATTTGATTTGGGGCCTGGTGTTTTTTATGCTGTCTACATTACCACTGCTCTATGCAAGCAGACAGCTAAGGCCTTGGTTCACTCCAATGGCTATGCTTGGTATAGCTAGTAAGCATGGCTTGTATAACCTGCTGCCAATCTGGCCACAGGTGATTTGTATTAGCAATTTTACAGGCTATAAAACCCATGATGCTGTTGTGACTCATTGGCCAGTTTAGGTCTAGGTTTCATAGTTCCTGGGTGCCATATATGCTGTCTGAATTCCTGTGTTATGACCCTTGTATATCCCTGACATTGCTTCTCCCTGCCTGTATCTGCCCTTCCTGGATTAACAACTCTCTTGATTCTGATTCGGTACTGCATTTGATTCTGCTCTGTGTTTGACCGTGGTCTGTGACCTTGATTACGCTTCAGCTTCCTGATTCGATACCATATTGTCTGATTGTTATTGAACCTGGCCTGTCCCACACCACGCTTCTTGTTCTCCATCCCAGAACTCTCTGCCTTGTTCGCCCATATTAAGACCTGGCGGCATCTGAGTAGCAGAGGACGCCACCCAAAACGAAACACGGCTGCTAGAGGCAGAAAAGTGGGCTTAAACTGGAACATTGGAGTTAGGTCTGGGTTATAGATACCATACATTACAGTAGAAGAAATGCAGAAGACTTTGGGGGTTATCAGAATTGGAATTTGTCTGACATTAGAGATTTTTTATACCATGAATAAACTCACGTTTCAAAATGCAAGATTATTTCCTTATTAAATATAAATAAATATAAGAAAGTAGGATTGAATAAATTTGTGAAAAAATTTGAATACTCGGAATTCGTATTTTACTAAAAAAAACTATTTTTCATTTGCCAACATTAAATCTCATTTGCCACTTAGTTGCCCAGATTGCTAGTTTGTCAAGATCCTGTTGCAAGGATGCCACATCCTGGATGGAATTAATTGGGCTGGATAGTTTTGTGCCATCTGCAAACACTGATACATTACTTACAACACCCTCCGCTAAGTCATTAATGAACAAATTAAATAAAAGTTGGCTCTGAGGGACCCCACTAAGAACCTTACTCCAAGTAGAGAACGTACCATTAACAAACACCCTCAGTACCCGATCCTGTAGCCAGTTTCCTATCCATGTGCAAACCACTTCATTAAGCTCAACAGACCTTAGTCTAGAGATGGGCAAAGTTAAAATGTTATATATGTCATTATTTCAGATGACATAAATTATTTGCTCCAAGTATTACCTTGTTCACCTTGAGATCAAAGAACTTGGTTGGGCACACTGTCATAATGCAGGCTTTGCTATAAGTGTGATATGTTCATATCACATACAGTAGAATAAAACATGCTTTGATGTTGATGGTTTTCATAAAATTCAGTTGTCTAACTTGCACTCTGCATTTATAGTATTAGGAAATGTTTTTTTTAATTATTGCATACCCCACACTTGAAGACTATAATGTAATTAAGAATCTTATATGGAAATGAGAAGGTCTGATTTGATTTATTTCTAGAGTTTTCTAATTGATGCTTATTTGAGGTTGATTTGCAAACAGGATCATTTATAAAATATAACAAACTGTCCAGATGCTAGGACATGTTAATTTGCTTCTACAGCATTTCCTTGTTCTTATAAGAAGGTGATAATTAGGATTTCAGATTAAAAAAATAATCAGACCACTACTGCTGCTTGTTAAAATATATTTTTCTTCCTATTAGAAGTCACAGTTGATTATCCCCTGCAAAAGATTAAAAACACATAAATAAATATTCCTTGGGTCACAAGTACTTAAGAGGTCATGTTAGTAACAAAACTGTTTTGGAGTATGTTATAAGAATTGATTTATTCACAACAGATGAATTTAGCCATTAAGAGTTGTTTTTTTTCTATATCCACTCTATTCAGTATTCATTCATATCCTGATTTAATTTTGTTCACTGTCATTACTTATTCTACATTTAATCTCTTATAAATAACACATAAAAGCCCAGGCATGTTATTTAACACCCTGGATTTCTAATGCAGCTGAGAAGGGACAGAAAATGCTGCACTGAATATGATGTTAAACTGAAAGCACAACTCATAAAACAGTTATATTGTATATTTATAAGAACTATATTAACATTTGTTTCATTATAAGGGGGACTTAATCCCAAGTTTAAGTAAAAAGCCATCACTAGTGTTATTAATGAGAGAATTAGCTCATTATGCAATCCCCTATTACTGAAGAGACACTTTTTTATTCACCCTAGTACCTGGTACATAGGAAAAAAAATTATGGAGCAGGTGCATAGAATTCAGATTCAGCCTGCACTTTAATTAACTCATTGGATGCTGTCAGATCTGCATTCCAACTAATGCTCTTTCTACATTCAGGGAAGCATATACAGATATGGGATACATAATCTGGAAACCCATTATCCAGAAGGGTTCAAATTACAGGATAGAAATCTCCCATAGACTGCATTGGAATCAGGAAAAGACCCCTTATCCAGAAAACGGAAGGTCCCACACATTCTAAATAATACCTGTTTACAAAGGGCTTTTTTCCCATTCAATCTATTCCAGGCTGTTACCTTTCTCAATAGTGCAATCTTCATTGTACCCAAAAAGAGGTGCCCACCACAATTTGTTGAAGTAAATACATTACCTCCTCAATATACAATATACAAAACTTCTACATCCCCAAATTCCAATGTTCTGTAAGTGCAATTCCATTCCAACCAAACTTTGCAATATTTACATTTCAGTCATACTTTGGGGATGCTTAATTTTTGGATATTGATTAAGAGCGTAAACTCTTCGGTAACCAATGATTGTTAAATTATTGCCCTTTATCCAAATTTGAATTACATTTTTTCCCATGATTGAAACTAAAATTCAAAAAACTTAAATGTGAAAATTCAGCATCAGAAAGTTCATGTAGAAATCAATGGGAGTTGTCCTAAGCAAGAATTAAGCAATTCTGTTATCAAATGTTTTCTTTCGATTTCAAGATTAAATTTTTTTAATAAATACACACATTCAAGTTTGGTGAATTTTAATTTTGCCAACACAAATTCACAAACTGGAATTGAAGATATAGGCTTCTATATAAATAAATGATGAGTAACAAAAGAGTTAATGGAGAACTTAACCACAACATTGAATATCACTAGAAGTGCCATATATAGTAAACTTACTGAACATGTTTCTGAGCTGCCATGTACCAATAATCTGAATTATTTACTTACCACTGTTATATTGTGAAATTTATCTGATACATATTCAGTATATTGTGTGTTGGTCCCTAAGTTCAGTAACTGACAGCAGCACAGAGCACATACAGTGAATCAGAAGAAAAGATGAGGAGCTACTTTGGAGGCACACATCCTTACTTCTAAATGGCTATGTATGCTTTAGGCTAGTATAGAAGCCCAAAACATATTATACTGTACAACATTTCTGCCCTGCTTCTTTAGTTAAGCTTTAGTCCTCCTTTAAGCTGGGTATTACTGTGTCATTTTAGTCATTAGAAAATACTTTCTACAATAAGTGATTTCAGAACCAGATAGCTAGGAACTAGGAGTAAATAACAAGATACAATGCTTTCCTTATGTACATATGGTATGGTATATGTGGTGTATTCTAATGTATTTCTTTTGCATGGGGATATGACATATGAGCATGGTTCATTTATTCTTAAAAATGAAAAATGTTGCTATTTCTGTTTAAGCTGAAAGGAGCAGTGTGAATGACATCCTGTGATTATAAAGCACAGTGAGGATCATTTATAAACACTGCACCTGGGCAGTTACCCATAGCAACTAATCAGTGACTAGCTTTTTTAGGGCCCTTAAACACGGGCGTTTTTACCTGCGCTCCCCTGCGTTCTGTTTTGCTGCGTTCAGCCGCAGGGGAGCGCAGGTATAGACGCACTCAATTATTTTCAATGGGGCTGTACTCACACGAATGTAGGCGCCAAACGCAGGAAAAATGCAGCATGTTGCGTCTGAACCTGCGTTCGGCGCTTACACGCGTCTCGTGGGTACAACCTCATTGAAAAGAATGAGGTGCGTCTAGACCTGCGCTCCCCTGCGGTTGAACGCAGCCAAACGCAACGCAGGGGAGCGCAGGTCCTAAACATCCGTGTGTATGGGCCCTTAAGCCAGTTGCAGGTTGAACAATGAAAGCAAACATTTGATTGGTTGCCATGGGTTACTGCCCACGTGAAACATTGACCAGTGTTTATAAATGATCCCCAGTCTGTTTTGTTTCTCGTTTTGAAAATATTGCATACATATTTAAATGGCCATTTATAAAAGTATGCATTCAGCAAGTACTTTGCATCTTTCAGAGTTTTGTGATTTACTGTAATTGGGAAGCACACAATAAACACAGTTATGTTGTAGATAATGGGATCATTGTGAAGATTTCACATTATTTACTTATTTATGCTTTTACCTTTTTAAACAGCTTTTACATCCCTGGCCTTAGTTGAAAAACCTGTTCCCGTGCAAATATTCTATTATTCTAGCACACAATAAATTGGCCATTTAAAATACTTACCAAACAACCAGTACAGATACTTCCACTCATAACTAAAAAATATACAGGTATTGGATATTTTATTGAATGTGGACTTGGGATTTTCTGGATAAGAGATCTTCACATAATTTGGATCTCTACATGTTAATAAACCCAAAATGATTGCATTGCCACCAATAAAGGTTCATGCAGTGTAGATACCATCAAGTGCAAGGTACTGTTTTATTATTACAGAGAAAATTTGTATTTAGATGCTCTGCACTAATGGACCTCTAGGACCTCCAGTACACTTAAGGTGGCCATACACAGGCAGATAAAGGTGCCGATATCAGTTGTTTAGACCAATCTGCCATGTATGGGGGCTTCCAATGGGTCTTCCCAATCAATATCTGTCCACCATATTGATCAGGAAGGTTTGATTTTTTCCCCAACTCATCGGAGCCCATTGCCCTCGTTGTAATCCGATACATTCGGATTACCCTCGATATAGCCCAGTCGTTAGTGGCACATCGGCGAAAGAACTGCTCATTTGGCGATGTCGCCAAACGAGCAGACCTTAAAGTCTGTGGCCAGCTTTAGAGGCACATTTATCAAGGGCCAAATTTTATGGTCAAATTTAAATTTCAATTTAAACTTGGATGAATAGAATCGACCAGAAAACTCAAACTGAATTTGATACAAATTTAAAAAACTTGATTCAAGTTTTTTCCTCTGAAAAAAACTTGAAAATCAAACTGTTCAGTGTACCCATTACCTTCATATTTTTGGGAATTTATCTTGATACCTAATGGTATATGGGAGATAGAATGTTGGGAGTAGTGATGGGCGAATTTATTCGCCAGGGGTGAATTTGTGCGTATTCACGGTGAATTCCCGCGATTCGCCGCTGGCGAATAAATTCGCGAAACACCAGCGAAAATTCGGCCAAAAAAATTTGCTTAAATAACCGAGTTGTGCGTCATTTCTGACGCGACGAAAACGACGTGACGCATGTCGAAAATGACGCGACGGAAACAACGCGATTCGCATAGAAAACAACACAATGAAAACGCGCAGCGACTCGTTTCGCAAATTTTTTTCGACAATTCGGGAATTTCGCTGGAAATTCGCAAATTTTTCGGCGAAGTGTAACGGGGTAGATTTGCCCATCACTAGTTGGGAGTTTTTGACCTATATAAATCAGAAATCTTCATTAAACTATACATATTTGGTATTCGTGTATTATGGAGACATGGGCCTTTCTAAATCAGTTGTATTTCATGTGTAACTTAAATTATGTTTCTACTACATCTGTTTATATTATGGAATATATTATTTTAAAAAAAATTTAAATAAAAGCTTATAACATATTACAGAAGTGGACTTACATGAAAATGGTAGCATATTGCGAAAGTTTAGGTTGTTCTGAAAAACAAATAATATATAATTTTCCTGAGTAAACCTTGAGTCCCCTACAGGAAAAGAAAGAGCACTAGAGAAAGAGCACTAAATGTTCTGGTAATTAAACTTTGCAAGTGACCAAATTGGCCAGCAGTGAAAGGGTTAAATAAGTACCTTTAAGGAATGGCATAAATGAATGCAATTACCATTTTCATTTCTTTCATGATTGCAGTCATAAATGAACCCTTATGTTTTGTCTCATTTAACACAGAAAATTGTGTCAGCATCCCATCTAATTAAAGTGTTCATCATTGTGAACAATGGTGCTTTGGTATGCTAATGAAAAGTTTAAATGCATTAAATGAGTTAAGATAACTAGCCCTGAGCCATGACGCATTTAACACACAAATCCAAGTGGCTGCATCTGTACATACATGACAATAAAATAAAACTTTTATACATACAGAGGTAGAGATGGTAATTCTTGGTATTTTCAAGGCAGTATGAATTTCCAATAAAGAACATGTAGTGAAGATTTGGTCTACAGAATTTAAAGCGATATAAATAAAATTGGAGAGTTCAGAGAAGGGCAAATAAGCAAATTTTAAAGAGGTTCTAGATTATTAATTAAGGATGCCATATTGGTATTATTTACATTGGAGAAGAGATGCTTAAAAGGGATATGTATTACTATACATCACTATATAAGGCAAGGATACAGCATACTCATTGATGCCTTATTCACCATTAAATCTTCCGAGAGCCAGAAGGTATTGATCGCGATAACCCAAGTATGTTAATTAGCTCATCAGGTCAGGTGTTATCAGTTACCTTAAGCCTTTACTCAATTACTGTATATGTAGCACTGTTTCTAAGCATAGTCAAAGGGACTGTGTTCAGTACATGTAACTCAGCTACAATTTTACCTAAATTTAGCAGTTTGATATGCTGCATCCCCTTGGCAACTGTTGTGAATTCATAACACTAAATTTTGCTCCCAGAGGTGCTGTTAAAATGTTGAATATAATTTCTGTCCTAAACAACAAACTGAAGGCTGCATTATATTTTAATTTAATTAAATAGCTTGGTGATCTATATCTCCCCTGAAGATCAGTAAGATACTTCCTTAATCAACTTACATTATAAATAAATATAAAGTAATTTAATATTCCATCACTGTTGTAACATTTGGAAAAGTTGGATGCAGGGAATCCTATCAGGCATATCTTCTTTCCTATATTTACTATTGTACCATTGTCTCTTTAGGTAGGAACACATTCTCTTTTAGCTGGTTAAAAAATATCAAATATCACTGTCAAGTGTTCCAGTGTTTTGTGTATTGTAAATTACAACTGATAATAAATGAGGTTACATAATAATATTTTGCTTCCTCTGTATTTCTCCCATCAATTGGTTTTCCCCTATAAAATGAAAAAAATAATATAAGTATGATCTATGAGAAGGATCCAGTTAGTCCAGTGTTCTATCTGTCCTTCACAATGAATGCACAACAAGGCTGCAGCAGAACTTGCTGGTAGTAAAATCTTCTGACAAATACTGTATTTGAGTAGCTTGTGAAGGGTAGTAAAGGTTTTGCCAACCTTTATTTAAAGTGGCCCCCAGGAGGGTTGGGAACCAGAGCATGTCTCTTGGTAGTAAAGTATTTGGCTAGGGGGTGTCACATGTTATGTCTTGTATGATCTCCACCTGCTGAAGGAGCTGGTGCGCTGAAGGGCCTGGGATGGAGGTAGGTCCCAGTAGGTGAGTGCCAGGAAAGATTAGTATTAGCTTACCCTAGGAAGGAGATGCAGGATCAGGGTGGTTAGTAGAACAGCCAAAGACTCCCATGAGGAGACTAATAAGAGTTAGTGCCCTCAATGTCGGAGACTCCTGTATAGGGACTCAAGTGGTCAGGCTCAGGCATAGGAGATTCCTGGTTAAGAGTCCACTAAGAGCTTCACCTAGTGATGGGAAATTTTCATCAAATCTCATGGGGTGTTGTGAACACTAAAGTTGTGATTGTGAGAGTTCTATCTAAGAGAGTGTCTGAAGCATTTACTGACTAGATTTATGATAGTAAAATCTTAAAGGGAAACTGTCATGGGAAAATGTGTTTTTTTTTTTAAACAGGCAGAAACAAGTCTGTGTAGGACCAAGTAAGGTACAAGGTACCATTCAGCAGTCCATTTCCAAAAAGTTGCTACACTTGTAGATGTTAACAACTTTAAATCTAGAGAACCGATGAAGAAATCTGAAAAATGTCCGCACTTAGGAACCAAAAGTTTTACAGCATCAAATTCAGAAGAAATACCTAACATGATGCAGTGTTTCCAGCCTCATGGAAAAATACATCTCACATACATCTAGTATAAGTAATTCTAAAACAACTGGACTTGCTGAGTAATTGAAGATGCTGCGCTACTCATCGGAGAAGCTGCTTCAGTTCAACTGACTGGTGTGGGAAGTCCTCGGCATATAAACTCTTCCCTAATCCAATCACAATGGCTATTGTAACTCTACAGGTGACATCTGAAACTCACAGAGCTGTGATTATGTGGGGTTACTGTGATAGGAATACCAAGATATCATGCAATTCCTAGAAACAGGTGTTACTAGTGAGAGTTGCATGAATGGATGTGTGAAATGTTCTGAAACTGCCAGGGTACAGCATTGTATGTAGAAGACAGGCGGTGTCTGTTCAGGTATGGTTTCTCGCCCTTGACATATATTATCTCTTTCATGCATCTTTAAATCCAGTCTTCTTTATAAAAGATTTGGACATTGTTATCCTCAGGACCCTTGTCTTTTTGGTGTCCCTTGTCTTCAATTCAACTGATACCAGTCAATTGAACTGATGAAGCTGCTCAAATGAGTTGGTAAATGTCTTCAATGATTACTCAGCAAGTCCAGTTGTTTTAGAATAATTAATACTATATATACCATGACCTGAATGAATGAAAATCTTCATAGTCATCCATCTTACATACAGTTTCCATAATTTCTTGATCATAATGGGCCTGCACCATAAAAGCAATAAAAGTCTGCAACACAACAGCATGAACATAAATATATACTTACAAACCATTTTGGGGTGAATTTTGTGACATGTATGTAATTTTTTCATAGATCCGTTTGCAGGCATATGTATTGGGGCTTACAACTATAGCACTTTTCCCCACAATAATCTATACAGTTAGGCATACAGGGCAGTACCATTGTCTAGCCAAAGGTAAACATTACTTACAGACAGGGGTAGGCAAAGTAGGACTCAAAGCTGGGGAGGGGGGGTGCCAGGCATGCATCTTCTCTGGCTCCCACCCCTAGCTCAGTCCCCTCTCTGGAATATCTGCTTCCATGCACACCGATGCCAGGGTCTATTTGTGCATGTGGGACAGCATGATTTCACGCATGTGCATCAGGTGAATTCACGCATGCGCACCAGCGTGCTTTTGTGCATGAGCACAACCAGTCAGTGCCACGTCCAGCCAGTTTGCCTAGGGTGCCTGGCTGGCATGGCCCAGCTCTGTTTACAAATCTCACTTGTGCCTTGTACCTGGAACCTTTCATTGGAACTGGCACAAGTGTTGTGTGAATTGGTCCTAAGGGCAGCAATTTTGAAACATTCATTGCTCCAGCAATTGTGCTCATAGCTTTGGTAAATCAGGACAAGAATGTATTACCATCAACACTTTTCTTTAAATTTTATAATTTCTTTCCATTTCCTGTTTTCTTCATTTTACTTTTAAAACACCTACCTAATTCATACTCATACTTGTACTCATGGATAAAAGGCAAAATGCCTATGTGACATGAGCCATAACCATCAGCAATGAGATCTCCTAGGATTACGTAATTCAGAAAAAAAAATAGTTCCTTTACCTGCATTTGCATAACTTATATGTGATCAATGAATAAGCCATCTGTGATGCAAATAACAGAATTTAAAAAATCAGTATATAAAATCAGTATTATTTGCATGAAGTGCAAACACATGTAAAGTATGACTGAACTACGATCTAAAAATAAAATCTGTAGAAGCAGCAATTATAAAGTATTTGCATGGAACTGATACAAGCCCTAAAATGTAAATATACACGTAGCAGATATGCAAAGTCTACAGACATGAGATACAGGCATGCCAATTGAACTATGAACATTTTGTATCAGTAGACAGTACAGTGTTCGGATAAGAATCTTAAACGACCTCAAATGGCCCTTTTGTGAATGGTGCACAGAGAGAGTGAATCTATTGTTAAGATTCAGTTTTACTATTACATTAAGGGTCAATTTTTCATGCCAGTATTGCTTTGCACAAAATAAATTATAAACTATAGTGGCAATTTACAAATGTGAGTGTAATATGCACAGTGCAAATAAAATAATGCCTGTTTGGGATTATGTATCCTATGCACCTATTAGCGCAGCCTGGAGTCGGTACCCTGATCATATAGCCATGGTAGAAGCTCCAGGATTGTCCTACATCAATAACACACAAGATTTAGAACATGAGGCTTTATGGATGCATTGGTGCAACTACAGGGAAAGTGCAAAGTTGCTTTTCACTACACTCGTTTATAGGTGACTGAAGTGGTAAATAAATCCTTCAGGGTTCACCAATTATTAAAGGTACTTACATCCACGCATTCCCCTACAGCACCAGTTTGTCCATCCCACCTCCTGTTATAAATCAAGCACAGGTGTGCCTGTTGATGCAGGAGAAACCTGGAGTTTCCACCAGCTTGAAGGTGGCCATAGCTCTAGGGTTTCCATAGTAGGATGGATTAATAGGCCTAGAGAATCATGCCAAATGACAACATCAAATGCAACTGTTTAAATTCACATAAAGCACATCTACAATCTTGTGCATTTTGATGTAAGGGGATGTCAGACACCCCTCTGCAGTAGCAATCCCACTGGAATTGATTGAAAATATGTTGCATCTTGTGTTACAAAATATGGGGAATTGCCACTTTACTCAACTCACTTGCTTTTATATGTACAGAATTAAGTGTACGTATTTCAATTCTACGTTTTGTCACTTCCTATAAATCCTATGAAACTATTATCATACTGACCTGGAGAATAGAAATGTGCTTTTTAAATTACCACACATATGTGTGTGTGTGTGTGTAAACATATTTAATATCTCTGCATTAATGTCCAGTACTTACATGCTGACTCAACAGAAAATTCCATTAATGCATTTTGCACAAATAGTTAACTATAGCAAATACATTAAGCTGCTACAAAGCAATTCTCTTGGCAAAACAAAGTGATCTTGCCAATGAAACAAGGGAGAAAAACTATTTTGATGACTTTACATGAAATGTATTTATATGTATTAATAATGTATGCACTTAGTCTGGCATTTGTGACCCATACAGGTTTTAAGAAAATAAGACACTACGCTAATTTCAGAATTCAAAGACTAATATATTATTTAAAAAGTATGGGTTTTATGCCATTACCAATATGTTACTTTTATATACTATTTTTTTTACTTGCATCACTGTTTGTATTTGAGAATGACAGTTTTCCTTAAACCAATCAAATTAATTAGATGGAAACAGTGCAGAAACATTCAACTAAAATGATACATTGATGGCACATTAATGGAATATTTGGTTTTGTTTTTTATTTACATATAGCAGGAATCTTTATTTCAAATAGAAAACGTAAAATGACAAGAGGCCACAAACTGAAACTTGAGAAAAATACTTTTATCCTGAATCAGTATAAATGACCAGTGAGGTTCTGGCTTCAGATGAGCAAAATATTTCCTGTGTTTTGCTGAGAAAAAACACCCATAGATTATAATGGATAGTAAAAAAAATGTTGTACAGTTTAAAAACAACGCCCTGAAAGGATACATTAAGGGTTAACTTCTATTCTTGTAACTTCTATTTCTCCTGTTCCTTTCACGCCCATTGACTTCAATGTCTTTGGTGACTACTTTGCTGTTTTGACGAACCAAAATGGGTCAGATTTGCCCAGTGTTGGACTGGGATGCCAGTGGCCCACCAGAAAACCTTAACCAGGGGCCCACTAGAAAACCTTAGACCAGGGGCCCAACTTTCCAAACTGTTATTTCTTCTTCTTTCCTCACTTAACCTCTTTATTCTCCTATTCTTTTATATCTACTTACTATACTCCACTTTTCCATTACTAAGCCTTTTTTTCCATATAAAGAAATAGGGAATGAACATGAAATAGGCCAAATTGTTAGAAGCAAGAGGGCCCACTGACACCTGGTTTTCCTGGTATCCCTGTGGGCCAGTCCAACACTGGATTTGCCCATCAATAGTTGTGGCCTGTCCTGCCAGAAAATGTTGTCATGGCAGATTCTCTTAATAATTTTAAGAGGGGCTTAGATGTCTTCTGCTATAGACACAATATTCAGCGATAAAATAACCTCTAGAGCTACATCTGTGTGCATCAATGTGTATGATAAGCTGGCTGCCTATACATGTACTGTTTTGTTGAAAATAGCTATGGTAGGCAGGTAAGCATAGGATCAGGACAGAGATATCACATCTTCAGGCAAAAACACAGGTTTATTTTGGCAAACTATTCCCAACATAAAGATGACTGGAACACAGTTCATTTGTGTTTCAACATCATGCATTTAAAACTTTTTCCGCTCAATAGCCTCTGGCATATCTTACCTTCTGGCATTCCTCAATCACTTTTGGCTCTGTTACCTGGTCACATCTCACTCTGCTCCTTGCAGTGGCAGGCAATACAACAGCCCCATTGTGTGCTAACACAGACAGGTAACCTTCCTGAGACTAACACTGTCACTACCATTAAATTCCTTTACACAGGACAACCTTCCTGTTGAAAGTGAAGTCCAGCATGCAAACTGTTAAACTGTTAAGATGCCCCTCTCTCGGATGCACTGGGTGTGCTCCGATGCTGTTGCACATTTAAAATTATTTTATTCAGGGCCTAGGGGTAGCAAAAGAGGTACATGTCTAGGGTGCAATTGTGGGGTGGGGGCTGCCACTTACCTCTTCTGTAAAATGAATTACCATAGAGTTGGCCCATCTAAATCTGCAGTCACAAAGTGCATGCTGATGTGCGAGATGTGTGCATGTGTGCAGAGGGGAAGGTACTTACTTTGGGCAACCTGAAGATTAGGTTGGAAGGTTTAGAAAGTTTAGGCCTGTTTTAGTGTTTTACTGTAAGTGAGTGGCTGATAATTTCAACAAAATTTTTTTTTCTTAGGTGATTTGTGTATCTTACATTTACTAAAATGTATTAGTGTTTCTATTCCATGTGTAAACAGGAAATAGTAATGTACATTAATTACCCGTGACCTGTTTTATAGTGGTGTACCTAATTTTTGTGTATTTCCTATGTTATTTTTCTACAGTGTTATTTTTCTATATATGTTGGACTCTATACAGGGTTTCCAGAAATTTTCTGCCGTACCAAGAATTGTCCAGATTTTTCTCTGAACTTTACCATTTACCCATTTACATTTGATTTCAGGAATCAAAATTGTTAACACTAAAAATCATGGATTGTACAAATGACCATAAACCACACCAAAAAATTAAGAAAAACAATAATATGTAACTTTGACTTCTACATGTCAATGGAATTTGTCCTTTTCCAATTCTAAATTCTTTCTTTAATGCAAGTGTTTAGAGATTTCTTAGAGGTTTGTAATTGCAAGAAAAATTTGAGGATTATGAGGTTTTCATATTAGTTTTTGGATTAGTTCATTCTTGCTTTTTACATAAGGCTGTTTTAATAAATTACTTGGCAATGTAGAGAAAATTCGTTTTTTTGCGGTTTCTGAAACAAACCTCTAAAAAAACTAAAATTAGATTGTTGTTGTTAGATAGACCCCTTAGATTTTAAAAATGAAATTATGTCTTTTAAAAAAAACTGCTAATTTATCTGTACAAAAATATCTTGTTGCTTTATCTTTATGTTCCAGTCTGTATTGGAGAAAGAAAACGTTTATTGAAAAAATGGAAACAAATTTAAATAGTCCTGAGATTATTGTACTTGGTATAGAGCCATGATTTTATATTAAATATAAACATTTTAATAATTTATTATATGTGTCTACCAGATTTAGAGGCAGTTTCAATTCTACAAAATAGGAGAACTAGATGTTTCCCATTTTAGCAGGTGGCTAAATGACCCAACAGTCATCATTTTCCTAATACACTGGTACAGTCCAGAATTCCAGGTTTCATTGAGAAGCTGATTAGGTAAATTATATTTGTGTATTTGTAGCTCCTTTTATTAGTGTCTTGATGGGGCATTAATGAATTCAGAATACTGATATGGTACCTATTATTAAGAAAGCTGGTTACCTGGGGTTTTCCAGAAAAGGGATCTAATAAACATTATTTTTAACATTAATTTTACAATTTTACAATCCATTAGGATTGTTTTGCTGCCAATAATGATTAATTATAGCTTAGTACAAGGTTCTGTCTTCTTATTACAGAAAAAAAGGGAAATCAATTTTAAAAAATAGAATTTTTAAATTCAAGTAGAGTCTAAAGGAGATGGTCTTTCTGTAATTTGGAGAGTTATGGATAATGGGTTTCCAGATAATGGATCCCATACCTGCATATGGTTTAGTTTCATGCAAACTGAGCTGTGCAACAAAGCTGGTTCACTTATCTCTATTCAGCAGTGAAGCAGTATCCTTGGTTGGGAATTGTGGTCTTATTTAATGGTAAGTATATAAAAGAAAAACAACAACAACAAAATAATAATAATAATTGGACATAATTCATGTTATTATGCTGTTGTTGTATGAACCTTTAAATCTTGCAAACATACTATGACAAGCAAGCCACCCCCCCCCCCC
>CM044441.1:33953048-33983155 GCA_024363595.1 Xenopus borealis
CCCCCCCCCCCCCCGGAAACTTATAACTATGCAACTATTATACAATGGTTGTCCCAAAGTTTGCCTAAATAAAAGAAATTCATATCTCTTGTTCTATAAATGTGCTGCAGCACCCAACCTATGATTACACATCCAACCATTGTTTTACCCCACACTAAAATATATACACATGTTTTGCATTCTTACCGACTGTTGAATTTTTCTGGATGCTTTTCTCTCATCAGATGAAATCTATGTGCAATGGATGCATCCTGCAAAAAGTTAAATCAAAATATTATATCATTTATATAATTTACATTTTTACTAATAATGACGTAAATGTATTAGTTTAACACATAAGCCTTTCTTTTAACTTTATCTGAAGAATGCCCTTCAGTATAATGATATCATTAGGTTAATTTCATTGCTTGGAAGTTACCTTCTCAAAAAACACAAACTCAAAGTCATTGTCTAAAAGAAAGGAGACAAGTATCATTTGTGGAAAATAATTTTTTTAAAGAAATAATATCTGCAATTAGATTTTGCAATGCAAGACCTATTTAACAAACAATATTATATTGCAAAAATGTGAATTTTCTTAATTTTGTCTACTTTTATTTCGCTTATGACTTTTATATTGTTCCAGCATTAATCTATAAATAACTTATTTGCATGTTACAATATTATATTACAATATGTTCTTTGTTGGGAATAAGAGAAGCCTTCTAGCCAATTGTAGGGCTGCTTCTTACTTAGTGAGTGTCCCATATACTTGTGCTTATGTGTGTATATGTAAATCCACTGTTATGCATTAACTGAAGAATATTCCATTAAACCATGTAATTACTTTGCAGTAATTATCATTGTCCTTTGCTGAAGCGACACACTTATACTCATGACAAATATCATGAAAATATTCATACAATAGCATCACCATACAACTGCAACTAAGAATCCATATTACAATTCCCTATGCAGTAATATCTTGCTAGACAAAGGAAGTTTTTCATTCATGCATTATTTGTTATTAATACATTGTCTCGGAAACAGGAAGCATTTTGCGCTAGAGATTTGTGAGCAAATTACATGGATTATTAAGTACGACTACAATGTGAATACATCCCATCCACAGAACTGTATTACTGGTAGAATTATAGGAAGCTTAGTCTCACAAATTAAATGAAGATACAATTTTTTTTTTTAAACAAAACTGTGAAGCTGTAAATCTATGTTGTGAAAAAAGATGAGCTACCATACTATGTAAGAAGATGAATTCCGAGGGAACCAAGAATCAACGTAAAGTTGAGTAAAGAGATGTACTATACAAGTGAATGTACTTCAAAGAAAATTTTTTGTCATGGGAAATATACACATTAGATTTTTATTAACTGTTTGAAAAAGTGGCCATGGCAAAGGGTTAATCACTATTGTACTTATTTTGAGTAATTTATTTTATATTGCTTCAACGTTTATAAAAATGCAGCACAGTGCCAACAAGCTTAATTGTGACTATCATAATTGCAACCAATGTGTCAAAAAGAACACTATTGATTTTTAGAGAGGGGATTGCATCACTTCTGTTCACCAATGCTCAGAGCTTTAATCATTTGTTGCAGCAACCAAAGTAACTTACTCTGGGTACCCTGTAATGATAAGCATAATTTTTCACCAGGCATGGATTCACAGCAAAAATTTGCCCCCCAATTTATGTTGAAAAAAAACATGAGAAAAGTCATTGCTATACTGTGCAAAAATTTCTCTTGGTTTCCTAATTCTAATTTTTTAGTTAAGCCAAATGGGACAGATTTGTTCCTCTCCAGTACCCTGCAATCACCACCACAAATGCCCATTGCCTTCAACGTGTTTTTCAAATTTTTGCAATCTTGCAAATTTTACCTTGGTTTCCCTTGGCATATGCCTTTTAAAAGATTTTAAATTCTTATTCTTATAATAATTCATGGAAATAAATGTATAAAATAACTTTAAGATGAAAGGATAAAGTGATGGCTAGGTCACAGCTGTCCACTAACAGAATCCCAGGGATTAAAATATCCTTCCCATTCCATATTCACTATATTCAGAATAGAATCTTGCTGTCTATGACATACTATAGGTTCACTAAGGCAAGAAATGAAGCATGTCTTAAGCTCTATATTTCCAGTGTTTTTTAGTAAAGTTTTATTTGGTCTTACCAGTTAGCTTTCCAGATATTGCAACTTTTCTAAAAAAACTGATATATATGAAGTCATAATTGCAATTTTACAGAATGGTCTTGTGTGGAATTGCAAAAGTTTATACAGGAAATAGTAACACAGATAGACTACAGATAACACAGATAGGTTACAGAAATTACAGGGAGAAGTTGTCACCTCTGCTGGGATTGCCTGCCCAGTTAGGGCGGAATTTTTTGAAATACAATATAGTCCCATTTTGACCATAATTTCTCATGCTGAGGAACAGACCCTCTATGTTTGCTGTCATCACCTCCATTAGTTTCATGTGCCTAATGCGAGTGATGGTTTCACCTACTGTTGGGGCATTGGGTGCTTTCTATTTGGAGGTAATTGACAGTCTAGCTGCCGAGTAGATAAAAAGTTTCTGTTTTGGGGAGGAATGTCCTTATGTGGCAGGCTTAGGAGGGCATTAGAGGCTTGAATATGCATTTCCCAAAAGAAGATCTTAGTGATCATTGCCCTGATGCCCTTCCAGAATTCAGATAGCTTTGGACAATACAACATAGTGTGTGAGAGAGCGCTCAGAGCCACAAGCCCTCCAGCACAATGCCGAGGTGTTAAATATATTTTGCTATGCTGATGTTTAATACCAGGAAAATATTGTCTTATAGAAGCTTTCTTTCTGTCTCACACAGGTAACTCCTCCAAGCATTATCCCATATATCTTCCCATTGTTCTAAGTTGAGGCAATCGAGAACTCCCTCTCCCATTGTCATATGTATTTATGCTTAAAGTCAAAGTAGATATCAGCAGCACACTGTAGATTTGCAAAAGTGTGAAATTTATTGTATCACAACATTTCAAACAGGGCAACATTTCGGGCCTCCCGGGCCCTTTATCAAGCCTTAAGGCTTAATAAAGGGCCCAGGAGGCCCTAAACGTTGCCCTGTTTGAAATGTTGTGATACAATAAATTTCACACTTTCGCAAATTGCTATATAACCGTATGGGAAACTCCCATAGGATTTCCCCAAGTTTTTTTGATCGAATAAAAAAATTTTTAATAAATGATTAAAATCGTTCGAATCGTTCAACTCGAACAATTTTTGATTGATCACATTTTTCTTATTTGATCATTTGAAAAATTGAATTGCGTAATCAAATTCGACCATCGAATTTAGGTAAAATGAAAACCCTTCGAATTGAATTTGAGGGGTTTTAATTCAACCTAAATTCGATGGTCGAATTCGCGGGTTAATTAACCCTCGAATTCGACCTTTAGTAAATCTGCCCCTAAGTAACATTTACTATTGAGAAACTTTTGGTTCCTCAAAAATAATTCTTTAGGCGTGGTGGAGGCCTATTTGTCAACAGTCTCATTTAATTGGTTTTAGAGATTTTTGAAACCACAACTAAACTCACTTACTCTAAAACCACACATCATGAAATGTATTAAAAGATCTGAATATAAAAAGCACAAAAAAATTAATACCTCTAAAACGTCTACAAATTCAAGTTTTTCAGGCAATTCCTAGTGAAAAAAATGAGAACACTTCTAATACCTGAATTGATTTGAAATAGTCCAATAGGATCAGCACAGCTGTTCTATAGGACCTCAACAATTTTACCTGTCAAATTTTTGTATTTGAGTATTTCATGGTTTTTACACTTATTTTAAATTCTTATTTCAAAGTAATTTTGGGCTACTTCGGCCATCAAATAACCCAAAATTCGATTTAAGTTGAAAAAAATTAGAAAATACGAATTTCGAAGTACTGTCTCTTTAAAACTTCAACTTTGACACTTTTCCACCTTAAGGCTGGGGACAGACAGGGAGATTCGGGGAGATTCTGTCGCCTGGCGTTTTTTAGCAGGCGACAATCTCCCCGAATTACCTTCTCCCTGTCTGTCCCTACCCTAAAGCTGCTGAATTGCAATTGTAGTCTGTGGGGGACCTCTTGGAAGCTTTCCTGTAAATTTTTCTAAGTCCTGGAAAATCGAAACTTTTAAAAAAATTCGTTCAAATCAAAAAATGAATTTGAACAATTTGAATGATTTTTATTCAATCAAAATGGGCATATTCAATCGAAATAGGTCCATTTTCTATCGAAAATGTCCCCCCAAAATTAGATGGTCTAATTTAAATTTTGTTTCTACTGGAAATTCGACCATTAGTGAATCTGCCCCTTAATCAATCATAATCATTTTTTGGAGTTTAAAAGAAATATAGAAAAAGTTTAATTTAGAAATTTGTGTAAAAAATAGAAGACTGAATGCTAGTAAATTGGCCTCTTGGAATTAGAGATAGAAATAGAGTTGACTGAAGGGGTTGAAAAATAATTTTTCAACCAAAATTTGTATGCTTCCTTGTGATGCTATACAGTCTTTGAATGCCAAAAGGAGACACATACTGAATCTAAAAGACTGTAACGGGCTATTTACTAACATTCGCATTTCTATTTTTATCATAAATCATATTTTTTCCTTAAAAATTTAATTTTTTAATCTCTGTAAAACTCTAAACATTTGAGATTCATAAAGTGTAAAAAAACACGAGAAACTTGAATACCAAACTTTACCAAATAAAAGTAGTTGATTTCCTATTGAAGTTCATGGGAGCTGATCCTATTGGAATTTTTTTTAGACATTCAGACTTTTGGACACTTTTGGATTTTTGTTTTGCTAGTAATTGTCTTAAAAACTTAAAATTTAAGAAGTGCTAAAAGTTTTTGGATTTTTATTGTTCAGCATTTTTCTTTATTGTGCTTTTTATATTTAGATAAATAGATTACATTGTATTTGTGGTTTTAAAGAAACTGAGTTTATTTGTGGTTAAAAAATCTGTAAAAACTACTAAAATGAGATTGTTGATAAATGGATCTAATGGGTAGGCAAGGGATAAAGCATCAGCAGTATCCAAACAACAAATATAGACAAAGTGAACTTTATAGGACTAATTTGCTAATGCATGGTATGATATAAAATGAAAAATAGCACATCAATGCATACTCCTCTATGCTTGTTCCTTGAACTAAACCATTAGCTTTGCTGGATTGGCTGTATCAGGTACACAACGGCAAGTACATACAGGGTTTATGGATGCAAGGTTGTCCTGGAATGAACACCTGCCTTGAGTAAACCTTTCTATGAGTCTATGAGATCAGAGACATGCAAATAGGTCACCATTTGAATAACTATATTTAAATTGTATCTGGTTGACTCAAGATATACATTGATGCAAATTTGGAGTAAATTGATATGAAACATTTCTGAGTGAATCACAGCTCATAAATCACCAGATTAATTCTGAATAATTTTTTATACAAATTATGACTAGTTGGAATGTAATGTGTTTTCAGTATTGTATATTTATACCTTTTTGTGTATTTAGAAATGCCATATAAAGGATGCTTTATAACAAAAAGAAACAATAATTGGTATTATTTGAGGCAGAAATTGCAAAATACTAAATGTACAGACTGCAATGCATAGTAACTAATTATAGGGAAATATATTTGGAAATTGCTCTTATCTAAGTTCAGGTCATTATATTGAAACTACAAAATAGCATTAATCAGTAATGGGACTACATTACTTCATACGATATTCAATAATCCTATGCATAATTAGTATATGAGAACAGACACACTTGTAATAGATGGAGAATAAGATGACATACTGTACACTGTAGAAGAGATGCTATTAATGATTTTCCATTCATTTTTAATAGAACAGTGTGATTAAGATAGTATCAGTATCTAGACTTTATTATTCCATATTCTAACAATGTCTGAATGGTTTAAAATATTCCCCTGCAATATATTTCAATCGTAAGACCAAATGTGAAACTTGCATATTGCCATTTACATTAGATATAATAATAATTATGTAAGAAGAAATTGCTTTTCCTTCTATTTCTGTTATTCTAGCCATGGCAATTAGTTTCATTCCAGTATTTAACAGTTCTTTGTTGTCAATTCATTGTATAAAGTGTATGTTTGCATTGTATATCAATTTGTAATATTTATACTATTTATGGCTGAATTTAATTACAATTTTTATATAGTCTGTTTTACCATAAAACAGAACCCCCAGAACAAATCCTACCAGGCTTATGTTCCACAGATAATGCACACACAGGTAGAGTATGACACACAAGGAAGCATAGGGAAGGCAGAGAAGGGCACACACAGGGAGCATAGGGCAGGCAGAGCATGTCACACACAGGGAACATAGGGCAGGCAGATTTTGATACACACAGGGAGCACAGGACAGGCAGAGTGTGGCACACAAAGGGGGCTTAGGGCAGGCAGAGAATGACACACCCAGAGAGCATAGGGCAGGCAGAGTATGGTACACACAGGGAGCATAGGGCAGGTAGATTATGGCATACACAGGGAGTATAGGGAAGCCAGAACAGAGTGGGAGTCAGGGAAACCTATCAACGCCACTCTAAGATGTACAGTACTACATACAGTGACACAGTGTTACTGCCCATCAACATCTTGCATATGGTGTGAACAGCTATATGGGAAGTTTCAGTCTGGGTCTCAGGTATGAACAATACAGGTGAGCAGGGACGCCCACTGCGTGCTGTCTCTCTCCTCCTGTTTTCTTTTGCATCATCACCGGCATCATGATGTCATCCCACAGTGGCGTGAGATTCAAATAGTATTTAAAGCAAATTTAGTATTTGGCACATTGCCCATTGTTAGCTATTTAGCTTGTTCCTGGGTGTTAATTCTATGTGAATTCTGCTTGATATTCTGGTATCTGGCTCTTGCCTGTTTGCCTCAACATTCTGAACTCTGCATCCTGACCCTAGCCTGCCTGATCATTTTGAACTCTCCAATCTGACCTTTTCCTGTCCGCTGACTATTCTATGTTCTCCAATACTGATTCTGGCCTGTCTGATTATTCCTGAACTCTGCTTGTGCTGGCTCAGTCTGTCTGTTCCACACTGTGTTGTCTGGCCTGTCTTCCTAGTGGCGTTCTTCCATCTAGTATCCTTGGTGAAACGACCATGCCCCTTTCCCTGTCCAGAACCTTTAGCTTTGCTCCCCTCTTAGTAAGACCTGGTGGCATCCAAATAGGTGAAAGGCGGCTGTTATAGGCAGAAGCAAGAGCCAAGACCAGGGAGCCTAGCACTGGTTCTGTATTTAGGGTGCCACTCGTGACAACTGGGCTTTAGGGTGTGAACAACAGAGGTGTTACAGGTATGAACAATGCCGGGGGGATCACATCTGTGAACAATACAGGGGATTACAGTCCGAATTTGAGGTTTAAATGATGAAACGGTAAATTAATCTCTGTTGTGATACCATTTAAATCTTACACATAGTAAGCAGTCACAGCAGGCAGATTTCTGTAGTGATACCTTTTAAAGCTTACACAGGATAAGCAGTCACAACAGGCAGACTTTTATGTGAGGGCACACAAGGGGGGTGCAAGATGGACTGCACTGATTTAAAATATGGAATATTTTTTATTCAGTCAGAATTAAAAATCATCTTCATAAATACAGAGCCCAGTTGAATATATAGTGTATTACACTATTTGTAAATTTGTTAAGCGAAAAAAAGACTTGATCTGTTTGATATAACTTCTGCAATATTGTATATATACATATATATAGATATTTTTTATTTATATATATATATATATATTTATACACATATATATATATATATATATTTTCCCATATGTAATAAAAAGTTTGCACAGGAACAGTAACCAATAGCAACCAATCAGCAGGAAGTGGTGTAATATTTGTTGCTCAAAAGTGGGTCAAATGCCTCATTTGATTCAGTAGTAAATTATTATTATGGAATAAACCCCCACATGAAGTTGGCTTTCTAAAGCAAGTGACGGAATACAGGGTTATGGAAGATCGCTCATAGCACAAGTTGATCCAGGGACTAGTGTGATTGCCATGAGTCAGGATTTTTCCCCTTCGTAGCAAATTAGAGAAGCTTCAGAACTGTTTTCTCCATTCCTCTGGATCAGCTAACAGTTAGGCAAGTTATATATAGACATAAACGTTTGAACTTGAAGGATGTGTCTTTTTTCAACCTAACTTAATATGTTACTATGTATTTTTTTCAGACCTTCTACTTTTAATCTTCCATTCTTGCTTCCACATCCTAGCAACCTGACAGCAGTTGAAATTCAAAACATGAGAGTTGTAGAAAACAATTTTAATATTTCAAAAGCCATTTCACTAATAGCACATTTCATTACAATAATAAAGTCTACAGTACATCATACTAAAAGTTATTTTAAAGGCAAACAACCTCTTTAACTTTAATTTATGACTTGACTCTGGTCTTTTTGACACATCAAGTGCTTAAGCTCTACCACTAGAGCATTCACTTGATGGGGGGAATACCTGCATTGACAAATATAACCTTACTACTCATTCAATATTGTTCTCTTGCATGTTTTTCATCATAAAAATGAGCTCATTACAGATTGACAAATCAAAACAAACAGAATAAATGTGTACCATTCAGTGCTGTATAAAACAGAGTAACCTACTTCTATCCTTCTGAGAAAGTTTCCAAAAAAGGTATTTTCTAAGAACTGTACTCTTCAGGCCATATTAATTCTGACACAAACTTGTTTGCTTATTTTCAGCAGTAGAGAACCAATGACATACCACAGATATACAATTCATATGAAACCTACCTGTTTTTGTCCTGTCCCAGAGATACATTCCAGATACCAGTGGCTGTTAATACTCTATTTTAGAATACTGTGCTGTTCTATTTACACTGCATTATATTAATGATAAATGTGATATTTATATTTCTTTTGGAAAAAAAGAGCAAGGGAATTTGCAGTACTGTACACCATAACATGAACATACTAGTGCTCATTTAATATATCATTACAGGGCAAGTTCAATGGGTGAGGCCCAGCCATAGGGCATGAGATTTGGCAAGGAGCTGGGTGTTGATATGGCAGGAGCTTGGGGGGGAAGTTGGTTGAATGAAGATATTTTAGGCAGCTGTGTGAATAAAACATGTAAAATAGCAGGAGATTGGATGGTTATGGGATTTGTGCTAGCTGGGAAGAGTAGAAGGAAAAAGAAAGTAAGTATTGAAACTTGCAGGAAATTTAAGGGCATCTGTTTCAACTTTTTGGTGACAACCTTCTTAAATACAGAAAGGGATACAGCATGTGTATTTGAATATATATATGTATTCATAGTAAGACATATGAAGGCATGAACAAAAAGAATCATGTCTCATTCATTTATATAATTCTCCTTGGTAACTTTCAATAGCCTTATAAATTAACGTGGGGGTAGAGTATTATAAATCTATCTATCTTTGTTTTATATCATCTACGACTAGTGATGGGCGAATCTACCTCATTTCACTTCGCCGGAAAATTAGCGAATTTCCAGCGAAATTCGCAAATTGGCACAAAAATTTGTGAAATGAGTCGCGGCTCGTTTTTGACGCTCGTCGCATCGTTTTCGCCGCGTCAAAACCGACGCACGACTCGTTTTCTTCAGCAAATTTTTGCCAGGCGAATTTTCGCTGGCATTTTGCGAATTCATTCCCCAGCGGCGAATCGTGGGAATTTAACGCAAATTCGTCCCTGGCGAATAAATTCGCCCATCACTATCTACGACATATACAGTAAACAGTGTATATATACACTTTACAGTTATTGAACTTTCAGTTTTCCATGTATAAGTAATGAGCTGAAGTGATTTTGAATCTGAAGTTCAAAGATAAGAGTTGAGCTGAACCAACAAACCATTATATTTCAGCATGACTGAAAGGGACACATTTGCATTGCACATATACTTACTGTAAGGGGCACATTTACTAAAGGTCAAAATGAAAATTCGAATAAAATTAAAATAATTTTTAATTTCTAAGTAATTTTGGGCTACTTCGACTATCGAATAGCCCAAAATTCGATTTGAATTGAAAAACGGAGTACTTGCCCTTTAAAAATCCTTCGACTTCGACTATTCACCAACATAAAGTTGCCAAATTGCCATTTTAGCCTATGGGGGACCTCATATAATCTGTACTGAAAATTTTTCTAAGTTCCAAGAATGCAAAGGATTTTGCGGAGAACCCTTTCAATCAGTAGATCGAATCAAACGATCCGAATTAATTTTTATTTGATTGAAAATTGACCTATTCTATTGATAGGTAGATTTTGAAGTTTTTTCAGTTTGAAAATTCGGCCCTTAGTAAATCTGCCCTTAAGAGTTCATAAGAGCTTTAACACAATAATATGTTGTGCAATTGTTTGTGTTGAATGAACAAGCCGTGATTGATTTGAGTAGAGCTAGTAATCATAAAGAAAAATAAGAAAAATGGGTAAATTTTTGACTACATTAACTCAATAATTGTTTCTTTTTTAAGTTCCGAAGATATAGGCTGGCAAAGATTTTTTTTGTTCAGCCTTCCTGTAAAGATTTTGAAGAAATAACAAGAGGTAAATAAATATATTTTCTGTGACTAAGCCTCTAAACAGAACTGTAGAATATGACAATATATTTGGATATAATTAATGGGTCCATTTCATCAGGTCAGAGTGGTTCTGGGTTTCTAATTCTATATAAGTAGAATTATATTCTCTATATTCTCTATAGTGATAGAGAACAGGGGAGTCAATGTATTTTACAGAATTTATATGTCATTGTGACACTGCTGTTTTCCCGCCAAAATGTAAGGCATTTTTTTATATATATAAATACAAGCTAGGATACCAAAAACTTGCCTTACACAATATTTATTATTATATTTATTTATCGCTAGAATTCTGCTTAGTCCTGTAGTAAATAATGCATCAACTTTAGGTTTGACAAAATAAAGCCATTAAATATTTAATATTCCTGAAGCAAAGTATTATTTTTCACTGATTGCTGAATTTTTGAAAGAAAGATGCACATCTATGTAGGAATAACTCTATTCACTGTGGCCTACTTTACAGTTGGCAGTTAGCAAAAGAAATGTGTCACTATCCATATTTTTGTCTAATAAGATATGAACAAAGAGAAGTAATTTCTGCATTTCCTTACCAGAGTTGTATGTTAAATTTTAAGTATGCTTTAAACTACAGGTTGTACTCTACGTTGCAAGACAAAGTAGAAAGTTTGAATCTAAAATATTTTTTGATATATAATTGGCATTTATCCTATGTCTATTAAGATAAAATATCACAATGATGTGAGGTAAGGAATTGGGTCACATTCTTATGTAACGTTTGAAAATTATTCTCCAGTGCAAATGAGACCTTTAGGTCTGCTTTTGCATATGACACTTCAATATGTGCTAAAGAAGGCATTATTATTACTCGTGTATTTGCAACATATGAACCATATAGAAGGTCTTAAGATAACTTTCATCAAATTTCCTGACAGGTAAGAGCTATTCTTGCAAACCTTCAGTTTTAGTTCATAGATTGCAACCAAAATGCTCCATATCTAAATATAAAGTAGGCATTTTGAATGGGATTATCATTAGCAATTTTATTTTACTAAAAAGTTGAATGCGGTGCATTTGTGATATGCTGGGGTAACATATTGAGAACTGCAAAGCATCATGTGAATTTTGTTATTAAATAAATTAATGTATGTCAGGTCAATCAGTACGTGAGAGAAAGCATATAAGTAGTTTACATATTTGGAAGTGAGTTCGGCAGCTACAGTTATTATAATGGAATATATATTCTTATAAAGGTAGGCTTATTAGCTGCAAAAAATGTTTTATTCATGAAGGACCCAGATAAATGGATGTCCTTTTTAACTTTTGAACACAATACTATTTGGCATTTAAAGCTCAACAATATTTTTTTTAAAAAAACACCATTATACATTTGAAGCAACAGCATATACAGCAATTACATCCAAGTTATCAACAGCCCTTTAGGTGGGTAAAATGCAATGCACAATCAAAATTCATAATGTAATAACTGTCTAGTTGTGAATATGACATTGTGAAGTGTTCATTTTTGCTCTGTTTACAACTTTATACAAGCACTGCATTTTACAGTCGCAAGAAAACCTTTATTGTGCTACTGATAAGTGAGGCATATCGTATTAAATTTTACCAAATGAATTTACTGTTACATGCAAGCAATGCAGCATTTTAGAAGAATGCACAGCAGGGTGTGAAAAACATGGTGATCTGCTCCTGTTTTTTTGTGCTATGCACCCTACCCTGCAAATTCCTTTTTAGTAGACTATAAAGAGTTTTGTTAGGAATCAATAATATAACTCAAAAGCCACAACAATCTCAACTCAAACAAACATATTGTAATGTATTAATATAAATCTCACCACTCCAATTGAAAAGTAATTGTTTACGATGCTGTAAGGCACTGGGTCTCCTTTTTCATCCTTATCATGTGGAATAACATCAATCTTCCATCTGTCGAGGTGAACTACTGTGGCATTCTCAATATCTTTCAAAACCTTCATAAGATTCTCTCCTTCATAGCCTAAATAGAAATAGACATATAAAATCATCATCACCAACTGCATATCTGTTCCATATATTAGAATACATAAAATTCGTTTGCTGTTTTCAAAATTCACAATTCCCTTTTAATGATCATAAAAGAAACTAAAATTCAACACGTTTGTCAAAATAAAATTTTTTGTAATTTTAGACATTTTATCTACTCAGATTAAACACACAGGGGCCCATGGCATTTTCATTTCTCTAAAACTAAAAAAAAAAATAAGATTTAGATTTAGATTAAAGGAACAGTAACATCAAAATTTTTACCAAAAAATTAGTTAGAAATCAACGAAATAAAAACACCAAGACAAATTAAAATTTCAAATAGAAAGGCCTTTATTAAGAAATAACTTACAGAAACTCCACTTCCTGTCCTGTTCAGAAAAGGCAACATGGCGATCATCCATTCTGCTGGGCTTTTCCCTGGATATTCACTGACAGCACGTAGATCTCCTTCTCTTCATCGTCCCCTCACTTCGCTCTTCTGCCGGGGAAGTAACTTCTTTCAATATG
Source organism: Xenopus borealis (assembly GCA_024363595.1). NCBI lineage: Eukaryota > Metazoa > Chordata > Amphibia > Anura > Pipidae > Xenopus > Xenopus borealis. The sequence continues at coordinate 33,966,210 of CM044441.1, forward strand.
CCCAAGTGCTGGCCATTCCCTTGCTTTAGCGGAGAGGAAGATTGCCTGCGGCAGCACTCGGTACCAGGTTTATTCATTTTCTACAAGGGAGCGCACATGACAACAGGCAACAGGCTGCACGCTGGAGACAGAAGAGGCAGGCTGGCGGACTGCCTGCCGCAGCGCTCAGTACGGGGTTTATTCTTCATTTCCTACAAGGGAGCGCACATGACTGGCAAGGTGGGTTTAGCCAGAGGGACGTGGGGACTTTGAGCCTAGGACACTATTGAAGGGTCCCGATCAGCTGAGGCTTTTCCCTGTCTGTTTTCACTGCTTTTATGAGATACACGGTTCAGACTGCATTAGTCGCCACTAAGTTATTGCCCTTGCAGTGCAGCACAAGCAACTCTCTAGATCTTGTGTTGACTGTTGCAGGGAACATCGCTCTTCCTCCCACGCTGCCATTTCCCCATCGGCTCCCTATTCGCCCATGTCCTGTTGCAGCCAAGTCCAGTGTATCGGCCAGCGGCAGTCATGTGCGCTCCCTTGTAGAAAATGAAGCATTAACCCGGTACTGAGCGCTGCGGCAGGCAGTCCGCCAGCCCGCCTCTTCTGTCTCCAGCGAGCAGCCTGTTGCCTGTTGTCATGTGTGCTCCCTTGTAGAAAATGAAGAATACCTGGTACCGAGTGCTGCCGAAGGCAATCTTCCTCACCGCTAAAGCAAGGGAATCGCCTGTCTCTCCCGCCAGCACTTGGGCATATTGAAAGAAGAGCGCAGTGAGGGGACGATTCAGAGAAGGAGGAGAAATCGAGCCCAGCAGAATGGATGATCGCCATGTCGCCTTTTCTGAACAGGACAGGAAGTGGAGTCTCTGTAAGTGATTTCTTAATAAAGGCCTTTCTATTTGAAATTTTAATTTGTCTTGGTGTTTTTATTTCGTTGATTTCTATTGAATTTTTTTGTAAAAATTTTTGATGTTACTGTTCCTTTAAGGGGCAAATTTAAACATTTTTAAAATTTGAATTTTGAACTCATTTTGGGCTACTTCAATAATGGAATTCGATTTGAATTGAAAAACTTGAAAATTAGAATTTTCGAATTTCGAAAAGTACTTGCCCTTTAAAAATCCTTTGACTTCGACTATTCTCCAGCTGCCAAATTGCCATTTTAGCCTATGGAGGACCTCATAAAACCTGTACTGAAAAAATTTCTAAGTTCCAAGAATTCAAAGGATTTTGTGAAGAATCGTTTGAATCGTTCGATTGAACAATTCAAATGATTTTTTATTCGATCGAAAATGGACCTATTCAATCGAAATCTATCAAAAAAAAAATTACGAGAGTCGAATAGGGGTAGATTTACTAATGGTCGAATTTTGAAATGAAAAAATTTGAAAATTCGACCATGGAATTATTTTTTGGTGGTAATTTTAATTCTAATTTTGGCCTATTCAATAGTCGAAGTAGCCCAAAATTACTTCGAAGTTCGAATTTTAAAAATTCTAATTTTATTTGAATTTTCACTTCGAGTAAATCAGCCCCTCAGAGTTAAAAAGCATATAAAAACTCTAATAAAAAAACTTCACCAAGTAAAAGCAGTTGAGGTCATATAGAAGTCAGTGGCAGCTGTGGCGATCCCATTGGACCTTTTGTCCCCTTTTTTTAGCCATTCTGACTTTTAGAGGTTTTTGGATTTTTTTTCCATATTCATTAGGGCATCATTAAGAGTTTTTTTTCATACTTTGTATATTCGGATCTTTTAATAACTTTTATGGCATATGCAGTTTTAGAGAAAATTTGTTTTTATTTGATAAATGTTTACTTATGTATAAAAAGATCTGAATATGAAAAGCTTAAATTAGTAAAATTGTGGAGAAAAGCTTGAATACATTGAATTTGTATTTTACTCATCATTTCTAGCTCAAAAAATTTGAAAAACGCAAATAAATAATTTAGATTTTGCCTAGGACAACTCCCTTTGACTTCTACATGGCCTTGCAAGAGTTTACATTAAAGTTTTTTTATTCTTTTTGCATTTAAAATTTAAAAAACATTTGAATAATGGAAAGTAAAAATAAAATAATATGCACGAAATTTCAAATTACAGAATTGATAAATCAGCCCCATAGTAAGTTATATAAAAAACACAAAATGTTTTTTTACCTCCTCCCCATCGTAAACACCTTGCTAAGTCATTGCCAGTACCAAGAGGCAAGATAGCCACAGGAGGCTGCTTGGTCAAGTTGGCTTTGTCTATTATTAAAAAGAAAAAAGAGAAATGTATTGCCATTAGATACACTCCAATCACAAACCTATGGCATTTATACTTACATTTTTGGGCAGAAACATAGACACAACCATATTTTATCAAGCATATTAAAATATATATATGTTTTTGCATGGACCTGATAACCCAAAGCTGTCCCTCAAACAAAGATAAACAAAGTTAAATTTAATTAATTTTAAAACTAGCTGATGCTTACAGTATGTTGATTATTGTTTTTTCAAGACGACATTAAGGGGCAAATGTATCATTATTCACGAATTCGAGGGCTAAAAGCTATGGAATTCAGCAGAAATTCGATTGTCAAATTAGAATTCGATAAAATCGAATAGTTTTTGGCCTTTTTTTGAGCGCTATTTGATTTCTTAATCAATTCGTATGATCAAATGGCAAATAATGAAATTTCGTTCGATCTTACGAAAAATTTGTACGATTCGAACGATTGAGGCGTCCGATCGTACGAATGCTATTTGACCAGGTAATAGAAAAAAAAGCCTATGGGGGAACTCCCATAGGCTTCTATTGCAATTTGGTAGGTTCAATCTAATAAAATTAGGGGAAGTACTTCGATCATCCAATGGTTGAATGATCGAATATTTGATCATTCGATCTATTCGATACGATCAAATTTTTCGTATTCGATGGCCGAACAGTGCAAATTAGTATACACGACCATTCAAAAGAATTGTACAACCAGAATTCGATTGAAATTCGATCGAAGTTCGATCGAATTTGAATCCTTCACACAAATTTAGTAAATGGGACCCTTAAGCTGGCCATAGACGCAAAGATCCGATCGTAAGATGATTCCACGATCGGATCTTTGCATCTCCCGACCTGCTCCCGACCTGTCACTAACCTTCAGATCAACTATAAGTAGTAAAAAGCACAGACAGCTGACGTTCTGCCCCTGACAAGGATCGTACGAAAGTTGTACGATTAAAAACCTAGTGACGGTCTCCCACTGAAAATCGTACGATCTGCAATAGACGCAAAGATATTATCGCCAGCCGACAAAAATTTTCTAACCTGGCCGATCGACCAAACGACCGATCGGCATGGCACGACAAATGTCGGAGCACTCCACACACGATCCGAAAGTCGTACGATAGTCGTACGAATCCTCGATTCGTACGACCAAGTCGTTGCGTCTATGGCCAGCTTAAGGGGCAGATTTATCAAGGGTCGAATTTTGAAGTGAAAAAACTTTGAAATTCGAACATCATGTTTTTTCAATCTAAAATGGACCATTTTTGATTGAATAGGTCGGTTTTCTATCAAATTAAAATCATTCCATTCAAACGATTTCCTCCAAAAAAATTAGATAGTTATACTTGTTTCTATTTTTGACCAACTGGGTGTTAAGGAAGTAATTTACTGGCGCTACATCCCTTCAAGCCACACAGATATTCCATATTCCTTGATTAACTGCAATAAAATGGGTACCTAACAAAAGATATTTACTATTAATTTATTAACACCACAAATCAACGACAAAAATGTGTTCATTTCATGCAATCTATGATGTCTATAAAAGCCTGTAGAGGTTTAAATGTAGTTATATAATAGCTAGAAAACCAAGTGAGTGACAAATAGAAGAGCTGTTCAGTTGAAACTTCTTCTAAATGATCCAGAATTGGGAACAAGTTATCACAAGTAAGTGCAGGGTCTTGTTCGTTTCTGTGTTCTTATCATTGAGATTTCTATACTAAGCAGGAAAAAGGCCATATTCGATCAAATTAAAATCGTTCAAATAGAACTAATGCATTGTTCGCACCGTACAGTTTTTTTTTAATTGATTTCTCAGGACTTTAAAAAAATGTTTCATTTTTTTTAAATTTTATTTTAAGGACAGGTTCTAGAAGGTTCCTCATAGGCTAAAATGGCAATTTGGCAGCTTTAAGGTGGCGGATAGTCAAATTGAAATGATTTTTAAAGGGCCAGTACTTGAAAATTTTAATTTTCGAATGTTTTCAATTTGAATTTAATTTTGGCCTATTCAGTAGTTGAAATAGCCCAAAATTACTTTGAAATTAGAATTTTTGAAATTCAAATTAGTTTGAATTTTCACTTCGACCCTTAGTAAATCTGCCCCTAAGTCAAGTGTTTTCATCAATGTAAAAATGTGTCCAACTTAAGTAAGTGTCATTACTGTAAAAAAATGGACAACAACATAGTAATAGTAAGTTAGGTTGAAAAACGACACACATCCATCAATTTCAACTTTAATTATTTATATAACCTGCCTAAGTGCTAGTTGATGAAGAGGAAGGCAAAATCCCCATTTGAAGCCTCTCCAATTTGCATCAGAGGGGAAAAGATTATATTCCCTTTAAATTGTGAATTTGCACACACATTTTGAGGTCGGCCCATACAAAGAATTTCTTGCGAAAACACAATATTTTGTATTTATTGAAACCTGAGTGCAGAGTTTTTAAAAATTCGCACAAGTTTTGACAATGTTGGCAAAGATAGCGAGGAAACAATAAAAGTAGTGATACGCGAATTTATTCCCATGGGGCGAATTCCCGAGATTCGCGAAACACCAGCGAAAGTTCACTGAAAACAAAAATGAGTCGAAGTTGACGTGACGCGCATCAAAAACGTGCCGCGACTCGTTTTGCAAATTTTTTCGCCAATTTTTCTGCAAAGCAAAACGGGGTAGATTCGCCCATCACTAAATAAGAGGAAACACTGGACAACAGTGAAGGTAAAAACAAAGAGTATTGTAGGAAAGTAGTTTTAAGTATCCACTTACCAATGCAATCTAGAATCCAACCAACTGTTCCATCACCCCCACATGCAAGAACTTTAAAATCTGGAACATCTCGAAAGAAGTTTAATCTTGAAGAAAAATCAGTGCACATATTAGCAAAAAACTTAACCATTTCTAAAAATAAGAACAATATTTTGTTATCAAGTGACAATGCTGTTTCCACAATAATAAATAAAATTTTTGGGAACTTGATTGTAATTTATTTAAAAGTACAATTATGTATTGAATATTTAAGTGCTTTAACACAGAAATAACTGAAGACTAATATGTAAGTTTTTGTTTTGAATTGTGCCCATTTCGAGCAGGCAATGTTTTTTGGCTTCACATTTTGAAGAGGAACATAAGGAACATAAGGAATAAAAGAAGAAGAATTAGAGTAGTATAACAGGATAAAGCACTTGCATCATGAGAAATAGACTGTCAAAAAAGCTTTAGATTTATGGATTGAACCCCTTGTTTTCTCAGAAGACAAAACATTTAGCCAAGTGATTTCAAGTTCACTCAACCCATAGCCTACACAAACAGAATTTAAAAGGCACTGCCTATTATCTGAAGTATGGTAGGGATAGTCAAGTCTAAAATGCCAAAGCCTACTACAATAATGGACATTTTTTATTAAGCATAAAAATGCAATATGCACAATAGTACAGTTTTTGGCAACAATACAATTATCATTAGTGATGGGCGAATTTCTGCCATTTCGCTTCACTGAAAAATTCGCAAATTAAAAATTTTGTGTAATGGGGAATTTGTCTGGCAAATTTTCACAGGTTATTCGTGAATTTATTCCCCGATGGCGAATCACAGAAATTCAACATGAATTCACCCCTGGTGAATAAATTCACCCATCGCTAATTATCATGACTAGTATTAAGGAAAGTCTTCTATGACTATATCTTGATTAGCTCTGTAAAATATCTTACCCTGGCATAGGTCCAATTCCAGCAAGACTATAAACCTGTCTTGGATTTAAAAGGTATTGAAATTTCCTATGTATCCTGCAGATAAAATACATATTGGAACAAAACTTACTAATAGTTGATATGATGACAAAATAAAATTATTGGCTTTTATAATACAATAAAGACACAATCTGCACTTCGTATATATTTGTTAATCTCCGCTAACATAGAATGGTTTTCATAAATAATTCATTAATGTGATAGAAATTGTGAGGGTGAAAAATGTTTTTCATAACCATAAAATAGAACAAAATCACAACAATCTATGTAGATTCTATTTGTTGATCATATATTAAATACTGTGTTGTAAAATTAGGTATATTGATAATAATTGTGGAAATGCAACTACACACCCTAGGCAATAGATCAGGAATACATACTGAAACCTAGCTGTGCTGTAAGGAAAATGTTTCAGGGTACAAATGTAAAACACTAAATTCTGATAAGTGATATAGAAGGCCTTGGCTTGAGCTTCCTCTGTAATAAACATTTAATTGAAATGCACATTGGTTTCAACGTCACCAAATAATATACAAGCACTATATGTAGGCTTTTGACACAAGTATATCAACAACTGCAGTTTAATAGCACAGAGATTAAATCCAAATAAGATGGGCTTTATTAATGTAGTTGTTGACAAAGAACCTTACAGTTTTTCTGTTCTAATGAATTATTTTGTTTATGCCTCCCCCCTCCTGTTCCTCAGTATCTTATTTGAATCAGTACTGCATGGACCTGATATTTATATGTATATGTATATATATATATATATATATATATATATATATTTTTTTTTTTAGCCATAAAACTTGTCTTGTCATTTGGAATCCGTATTCACAGCAAGTAGACAGGTGCCATTTTGTAGGCAACCTTTGCATATACTAAAATCACATCTGTGTTCTAGAAAGTAATACCTGCACCCTGGAACAGTCTATGTGGTATTAAAGACAGTAAGGAGAGAGGGGAGGATAGGTTGTTATGCTAGTGGAATAGAGGTGGGAAGGCCAATATATGATTGATAGCTAATATCTTTCAATACATTTTTAACAGAGTCAAATGTTCAATTTGTCCTTTTTTATCTTTAATTTGAAAGGGTTTTATGAAATAATTTTGCATGTATCTGTGACTGATCTCTACATATATGTTTTACAAACAATAATAATACTGTACACAAGTCCTGATTTTAATAACTCAGTGGGGTTTTTTTTAATTAAATCACCTATTAAAATGTTTGCACAATATTACTGTCTACAGAGGAGCAAGATCATGGGTCCATGCCCCAATTAAGTAAGAATCACGGACAAGGAATTATTTGACATGAAAAGTTTTTTTTTCCACATGCAACTATAAAACTAAAAGGTGACCAATCAAATAAACATTATTAGAGCATACCTTTCACCTTGCTTCCCCCCACTCTTTGGATTTACAAAAACTAAAAGTGGATGTGTTCCTGAAATGGGAGTAATCTGCAAAGAAACAGAGAAATCAACCAAAAAGTTTATTGAAATCTGTGATGCTCCTTCCAGCCCCCTTTTTTTTACACTTTTCTCTATCCCCTTATTAGTGGAGGATAAAATGCATGGGTCATCCAATTCTTCCATTCCTGACTTGTCTAGAATCTCAGACACTACTAGTTATCATCTTCTGAGGTGCCTTGTGACTGCCTTGTAACTTTTCGCCAGTGTTAGTTCTGCAGCATTCCAAAGTACAGAAATTAAGCTAGCATTCATTTCTGCCTAGAGACTCTTTACTAGCACTATTTTGTTTAGGCTGATTTGACTAGGGCAGGTATATTAAAGTTGTTTGGACTTCTTTAATTGTCATGTTGGTGCAAATGCTTGAAGTGCCTAATTAATCGACGACATGTCCAATGAGCCATAAAAAAGACAGAGGAGATCATCTAATGCCATAGACATGAGCCCACCCTTTAACAAATGTGGTATGCCCCTCAAATTAGTTTTAAAACATTTTCACACATACATTTTTAATAGTTTGGAATTCTGTAGGCAATCCCACGCTAAAAAAAGAAAAGCCACCAGCCTTTTTTTAAACTTTTATGCATTTCCGGCATACAGGATATGTATGACATAAGAATGAGGAAGATATAGCTTTGTTTTAACAGTTCGCCTAGTCTGAGGAGGTGAAGTAAACTCTGACAAAAGAGGTAGCGTTCAGTAAAATTTGTATCTTAGTTAATTTGAGGAGTTATGACCATTCGCCAGAGCAAAAAGTCATCTGGCAATAGCATGCAAACAATGCTAGCGACTCTATTGCTAGCGAATTGTTATCTACGCCTGTTTGTAAATATCCCTGGGATTGGATTTCTGGAGAATTGACACTTCCCCATGTAGGCCTTTTCAAGCCAGAATCCACTTTGTTTGTCTACATTCAGACCAATGCAGCACCTGTTAAGGTAGAAAGATTCTGGACTGATTGTTTTATATACATTTGGAAAAATAGCCACATCTTGCAGTACCCTAAAGCCCTGTTATGAACAATGGCTATTTTTTTAACTTTGTAGTAATAATGATACTGCTTGTTAAAAAATACTGATCCTTTGGGATTTAAAGGACCAGTAACATGATTAAAAAAAAAATAATAATAATAATTTGCATATAACAAAAAAACACCAAGACATATCTAACTTTAAAATTGCAAAGTCTTTATTAATAAATAACTTACTCTGCTTGCGCTCCTCTTCAGAAAAGGTGATCAGGCAATCCATTATGTGGCGCTCGATTTCTCCTGCCTTTTAGGAGACAGTCAGGGAGGAGAAATTGAGCACCATACAATGGATCGTCGCCCTGATTCCTTTTCTGAAAAGGCGCACAAGCAGAGTTTAAGTTATTTCTTAATAAAGACTTTGATTTTAAAGATAAATATTGTTTGTATATCGTTATATACAAACAAATTTTTTAAAATGTTAATGTCCCTTCACAGATTCTTTTCTGCTAGAAGAATACATTGTGGTGTGGAAATGGCAACTTGCATTGTGCTCATTCTAACAAAACACTCTTTTATTTTTGGGGTTTAAAAATTTGTTGGGGTATGAAAGCTCAGCACTGACAGGCCTCACAGACAGGAAAAACCATTCAGAAGTTGAAGGATAGATTTCTCAAACATAGGTGTGTTATTAGAATTGGTAAAGAAACAACCCCCCTTGTACTACATTGTAAAGAATTTAAACACAATAGGGGTAATGTAATAAAAGGCACTAAGTTTGCCCAGGGGCAGTAACCTATAGCAACCAATCAGCAGGTAGAATTCACTAGTCACCTGTTTAAATGCAAGTATCTTATTGGTTGCCATGAGTTACTGCTCCTGGGCAAACGTAGTGCCTTATATTACATATAGGGGTTTGTTTCCTCTTTACGTATCATGGGTATAGATCAAATAACCAGTTCCACAGGGGCATCGATAAAGGCACTTTGCTACTTAGAAGGGAGGCAGAATGGATATTTCGACTAGATACGGTTGTTCCTGGGGGACTTAATGACATGTTCAATCTCTCCTGTTTTCTTCAGACCAGATGATTCTTGTATTCATAATAGCCATATATCTTGCTCAGTCCCTGCCTAAGTCACTTTGATTCTAATTCAACTATGAGGTTTATGAATTAAATTTTCCTTTTTGATTTATATGTTAAAATATTTTTTTATTAATATTTTCCCTTTTTTTTCTATTTCAGGACTACAGACAGCGTATTCCCCAACTTATTCTCTCTTTGATGTCTATTCATCCTTAGGGAACACATAATCCAATTGTGGTATTCAGAATTGGATGTAGATACTATTAACATTAAACTAGTGATTCCACATTTACGAGTATAAATGAGTTAACTTAATATTTTCATTAACATCCTTATTGATATATTTATTTATAACAGTGCCTTATTAGTACCCTTAAATTAGGTATAAGCTAGTTAATATATATCATTCAGGTGGAATTGAGGATCTTTTAATGTATTATAGGTTAGCATAAATTTGTTTAATCTTATAAAGACTCTGACATTGTTTTGCTCAATAGCAGTTGCATTCCTTTGGACGCAACTTCGGGTTGTTGGAGCGCATGTGCATTCCATTTCACACAACTTCTGGTATTTGGAATGCATTTGCACATTTGACGCCATTTCCGGCATTTGGAACGCATGTTCGTTCCAAAGTCGGAGATTGACTTCCTCCACCTAAACACATAGTAAGAAGGAAGTGATGTCAGACGCCTCAGTTGCAGGCATGGATGGATTCACTAGAGCATAATGTTACAGGTATAAAAACCATACAGACAATGCAATCTTTCTGCCTTTTTTTGTTCTTTTTTATTGATTTTTCCCCTGATGAAGACCTTAATGGTGAAGGGTCTATATTGATAGGGCCTATAATTTTTGTATTGTTTGCTTAACATAATAAAGTATTTTTTAAATTTTGGAGTGTGCAGTCTTCATCCTTGGAACGTTCCTTAATCTTTGGTGACTCTATTGGGGAGTCCCATAAGTACTGTACCTCACCTTTGTTAATATTGGGTGTGCGCTGTCTGATTTTGTTCTCTCTGACACATACCTCAGGCTGGACAGAATGGAGTTTCACTGCTCAGTGCAAATAAATATCTCAATTTATTATAAAATAACTGTTAAGAAAGCATTAATCCTTTACAATTCCCCATTTAAATTTTTTATTAAATCTGCCCCTAAGTGAAAACATGCTAGAGATTAAAAAAAAGAGAGAATGAGGGACTAAACATTTGTGAACTGAACATATGTTTTACTGTCATTGTCTAAAAATTCTAGGGCAATTTTATATTTGAGCTTCATGAGACAATATATATCTAGAAAAACAATTATTAATATTATCATAAGGGTATCTAATACCTTAAGTCATTTGTTTTCATTTCCTAAAATTATTTGAATTTAATTACAAGCGATTGATGTTATTTCCACATTAATGCTTGTTTAGTTGAGGTGTACTGCACAAGTATAGATGAGTCTGTTTTTTTCATATTTAATCAATTTTAAATTATTTATTTCAATTTCAATAAACTTAACACTTTCTGCCTAAGCCAATTCTAAACTAAGCTCACTATGACAAAGACAAAGTAGGTATCTACTTGTAACTGAAGTCCCTATGGACAAGGGTAATTAATGAGTCTCATCCAAGGGTTATACATGATCTATTACTTACTCTAATTAGAAGTAATAATCATGATCATTATTCTGCACAGCTAGAATGAAATGAGATGAATGTGCATAAATGTAATAAATGCTAACAGAAATGTTCAGATGACCAAAGTTAAAATACATTTTCTTTAAAAATCCAAGGTTGTGATTCTTTCACTTACAGGTGTAAAAAACTGAGATACTTCAAAAGCAAAACAGTAAGGCTGAGCACTATGCAAAATGGATTCACATATATCCTTCCTATATCATTTGCCTAAACTTTGATGTTATGTACTTTGTCAGCAAGCAAATCAAACTCAATTTGCTTAAACTATTTTTTAACCCAAGTGTTATGGATACCTGACACTAAACAAGGGCCAAGGACACATACCAGTTGGTATATGCAGGGCTATCGTAATTGCATTTTTATTGCAATATTAAGCCAGGACAGCCCTGATTTTTTTTTATGTTCCCCTAGTTTAGTAAACAATCTTGCACATGTGCAGTGTTAGGTAGGGAGGAATGCATTTATTCACTGACCTTTTCAACTAAGTAGTCATTAATGTAAGGGCAATGGTGCACTTAAATTGCTTAAGTGCCGGAAGATGCAGGAGAAGGCAATTTCCAGCATTTATGTGATTCAGATGTTTTACCACAGGTGATTTGCAAAGGAATATTCAAGTTTTTTGTTGTCTACATTGGAAGGTGACAGAACATACTGTATGCCATTGCCCTAAACGAAGTTAGACAGCATCAATCTGACCAAGACTAGTTTCTCTCCAATATTTTGGCTATTTTTATGGAACACAGTGAGATTAATTTTGTTCTTTAGACATGGGAAATCACTTCTCATTATGCTCAATTGAAAGGCCTGCTAACAGTACACAGGATTGTTTTTTTCAATTGTATATAACTGTTTTCATCACATTTACATATTCATGCATAGAATATGCAAAAACATAAGATAACAGATAAAAAATACTGGGGCCTATTTATTAAAATCTGAAATTGAGGCTTTTCTGAGATTTGAGAAAATCCTAACAAAATAAACGATCTGTAATTTCTTCAATGTATATTTTTGAGGCAAATCATTTGAAAAAAAATCTTTAAAATGCCAATAAAACTAATTTGGCAGCAAAAAAACCTTTCAGGCTTCCATAAAAATCAATGGAACTTATACTTTCAACATTCAAGCTAATGTATTGATTTATTTAAAGGACCAGTAACATCAACAAATGAAATTGTTTGAAAGTAATACAAATATAATGCAGTTTTGCCCAGCACTAGTAAAACTGCTGTGTTTGCTTCAGAAACACTACTATTAATTATATAAATAAGCTGCTGTGTAGCCATGGGTGCAGCCATTCAAAGGAAAAAAGGCTCAAGTTACACAGCAGATAGCAGATAAGCTATGTAGAACATAATATTATCTGTTATACACTATTTATCCTGTTCCATATAGCCTTTTTTCAATTTCCTTCATTGCTACTCAGCAGCTTGTTTATAGGAACTATAGTAGTGTTACTGAAGCAATCACATCAGTTTTACCAGTGCAGGGCAACAAAACTTGATATTTTCATTACTTTAAAACACTTTCTTTTTGTTATTTTACTGTTCCATTAACAAAACAAAAACAGTTGAATCAGAATGTGATTTTCATTGTGATCATGTTATATTCTACACAACAGTGTAATCAAGTCTAAGGTTTTTCAGAAATATGCTTATTATGTCACTAGTATGGAGTACAATGTGCTGGATCTGTCCATGAATAGTACACTTATGCAAATCAAGAGTTAAGAATGGGTACATTTAAGCTGGCCATAGACGCAACGACTTTCGGATTGTGTGTGGAGTGCTCCGACATTTGTCGTGCCATGCCGATCGGTCGTTTGGTCGATCGGCCAGGTTAGAAAATTTTTGTCGGCTGGCGATAATATCTTTGCGTCTATTGCAGATTGTACGATTTTCAGTGGGAGACCGTCACTAGGTTTTTAATCGTACAACTTTCGTACGATCCTTGTCAGGGGTAGTGATGGGCGAAACGGCCGCGTTTCGCTTCGCTGAAAAATTCGCGAATTTCCAGAGAAATTCGCAAATTTTTCGCCGATTTCGCGCGTCGCGTCGCGTCGTTTTTGACACGCGTCGCGTCGTTTTCGTTTAGACGCGACGCGCGACTCGTTTTTGCGCGGCTAATTTTTGTTGCCGAATTTTTTTGCCCGTTTCGCGAATTTATTCGCCAGCGGCGAATCGCGGGAATTCGCCGCGAATTCGCCCCTGGCGAATAAATTCGCCCATCACTAGTCAGGGGCAGAACGTCAGCTGTCTGTGCTTTTTACTACATATAGTTGATCTGAAGGTTAGTGACAGGTCGGGAGCAGGTCGGGAGATGCAAAGATCCGATCGTGGAATCATCTTACGATCGGATCTTTGCGTCTATGGCCAGCTTTAGATCCACTAGGCAAAGGTTAGTGCTTGGTTAATGGTAGAGGAGGGTCCCAGTGGATAATCATGTAACTCACTAAGTACTGGAAGGTGCACTGCCCTAAGCTTTCAGCTAGGGGAGCAAATCAAACAGTATTTGTGTGGAGTAGGCACTGAAAAAGCAATCTTCCAGATTACAGATATGTGTAAAATTCAAATATAGTTTATGAGGTAAACACAGAGATAACCTTAGTGCTTGATGTAAGGGCCATAGGGGTCACAAGGGATTTAAGGGTCACAGTTCTTTTACCCCTTCTCCAGTTACATTCTTTTTATTCCCATTAAGTCTATTCTAACTGTTTTATGTGAAACTGCTTGTACTAACATTGACATTTCAGTAATGTGATAATAGTCTAAGGCTGAGAAATATTGCAACAATCAACATTGGTGTTATTAGCAGACAATGTATAATTGTATAAGACCAGATAAAACAGATTATTTTATGCTTCTATAAAATCTTGAAGAATAGAGGTGGCACTAATTGCTATAAATCATTACACGGGGTGTAGTTAGCATGTCATAGCCAAATAATGACAATGGAAGCATTGCCAAACCATCACATTTTATTGCCTTATAATTAGAGCCTTATCCTGCAGACAGAGCAATGGGTTTTATGATAATGTCTTTATGATTTTTTATAATATCCAATATGTCATCCTTCAGTTTTCCTATTCACTTACATCAGTGCTTATTATAAGAAAAGAACAGCTCCTATTTATCATGTTTCTACTTAATAACTACAACTCTATCACTTTTACCCATATATTTTCATGCATTTAATTTCTGTCCATGTGTCCTTTAATGATTTTTGTCTGGAAATATTAACAGTTTGTAAGATTTGTTAATATTTCATTTAAAAAAAAACATGAATTTTGTTGTCATAGAATTTTGTAGCCATAGAGCCTTCTCGAATTATATTTTATACTTTATATAAATTTTAAAAAATATTTTCATTGACATACTATTTCTATTGTTACGTACTTAAGTTACAAGGACCATACAACATTTATTTAAATTGACTATATTATCTACATTGAGGTAGGTTACCTCAAACATTCAGAATTGAAGACCCTAATATACTGACAGACAACATTTTATCCCACCAGATGAATATATGTTGAGAAGCAACATACATTTAGATATGTTCTCATCCTACTAATATCTGATTAAAGAAGTGGAGAGACCACAACTCGAGGTTAGGAAGAATTAACCTGAGCAGAATGTTGAAACTGATGGACATGTATTTCTTTTTATCCTCATCTACTATGTATATTTATTAGCATTATCATACAGTACAATGCCGCTTCATCAAAGATCTCTCTTCACTCTCTTCAGAATATTTCTGAATATGAATATAGCTGTACCACTGCCTGATGGCTAATTGCTTGCTGTCACATATGTAAGTTCCATGGATGCCCCTACCTGCACAGAACTTATGACACAGAAGTATATTTTCCAGCAGATAAAAGGTAAATATAGAATGAAAGGCAGTCAATAGTGATGGGCGAATCTGTGCCGTTTTGGTTCACCAAAAAATTTGCGAATTTACCACCAAATTTGGGAAACAGTGAAAAATTAATGAAATGCATTGAAGTCAATGGGCAACAAAATAATTTTGATGGGGGCGTCAATTTTTATACATGCAACTATTTGTTCCAAATGCATTAACGTCAATGGGTGTACGAATAATTTTGGAGCAAGTGACAATTCTTATATGCTCCAATTCTTGACTAGTGCAAACAAACATAAAGCCCATGAATGAAACACTTGAATGATATAGTATTTATCCTTGTCCTGCAAATGGAAAAGAATCAGTAAATAATTTGATAAGTCTATGACACCTATCAGGCTAGTTTTATGTGATTCAATATCTATTAGGGATATACCAAATCCCAGAGTCCATTCAAATCAAGTGCATGTAACTGGCCAAAACAAATCTTAAACTTTAAAATCATATGCTTTTAATTTATGTGACTATGGAAATTGCCATTTTCCCCTTGATTTTGCTAATTTTACATAAGCAAATTTGGATTTGGTTCCTTCATGGAAGAAATGGCATTTGGCTAAAAACTAAAAATTTTTTAATTAACCATGCTTCATCTTTTGGCATCTGATAGACCCACAAAACATGTTTTCTGTTGTTTTTCAATTATGTTTCTATTTATTTTACAACAGTTTTTGGGGGAAACCAAGGTTATTATTTATATCAAAATGCATGCTTAGTATTGATGCTGCCAAACCTGGAGACCTTGTCCATCCACTGTTACAGAATTTGCTCTTTGCATTTTTGTTCTTTCTCCGCATTTGTTTCCTTGTTGAGAACAGTTCTTTTCTCTCTTTAAAGTTGACTGTCTTTCCTTTAAAGAAAAGGATTAAGTAAAAAAAATAAACAGAAGTAATAACATGGCACACAACTGAGTTTCTATGTATCAACTTCCTTTGTAGAGTAAAAATAATTTTTGACACAATATAAAGATAAACACTAAACTTATAAAGATAAGACTCTAAAAGGTTTGATTCAAAGACTTTCTAGTGACTGTAAATATAATATCATTTGATAAAAAGACATTGTAATTAATAAAAAACTTAACAGTGATCATTAGGGATGAGTAATTTTTTGGGCTGGGTTCTCTGAAACAATGAACTTGTACCGAGAGGGCAGAGGCCAATATCAAGGTGACTGGGTGTACAATCAGTGGATTTAAAACTGATCTCAGCATAGGATATGCCAAAATCAATCCAGGTTTTTGTATTTTTGAAGACTGGATTACTGCAATTATCTGTATTTGGTCTACCATTTGTTAAAAAAGTCAGGCTACTCACCCATCAACACCACCAATGCCATATAGTACCAATTTCTCTACACTGGCTCCCAATTAAATGGAGGATTCTCTTAATTATCTTAATATTTGTTTATCTAGCCAAACTTCTGATTCTCTCACATGCACACTCATTCTCTCTGCTCTTCAGGGACTCAGGAAAACTCAAGCTACCCATTTTATCATGCAGAACCCATAATATTTCTGCCATGCAAAATCCAAGAGGTATCATCTTCGGATGTTTTTTAAAAGCATACTCAAAACATATTTGAGTAGAAGTTTCTCCTCAATCAGTAATCAGTGCTAAGGGTTTTGATTCCCTTGGTTAAACAGGGAAATTAAAATTATATTTTTGTCTTAATTGGTACTGTCTTCCACGATGAGTGGTGGGAATGAAAGGCCGAAAACTGGTAAATGGTGATTCTCTACACATTCTAACATTCATCCCAAAAATTACATTTTGAATTTAAATTGCAGTAATAAATCATATATATAT
>CM044441.1:33984474-34044227 GCA_024363595.1 Xenopus borealis
CAAGTGAGGGTGTTAGGATCGGGACTGTTTTTGTTAAAAACTTATGTGATTCCCCATGTGTAGCCAGTGGGTTGCAAATAAATGCCAGCAAAGTTGCAATTTAACCATAAAAGGCTGTGTCAGTGTCCAGTTCAGTGCTGAAATCTGTGCTGGGGCCTTGGGTTTCGCTACCGGAAGCTCACTATATATATATATATATATAATAAAATAAAAAGCCTGAATCCAAAAATCCATCATCTCAGATCTGTTGAGGTCCTATATAAGTCAGAGGGAGAGGCACTTATCATAAAAAGTTATCATGGTTTAGGCCGAAAATCCTACTTTTTGGGGGTTTTCAGTCACAACTTTTTTTTAGTAAATAATCAAGCCTCATTTTAATGGGCTTGGTTCAGTATGGTCAAAATGACAGTGGCTACTATGAGTGTAAAGTTTAAATATTTTATTACAGACAATGTTTACATATTTTTCTTTGCCTTATATAATAATTATGATGCTATGTAGTGATATGCGAATTTATTCGCCTGTGGCGAATTTCCACTAATAAATTCACGAAACAACAGCAACATTTTGCATGACACTGGCGTCCCATTTTTCGATACCGGCAATGGACACCCATGTCCAAAAACGGATGCCTTTGTCCAAAACCAGACGCAGCTGTGTTTCACTAATTTTTTCTTGCCATTTCGGCGAAGTGAAACGCAGATTATTCGCCCATCAGTAATGGTATGTAATGCTATTCCCACACAGTATCTGGATTGTTTAATGTGTTGGTCATGAATTAAGATTAACTGCAAGATCGTCTGCCTACCAAAGCTTTTCAAATTTTTTTGCATTTTGCTAACAAAAAATAAATCTTCTTGTACTTGGCATTAACTAGCTATTATAAATTCACATCAGCAATAAAATTGTGTTTTTTTAATGTTTCAAAAGTGTTAGGGAATTGTGCTTCATATTACAGACACCTGTATCCTGAAAATTCCCATGCATTTCAGATAATACATCCCATACCTGAATTTAAAAAAATTGTAATTGGAATGAATGATTACATTTTGGTTGAAAATGTCTTATTTAAAATTTGCATAAAATTATATTGACTCACGTACATACTGTAACTGGTTGGTGAGTTGAAACAAACCAATTATCATATTCTTGTTTGGAAAACTGTAATTAATAGTTATGTTATCAGTCTGGTCTGGTATATTTTTTTGTAAAATATTATTTATTTCATGTATCTCCTGACAGTATTTAACCTTGTTAAAGTGTAGCACACTCATCTTGTACTATGATTCAATTGCTACAAAGATTTTTAAATTGACTGACAGTCAACCTCATCATGAACTTTTATTATGTGCATGTAATTCTTAATTGGGTCCTATGAACAATAGCTGCCCTGAGTTATAGACTCTTTTTCTCACCATATAATTAGGATATAATTACCCACAGGATATCAGGATGATGTACAACCTTTCCACTAAACTTGCCCTCATTAAGAAACTAGTCTAAATGTACATTTATTCAATCAGTATGAATTAATTAAAATGTTACTGGAATAAAAGAGATAGCAATAAACTGTAGCTGACATCTATTAGGAAATTTGATCGCTGCTTCTAAGACCTGAAAAGTCATGTATCTGGCTACTAAAAATAATCAAACACAATAAAGAAATATGTTAAAGTTTGGTTCTTTATTTTGCTTAATTAAGGGGCAGATTTCTGAAAATTCAAATTAGGGCACTCAGTAGTTCCTTAGCCACTAGAATTTTATAAGATTTATTATCACTTTTGTGATTGATTTGATTGGAAGATTATATGAAAATTAGTTTTGTGAATATTTTTTGGCAGAAATTAAGTTTTCTACTTGAGTGAGAGCAACAGATACAGAGAGAGACTTTGCAGAACAGCATCATTGACAGGAAAACAAGGGATAAACATTTATGTGTATGTGAAAGAATTTAAACTTCATTAGGAAGAGGAACTTGAGTTCTATCCCAAACTAAAATTGTCTAATTCAGATGGATAGAACTGATATGAAAATATACATCTAGATATGCAGAGACCATTTATTTTAACTGGGTGAAATGTGGAAGTATTTATTTTCAATAATGTTATAACAGCTGTATAATTATTTGTCTAACTTAGTTGCAATGGATAATTCAGAATATGTACATGTTCAAGTTTTAATTATTTGTGGAATAAACTGACTTTTTCGTAACTAGAAGTAAAATATAAATTGTATGCATGTTACTGAAACTATAGTTATTTTGACCAACACGCTAAATGTGCTTTCATATGACCATACAACTATTTGTCACTATTTAAAATAAATAATAAAAGCTTTACACTGTATACCCAAATCTTGTCCTTGTTTAAACGGCATTCCTTAGTCGATTGAATTAACACTGTGGTAGATGGCCAGTGATCTTTAGTTTACCCTTGATATGATGTTGCTCTGTCAGATTCTCCTGTAGGCATTGCCTTAAAGGAAGAGTTCAGGGTAAAAATAAAAACTGGATAAATATGTAGGCTGTGCAAAATAAAAAATGTTTCTAATATAGTTAGTTAGCCAAAAATGTAATGTATAAAGGCTGGAGTGAGTGGATAATAACCAGAACACTACTTCCTGCTTTTCAGCTCTCTAAATCTGAGTTAGTCAGCGACTTGAAGGGGGGCCACATGGTACATAACTGTTCGGTGAGTTTGGAATTGATCCTCAGCATTCAGCTCAGATTCAAAAGCAACAGTTAGGACCCATGTGGCCTCCCCTCAAGTCACTGATTGGTTACTGCCTGGTAACCAGGGTAACCAGTCCAGAGCTGAAAAGCAAGAAGTAGTGTCCTGTTTTGTAATGTTAGACTTACAGTCATTCCAGCCTTTATACATTACATTTTTGCCTAAATAACTATATTGAAAACATGTTTTATTTTGCACAGCCTATCCATTTACCAAGTTTTTACTTTTATACTGAACAATTCCTTTAAAGGACATTCTTCATCAATAGCAACATATGTTATTTACTGTGCAAATTAAGTATACATTGTTTAAAATATGAATATCTTATGTTAAATCATCATAAAAAAGAACTGTAACAGCTGCACATGACTTGACACAAATGTATTATGTAATTATGTTAAGTTCGCCCAGAACACTATTGAGGATATGCACAATAAGCACTGTTGTGCTGCACAATAACTCTCACCACTAGTGATGGGCGAATCTCCCGAGATTCGCTTCGCCGAAAAATTCGCGAATTTCCAGAGAAATTTGCGAATTGGCAAAAAATTTGCGAAACGAGTCGCGGGACGCTTTTGACGCGCGTCGCATCAACTTTGGAGCGTCGCTTTCGGAGTGCTGCTGAAATATTTTTCCAACTATTGAGGATATGGTTACTGACTTAATTCCAGTTTCTGAACATTTTACTTACTGCCCTGACATGTGCCTGAATCTTGACCATAATTTTGCTTTACACTTTTGTAACAATAATATTAGACATTTGTCTAGGTGTCCTGTTCCCGATGCCGGCTTACTCCTTAGAAATAGATTTAACCATATGCACTCAAGCATAAATAACCCCTAATAGCCCACATGACAAACCTACAAGATCTGAGATATTTGTGTTGAATTCACTTTGGTTTGATGTTAGACATAAAAGAGGGTTTAGTATGAATGGGATATAATTTCCATGGTCAGTTACTCATAGCAAACAATCTGCAGTTAGCTTTTACTAGAATAAATGTATTATGTTCCTGGTTTTCAGTGAGCTGGCATACTTTTGGCTAATGAATGTGATTTTTACATCATCACATTAGATTTTTGTGCTGTTGTTTACAGAATTTATGTGATATATGTGTTGTCTTATTCTCTATTAGCATTGCTAAGTGCTGCACTACAGAGTGTCATACTGTACCTCACCATTTAATAAAAGGCACCTATGAAAATTTATGGTGCAGAATGTATGATTTAAATTTGTATTTATTCATATTTATTCATATTAAACACGATAAGTTATTTTTCAAACTATTAGTCTTTTAGGGGAGATTCTAAATTGCAAGGGTAGTTAATAGTTAGACTGATACCAAATAATACATATCATATTTAAATATGGCCAAGCAACTAAGAAATAAAAAAAAAACACCAGCCTATGTGCTTTTTATTAAGGCATGCAATAATAATTTTCCCTGCTATAATACCTTTATGTGGTGTGTCCTACAGTGTGAACCATGTGACACATTCCCTTTGTTGTTATGTAAACCCCAGAAACACACATGCCATGAGGGAATCAAAATATTTATTTGCTGATATCTTAGGCCAATGCATCTGAAGCTTAATCAATGCAAAAATTTATAGACAGATTTTGACTCTTCCTCGTATTTCCTCATATTTTTCATACTTCTTCAGACTCCGAGTTGTGTACATGGGCACAATAGTAACATTTTACTATATGAAACATCCACAAGCCTAATAAGCTGCAAATTAACCTTGGGGTTTATTGAAACAAGTCAAAAAGAGGACAAAAAAGGTAATATAGAAAAAAATTGATCTGTTGAAGAATTGTTTTTTGTCTAGAAAGGAATTAATTTTCATCTCAGCCTTTGATCGATAAGCCCTATAATGCTGATAAAAACAAACAGAAATGGCATGAGGGGCAATGACCAACATTTTGCCAAACATTTTCAGTTGGACAAGCCTGTGGTAAAATGTCAGGAACTGACTTGAAAGGTAATCACATCTACCCTTCCAGGGTCAGCAATAGTGATGAGCGAATCTGTCCTGTTCTGCTTTGCGAAAAAGTTTGCAAATTGCAAAAAAATCTGCGAAGTTTAGCTAAATCAATTGAAGTCTATTAGCATTTTTAACACCCATTAAAGACAATGACCATTTTTCTTTTGGCAACTTTTTTGTTGCATTAAAGTCAATGGTTGTTTTTTCTTATGGTGACTTTTTTTCTCCTAATGCATTAAAGTCATTGGTCATTTTTGCTTATGACACTTTATTCTCCAGATGCATTAACGTCAATGGCCATTTTTTCTGATGGTGACTTTTTTCTCCAGACGCATAAAAATCAATGGCCTTTTTTCTCTTATGGGTGTTTTTCCTGCGGCAAGTTTTGCCACAGTTTTGTGGAAATATTTGTGCATGGAGAAATCCAGAAATTCACCACAAAACCATGGCTGGTGCATTCATTCACTCATCACTATTCAGAAAAACTCGGATGTTATAAATACAACTTGAGGGTGAATTTAGCAAAAAGAACATATGTTGACAAAAGGATACCTGCAGTATCTTATTGTTAAGGCTGATAAAATGATGCATATAAATGTCAAATGTTTTCAAGTAATGCACTGGATAACATTAAGTTTGTAAACAGTTAGTTAGTAAACTAAAATTAAGTTTATGCAGTCAGCTGATATAGAAAGCAGCATATAGAAATTAAAGTAGAAAACTGGAATATTTAATGCATGTAAAGTATGCAAGTCACTGTGGATTGGAGTATGCTATGTCTTTGTGTAGTTTTAGATTAACCTCTTGCTGCCAGCCTCAGCAAGCTCTCTGTGAAATATGCATTGCTTAACAATGTTTGATTCCCATAAAGGAAACAGATTCCTGACAAGAGGCAGTTAAGGATTAAGTACTGATAGCTGTGACAAGGGTTGAGGAGACTGCCTCATACAGACTTAGATAAACAAAAGGAATTCTGGGAATGAATTCCAAATGAGCTCCAAGAAAATCCCATTTGCATGGGTTTATCCTATTGGCTAAAGCTCACCCACTGGGTTTTCAAGCTAAAGCCAGGATAATAGCTGATCAGATTCCCAACTGCAGACCGGTTTCGCCTTTCTTGAGGCTCGTCAGTGCAGTGCAGAGAATGTCTGATCAGCTTAAGTAGAGCCACCATGTGGTTTTCCAAACATGTGACAAGGGTTGAGGAGACTGCCTCAACTGATAGCTGTAAATACGAAGATTTTAAAAGTTGTGATCTGCATTGAACTGATTTCTGAGTTTGTTCAAAACAATCAACAGCCTTTACATTTGCATATAGTGACAATTTGGGCATATGTAAATTCCCAGTTTCCAGTTCCACACCTGGCAATAGCTACACATCCTATGTACACCAACAAAGGGCAATGGCACACAAATAATTTAATATTGGTTAATCCCTGGACAATGTTTAACAAAGGTCTAGGTCCTATTTGTCAGGGGTCTTCCATCTTGCATCTTGGATGCAGCACCAACAGAGACGGGAGCGCCATTGGGAGTTCCTGACACCATTTTACAAAAGCTCAATTTGATTAATTATTATCTCACATAGGCTGGGTGATGGGGGGCATAAGGAGGTAGATTGAAGGGAACCATGGGAAGACTGAGTGAGTGGGTTCAAAGAGCAGCTATGTATGAGTGCTATCTAGGCTGAATTAAGGGAACAATGGGTGGCTCTGTGACAGAAACATCTAGTAGCATTATTAGATAAAAGTTATGGGATGGCCAGACAGCCATTGAACTTTAAACATTTAGTTGGGGTTGAAAGAAAAATTTGAAAAGAACTCATCATTCCCTGAGAAAATGCTTTTTTATGGTTGCGTTTTGTCATTTAGCTAATCATTGAATAAGATTCAACTGCTATTCTTTTATTTAATCCTTGCAGTATATGTTTATGCTTCTGGAATACCACTGTGCTACCATATCAATGCTGCTTTATGCACTAAAGCAATAGAGTTACCACACACAACATTATGTTAAATGTTAACCTATCTTATTCATTTAATAATATTCTTTAAAAAAAAAAAAAAAACAATTACTGCATGTAAGGAATAACCATCTTAAAATTGATTAGGCACTTCTACAAATATGCATTTAATCATTCTGGCCTATGATGGTTATTTGAAGAAATATTTGTACAGTACGTAAAAAATGCTTATGCAACTAATAGGTAAAAAAATAGTACAAGGAAGTTGAAATTCTAACCATAATTTCTAGTATCTTATTGTCATAATCCGATGCATGTATGATAAATAAACACCAGTAAACATTAAATTACATTACATTAAATTACATTTCCCCCTTAAATATGCAGTTTTGTGAGTCTTGTGTGAGTGGAGTACAATCACATTTATGTGCATGGTGGATGAAAGCACTGAAACAAGAAATATTTATTTTTCAGAAATCAAGTAACACTTGACATCTTGGCAGCATAAGGTGCTGATGTGTAAAGGCTGTAATTTTGCATGATTTACTTCATGAGGAATTAGATCACATGCAAAAGCATTGTACTGACAGGTGATATTTATCATAACTATAAGGAGAAATACCAGATATAAAAGTGACTAAACAACTCATAAGATTTCCATATGCTGACTGTAGTGAATACCAAAACTTGCAAGGGGCTATTTTCAACTTAAAAGAACACATTTTTTTAGTTCATATGGCTTATACCCTGCAAGGTAATTGCACTATGGATTTATTATTTACAATAAGACTTGTACAGGTTATTTTTTATACTTCTTAAAAACACAATTTGTCTTTATTCCTTAAAATGGGTTATGACTAGATACTGCTTTAATACCCCCCTAGGGCCTACAGTTGGCTTCTTTTTTCAAGTCTTTAAACTAAGCCTGCATCAAGCAGAAGCTGACACTGAATTAATTAAAGGACCAGTAACATCAAAAAATTAAATTGTTTTAAAGTAATAAAAATATAATGCAGTGTTGCCCTGCACTGGTAAAACTGCAGTGTTTGCTTCAGAAGCACTACTATTGTTTATATAAATAAACTGTTGTGTGTCAAATGAGAAAAGGCTCAAGTCACACAGCAGATAGCAGATAAGCTCTGTAGAACATAAAGTTATCTGTTATCCATTACTTATCCTGTGCCATATAGCCGTTTTTCAATTTCCGCCATTGCTACTAAGCAGCTTGTTTATATGCACTACAGTAGTGTTTCTGAAGCAAACAGATCAGTTTTAACAGCGCAGGGCAACACTACATGATATTTTCATTTTCTTGGTGTTACTGTTCCTTTAATGTATTTTATTACGTATACTGTAATTGGCTGAAGATACTCACTACTAAAATCCAAATGAACCTTGCTATCATTACCATACCACAGAATAAACCATCCCAGTGTCTTTTCAGTTAGGTTGTAAACTAACACCCAAATTATTTTGGCTACTTTGTAATATTTAATTTTGCATATTAGCTTTGTCATTTGGAATTGTTATATCTGGATCCCCTATCCCTATAAAATTGTAGGAAACAATAACACTATAATAGTTGATATAATAACTTTGGCAATAGACTTCCTACATCTTTATCACTACTTGAGTACGTAGACTAAAAATGCCCATGTAAGGTTTCTCATTTTCCAGTAATTTTATTACTCACTACACAAGCAAAAGATTATTGTATTTTATTGAAATCCCTGCAGAGATTGGGTAGCTGTACACTATGCAAATTTCTTCATGGATTTATAGAAACTATGAAGATTATATTTTCTTTTTATTAGAGGATAAAGCAGCATTGGCATAGGTGTGAATACAACCTTAGTTGTATTTCTATTCTTAAGAGATCTTGTGAGAGTCAGTAAATGTATAGGTGCTATACTTTGGTTATTTATTAAAACCTTAATTAATCTTAGTTTGTTATGAAAACAAAGTTGACCAAACTCCCACAAATGAACCCATTTATTGAGTAGCAATTTATATCATACAACTGCTGCACAGAAAACTTGCTTTTATAGAATTTTTTGCTGTGTAAACTTCACTTTTTTTAATTATGTGATGAAAACCCCAACTTCATTGCATTATACAGTGCAGATCCCAACTTTATTGGATTATACAGTGCAGATCATGATGTCAATAAACTATTTCAGACATCTGCCATTGACTTCTACATTTTTTTTAATTTTTCCACAAAAAATTTTTTTTTCCCTAAAAACCTTGACCAGCAAAAATTGAGGTTTAATGAATGAGCCCTTAGTGGCTATAATATGGAGCTCTTTCAACTCCATATTAAACTACTTCCTCTTTTTTGTTAAATGGATCCTACAGTAGGTGACTTAATATTGACTTGGCACATTCAAATGGCACATATGTGGTAAAATGGTCAGAATTTATTTGAATGGTAATTACCCTGCCAGTGGCAACAAAACTCTGGGAATTTCATATTCCACTATTATTTACTACACTAGCAAAATATTTATTGTATTTAGTGAAATCCCAGCAGAGCTTGCATGGCTGTACACTATGCAAATTTCTTCAGGAATTTATAAAATTTATGAAGATTGTATTTTCAGCAATGGCATAGGTGTGAATACAACCTGACCTTTTATAACCTTAGTGATGTTTCCATTCTTGAGAAATCTTGTGAGATACAGTACAGCGATAGGTGCTATACATAGTGCCTAGACCATGCAGCTCTTTAAAAAGACTCTTCACTTAAACTACCCCCTTCCTCTTTGCTTGTTCAACGGACCCTAGGCCACGCAATATTGCCTTGGCATACTCAGTTGGCGGACATGGCAAAATAGAATTGACTTGAATGGTAATTACCTCTACTCAGCCGGTGGCAACACAACTCAGATAATTTCCCTGTGTGCCATTTCCTTAAACCTGTCTTTTCCTCCATGTTCCAAGAACACCCTCATGAATCTAAAATAATTTTACATAATTCATGTTATTTATTCTTCCCTTTCTCTCAACCATTCAAGCTATCCTCAAATTCTCACAATTTGCACCCCAATTGCTTTTCTCCACTTCGCTCTCCTTTCCTGTTCATCACTTTCGATTTATTTCACCATCATCAATCTTCAGTCGCTATATTCCTTTCCTGTTTTGAAACATTGCTGCATTCTCTAGTCCAGTTCACTACTGTTGTGTCTTGAGGTACTTGCCCATAGTCCTTTTGTACTTTTAAAAGAAAACTATAGACTCAGAACACTTGACTAACAGATACTTTATATCAAATTAAGTGGCCTATTAAAGAAATCAAACTGTAATATAGATATCAGTAAATATTGCCCATTTACATGTTTTGCCCTGAGCTACCATTTTATGATATTTTCTGTGTTCCATGAGAGATCATCTGAGAATAACTACTGCCGCTCAAGCTGTAAAAGGAAGAAGTGTGGAGGAAAAGATAGAACTTTATAAATTAATTAGTTCATGTAACCTAACAAGTATGTGTACTCTTGGTTAGTTTATGTGCTACAACATGAATCATATGGTCCCAGGGAGTGGCCCATAGTTCTTAAAGTGGACTAGTCACCTAGACACAAAAATCTGTATAATAAAAGTCCTTTTCAAATTAAACATGAAATCCAATTTCAAATTGTTATTAAAGCATTCATAGCTGTTTTAAGCTCATTTAAAAATCTCAGCTTTCAATCAAATATTGTCTGCCACACCTCTATGCCTTAGGCATAGAGGCGGGGCAGATAATTACTTTCACTTTACATTCAGCACTTCCTAGATGCCACTGCTCCCCACACATTCCCCCAGTTCTCTTAACCATTTAATTGTGTAGCCAGGACATGGGGATAGATATCGGGTCCCCGATTCTGGTGCACAAACAAGATTCTGAGATGATGCAAGGCTTGTCTTAATAACAGTGTCCACAAAATGGCTCCTGCCTGCTTGCTATAATTATGAATTCCCAGACTGAAGGAAACATGATTAAAATAATTCATATAATGTAATTAATGTTCATTTTGCTTGACTAATGTGATAAAATATGATTTTGAATATTTTTTTGAGGTGACGGGTCCACTTTAAATGGCAATTTTTGCAGTGCAATTAACAATAGCTATGTATAAATCAGCAATAAGATGTCATTGCATTTCTACAAGTAAAAATATAAAGTGAAGCTCTTATTTCTTTTTATGGGAGATCTCATCTCCCATAAAAATATTTAGAAATTATTTAGTCTGACTATTGTATGCTGCTGATATCAGGGTCAGAAATTAAATCCTGTGATTGTTGTTTTTATGAATGATAACTGACAACGACTTGTGGTAAACTACACCAAACAAAAAACCCTGCTGAGTAAAGTTGCATGGAGAATTGTAGCTCTTTTGTGCATTACCACTTTTGGCTAAACTCAACCAAATGTTGTCATGTCACAGCATGTGACTTCAGGTGAAAATTACAACCAACCAAATTGATTATTTTTAAATTCCAACAGATGGATCCCTAGCATATTGCAAATTTGAAAATTACCTTTAATGGATAATGGATGCCCTACATTCTGTTTGATCTATCACTATTAATATTACCATAATTTCATCAACACGGCTTCAGGGAAACATTTACTGAATAAAATTTTAATTTGTATTCTATTTATCATTGTAAATTAATATACAAACTCTCAAAAAGTTTGAAATAATCCTCTGTCTCTGCTTTTCTCATCTCTAAACATAATTAATACAAGTTTAGCATGAATTGTAACAGTAATCAGATTATTCATGTTGAAATGTACCAGAAAAGGGATAGAGATTGATGTCTTCTTAGATTTTCTAAAATACACTCTTCTCAGCCATGTCTGGGTTGATGCTCGTACATTGATTCATTCTAAAGTTCATCACCATCTGCTGGCAGCTTGATTCTTGCTTTTTAAATCTTCTAGTGATCAGCAAGTTTGAAACCCCTGTACCCTCACAATTCCTTTCTTACAAGATACTTTGCTGTGACACCACCTTAGATTAGAGAGTCACTGTGAACTCCCCAATAGCACAGCAAGATAATTACATTTACAAATGAACCATTGTTTGCATATTAGCACATTTATTTACTTAGTTAAAAAATCAGAATTGGAAGAAATTAATCAACCCAAAAATAACGTTTGCCTACTAAAATAAAACATAATTCTAACCAACTTTGCAATATATATATATTTATATATTAATTACAAATGTTATATTATTTTAAGGTTATTTGTATATGTATTGCTATTGAAAACAGTGTTTGACCATTCTGTGCCCTGCAGACTCAGACTGTTGAAGCAATGAAAGATAAGGCAGCTGATTAACAGACCTGCCCTTTAAGGTACATGCAGTATGTGCAGCTGTAACTGTATTACAGATGCAGTCACTTTGGATTGTACGTTAAATGCGTTGTGACTTAACTCATCTATCTCATTTATCCCACTTAGCACAGAATATTGTGTCACAGCATCCCATCCAATTAAAGAGTTCACCATTGAAAACAATGGAGCTTTGGTATGCTAATGAAAAGGTTAAATGCATTAAATGAGTTAAGATAACTTTAGATAACACAGTTTCTTCAATTAACCCTGAGTCACGACACATTTATCTTACAAATCCAAGTGACTGCATCTGTATGTTGCAAGTCTGAAAATCCTACCTGTTTTAGCAGAAAGATATGTTAAATACCCACTCACTGTAAAGCCTAGTCTGAACTCCGTGTGGGACATTCACTAAGATCCGAAAAATCGCTAGCGCAGGCTTCGCGAGCGTTTGGCGCACTTCACCAGGCGAACTTTCACCTGCGCTACGCAAATTCACTAAAGTGCGAATCTACGCTCTGGTTAGCGAACGGTAACATATTTAGGCTAGTGTTACTTCGCTAGGCATAGCGCAATTACACTAGCGAAACCTAATTTGCACAAATTTGCGCGAATTACAAAATACAATAGAAGTGTATGTTACAGCCACTAAACATGCCCAGGAAACCTTTAATCGCAAAAAATAAAGTTGTCCTATTGCCCTACATGTGCCCCCTATATAGTAGTGTTACCATATGTCAGGAAATGTAGGATGTTTTTCAGACTATCACCCACAATGGTAAAACACGCCACAAAATTTTCAATCTTTTTTTTTCAACCTCCTATCTATTGTATTGCACTTCACCAGGTCTGACCTGGCGAAGTAACGTCTAGCGTAAGTGCTAACAAACAGCAAAAAGTTGATCTTAGTGAATTTACGTAATTATGATCCTTCGGGGTGCGAAGTTGCGCAAGTCTATCTACTTCGCTAGCGTAAATTCGCCAGAGACTGTGTTAGTGAATTTGCGAAGTTACGATTTGACGTCACGCTGGCGAATTTGCTCTAGCGTTAGATGCTTCGTGCTTTAGTGAATCTGCCCCCCGTGTATGAAATACTGATAGAGATGCCATCAAGTAACCTGTAGCAATGAATGTACCAGGAGTTGACAGCCAAATAACACAAGACAAGAAGAAGATGGAAACCCATATTTCTAATGTAATGTATTAGGCCACCCACCACTGATGGTATATAATTAAAGGAACAGTTCAGTGTAAAAAATGGGTAAATAGATAGAGTGTAAAATAAAAATTTTTTTCAGTATTGCTAGTTAGGCAAAAATATAATGTGGAAGGAACATATATCTAATGTAATAGCCAGGATACAACTTCATCCTTTGCTTCTTCTTTTTAGCTGACCAGTTTTGTCCGATATGCTGAAGTCACTGATCGGTTACTAACTGGTAACAGGTTAGAGAGAGGCAAAGGAGGAAGTTGGGTTGTGACTATTATATTAGACATCCGCTCACTCCAACCCTTATAGATTACATTGTCGGCTAACTATACAGGTATACTGTAGGATCTATTATCCTGAATGCTTGGGACCTGTGGTTTTCCAAATAACTAATCTTTTCATAATATGGATCTTCAAACATTTAAGTCTACTAGAAAAGCATGTAAATATTAAATAAACAGACTGGTTTTACATCCAATAAACATTAATTATATATTGTTTCAGATGAAGTTCAAGGCACTGTTTTATTATTACAGTATGAAAGAAAATCATTATTAAAAAATTTAATTATTTGTATAAAATTGAATCAATGAGATGACCGTTCAGTAATTTGGAGTATTCTGGATAAAGGGTATCCAGATAACGCTTCCCATACCTGTTTTTTATTTTGCCCATCATATCTATTTAGCCAGTTTTATTTTTACACTGTACAGTTCCTTTAACACTGCTTTTCACATCCAAAATTGACATTTTTATTTTTTTCCTCCATCTTATGTTTTCTCTCTGTATTTCTTAACAAGCCCAAAATTAAAAATATAAAATTTTGTTAATGATTTAACTATAAATAAAACTGTCTTGGCTGGTTTTAAAATGACCACTTTTTTACACTGGCATAAATAACATATACAAAATGATAACTATAAGCAAGGAATTGGTAATCTCTTTTCTATTGCCCTGCAAAAGGAGATAATGTAACAGAAGCTTTGCTTATGATTTTAAATTGACAGATTATAACTTTTAAAAATATTTGATCTACAATATATTTAGTATTTTTTTAATAAAACCCATCTCCAGTGCAGGCTACGTGCATAATTATTGTATTCAGCTTGAAAAATGATGATCCAGCTCCCTCTCCTGCTGCTTACCAATATTGCAATCTTCATTTTTTTTAAACCTGTCCATTCAAATAAATAGATAGATGATAGATAGATGGATGGATAGATAGATATGGATATACTTCCTAAATTACTGTTTCATATTCACTATTGTTTGTGAAAGACATATTGTAGGTACAGCCCAGAAAGAAGCAAGTCTGATTACACCTATGCTTTGCTGATGACAGCACTGGATGTAACACACAACGGTACACCATTTGGATACGATTAAAACAGCTAATTAGGGGATTTGATTTTCCAACTGTTTCCTGACACTAAAAACAAAATAAAGAAGCTGAGAGATTAGAGTTTATGGCATGAAACACACAAAGCTCCTGATTAAATTTGAAAACTATGATGGTTGCCCATGTCTTGTTAATTATTGCATAACAGAGTCAGAGAATGTCTGTTGTTGGTTACAAAAAAACATCTAGTAAAGTAATAAGATTTAGCCATCAAAATTACTTCCTCCACAAGCAATGTTTTTCTTTTGCAATAAGACACAATGAACTCCAGATATGCAAAAAGCCGTGTGTCACATATGTATTCATTTAATCAGCTGTCCCAATGACTTCCCCAAGGGTCTCTGCAAAGGATACTGTATATTCCACTAAGCTATCATGAAACTATCATTGCACGCATAATTGTAGCCCATGAGCATTGCTCAGATGCTCTCTGACACTGACATTTGCTACTGTAAATATGATTATATGAAACATCATTGTTATTATATATTTAAATAGATTTCTGCTGCTTTTGGTTAAATGTAATATATTTGTTAAGTCGTAATAAGGTAGCAATCATCGATCAGTTGCACTGTTAAAATATACGTCTATGTTTTTATGCTATTTAGCATTTAGCTACAAAAAAACTTAATTTTTTTTGTTTATAGTAGTTGGTTATAAAGATAAAGCATATTGCCAAAACTACAGAAATGATGTGTTCTCTCTCTTTCTTTTTCTCTATATATATATATATATATCAAAGTTAAGTTGCTGTATACTCATGCTATTGCATAAGGACAAAAAATAGACACATTTAACTTTACTGTCTCGTTTTCTTTATTACTCATAATTTTCATTATTATATTATTTAGCCAGTGTGGGAAAAAAATGGCTGATTTGCTGTACCGCAATTAATTAGTGTGCTTAAAAAATATGAACTACAAAATGCTGCATGGACAGTGTCATTATTCAAAGTAACCTCTGGATGAAAGATCTCTGCATTGCAGATATGCAATATGCACCTAAAGCAAGAAGTGACCATAAGAATACCTTTAGCTTTCTGGGAAGTTGGATCTTTAAAGGATGTAAAAAAGTGACCTGCTATATAATTTTTGGTAATTACTGTATAAGTAATAAAACTGCATCAGCCTTTGTGACAGACTAGCCAGATAACATGTAACTGTTCCTGTTTTTACTTTTTTGTACTCAAAAATATATACAGAATCACACAGATGAAAATGATAGATAGATGCATTTTTTGTAGCTAGATAAATAGTCTGGCAGGGGGAAGAGAGAGAGAGAGAGAGAGAGAGAGAGTGAAAGAGATAGATAGATAAATAGATAGGACAGACAGACAGATAGATAGATAGATGATTGAAAGATATATATATATATATATATATATATATATATATATATGATGTCTAAAAAGATAGATAGATAGATAGATAGATAGATAGATAAATATAAGGATATTAAAATGAGATGATTAAATTGATAACAATGACTCAGAAATATTAGAAAGATATCAGAAAAGAATAGAATTAGCCACAAATATAAACTTACCAGAACAA
Organism: Xenopus borealis; assembly: GCA_024363595.1. Taxonomy (NCBI): domain Eukaryota; kingdom Metazoa; phylum Chordata; class Amphibia; order Anura; family Pipidae; genus Xenopus; species Xenopus borealis. The sequence continues at coordinate 34,000,647 of CM044441.1, forward strand.
CAGGACAGATTGTTGTAGGAGGTAAAATGTGATCTTTCAGTGGACCACAGTCACATTCAGGTTTCAGATGAGATGCACATTTATTGTGAAGCTAAAACAAAGATATACAAATTATTCATATATACAAACATCCTACTTTTGTTTGTATTTTGCTTTATACAGAATTTCAGGTTTTGTACAGTATGTATTTGAGCGATTAAGTGGCTCCCTCAAGGTATTTCAGAAGTCAACCTGCTAAAATATTGACTTGATCGGATTTTTAAAATTTAAAATCTGCATTTTGCTAAATGTTCACCATGTCCCACCATGCTTTTCTATTTAACCCAACTATTATCACATATTTTTCATTGATATACACATGGTTACTTGGTTGTATAAAGCATATGCTGTGTATGGATTTTGATATCACACCAAACCATCAGTAGGTGACACAAACTAGACTCCATAAGAATTCCACATTGACTGACATTTTAGGTGCCTCTTCCATTTCACTTGATTTATAATTTATATGCCAATAATTGTCTTGGGATGAAGCTGCCTGGGTTAGACTGTTTTCTAAGAAAGACAATTTACCAGCTCTCACCAATAGTCCAGTCTCTTATAAATAAATCAGGTACACGTCACACTCCAACAGCCTTAATAATCCCTTTATCAACTTGATAAAGGGCCATTATGGCTTGAAACATTGTATCTGTCTAGCCATAAGCAACAAATAAAGGCTTTTTAATTGTATCTTTTTGATGGTGCTGCCTGCTACATTTTTGTCAGACTGTTTTCTAGACATGGAATATTTGAATGGTTAAACAACATGCTCTTCTTTCATTACATCAAGAGTAATAGAGAATTGGTGAAATTACCCGAATTTACAAGGGTACTAAAGGAATGCAGTTCACATATGTAAGGAACACTCACCCCTGGTCCAGTGGGCTGGCGGGGACGCCCGCCACGCTGCTCATCTTCTTCTTTAGTACTGGTTTCCTAAGGTGTGTGTGGCGTACACTTCCTCTTTTTGTAGGTGCATTGGCGCTGGCGGGATGATGTCAGCGCACAATGGCGCCAAATTCAATGGTATTTAAAGGGACTTCAACATTGAGTTGATTGCCTTTGTTTGTTTCCTTTGTGAGTTCCTGGGTGCTATTACTATTTATTTTATATTCTGATTCCTGTTTTGACCCTTGCCTGCCTGACTATTCTGACTTCTGTGATCCTGACCCTTGCCTGATTATCCGACTATTCTGACCCATGCCTGTCAGACCATTCTGATTGATCCTCCGGGTTTGACCCTTGCCTGTCCGACCTCGATTGAACTCAGACTGAACCGACCCTTGCCTGTCTGACCAGGCTTTTGTCTACCCCCGTGTACTGTGACCTTCTGCCCAAAGACTTTGCTAAACAATCGTGCCCCTCTGCCCGTCCAGAACCCTTTTCCCTAGGAATTGTCTAGATAACTTGAATTTTTTTAGTCATTGATATTTTTTAGTGCATTATTTCCCATTCATACTTTTTATTTGGATCTTTCAATAAATTCCATGACCTTTGTAGTTTTAAAGTTTGTGAATTTTGTTGTAGTTTCCAAAACCTCTAAAAACCACTACAATTTGACCTATGATAAATAGGCTTCCACGGATATGGAGATCCAAATAACAGAAAAATCCTTCATCCAGAAACCCCAGATCTGGAGCATTCTGTATAACAGGTCCCATACTTGTACATTTTCATTCTTATATCACAAATAATGCATACAATGCATATAAAGGATTATATGATTATAAAATGCATTTAATTAAGTGAAACACATCTTTAATATATATTTAGTAATGATTTATTTAATGCCGCATTAACACTGTTAGAAAACAGCTTAAGCAGGAAATGCTCTTTGGTTCACCATAAGATGCTGTAGATATGTGTTTAATTACGCAAAATAATTAAATGTGTTTTAGAATCTGAACTAATGCCTCATAATTATATAAATCTGAAGCTTGAAATGGCTGGCAATGACCATTATATTTAGATTACACACCCAGACAACTAAAATAACATTTGATTTGATTCAACTTGTTAGATTGAATTTATCTCAACTCAAACCAAAATAAGACTTTGATGAGCCCAATGCAGGACAATAGTTTAACCCAGGACTGTGTAAACTGCTTGTGCTACCCTAAGTACAGAACCTTTGGTCTCAATATTTCAATATTTAGGAAAATAAAATATTTCTATATAATAAAACTAAAGGTTATAATATACTTGTTATAATATACTATAATATAGCTTGAATGTTATTATTTAACATTCAATATTATTATTATATAACTTGAATGTGGAAAATACACCACCCACTGACTTCAACAGAAGCTCGTCAGATTTTAGTTGCTGAATTCTCCTGTGGATTTTAAATTATATTTTGATAAATCCTTAATTTGTGTTTTTTGTGTTAAGTTGTGGGCAAATTTTAATACATGTGCCACAAAGTTTTGCACAATATTTTGCAATAGTGTATAAGGAACCAAGCACAGAAGGATATATATTGTATATAAAACATAATCTAATAATTCTTCTGGCTTCTGGCTTCTAAAGAACACTTTGTTAAGTAATATTTAAAGAATTAAAAAAATCCTTTTCAGAAAATATTTATTCATTAAATATGTATACTAAATTTATCAAGCTTACCCCTACCCCCTGCCATTGGCCATTTGAGACATAGTTTGAATCTTTTCACTTTTAATAATAGTTTCAGAAATACTTTAAGAGATTGTCGTCGCTGTTTAAAATACAGTTGATTGATGGCTTTGTTGACATTTGAAATTTGACTACTAATGTTGTGATGACATACTTCTAATAGGCCATCTTTCACTGTGAATAACATCTTGTTTCTAACTTTAAACTTTGATAGTGAATTCTTAATATTTTCACTTCATTAATGTTCGTTGTCTCACAAGTAGTTGGTGGTTTAATCCGGATCTGTTCCACTTTTTGTATAGGGAGGTTGTGGAAACCTCTATCACTGCCAACATGACTAATATCACTTTACGTTTCTGGTCCCGTGATGTTCCCATTCCAGATGTTTATGTTTTGTTGTTCAGTTTGCTTATTATTGCTTAAAGAAGAAACTTTAATAATTTTAGGCATAGTATTGTTTTCAAAGAGATACTGACACCTGAAATTAAACTCTTTTTTTACATTTATTATAATATTGGCTTTGAAAGCTACTTCTAACTTTGCCATAAAGTATTTGCATGATGCTTTTGCATTATCTGTCTGTTGCCCCATGTTCCTGTATGAGGGGGCTGCCATATTTGTGCAGCAGGAGTCTGTTAGCATTAGAAACTGTAACTAACAGGCTGAGATGGGATAGTCAGGTTGGCAAAGTCAGAGTAGTGTCAGAGAGTCAGGTTTCAACTAACAATTATATACAGAAACAAACCTCTCAGCAAAAAATGATCATCATGACCTATGGGTAACATTTAATGTACATTAGTATTAAAATCTTATTTAGGAGAATTTTGCATTTCATATAAATACTTACTGTAATTTGACACCATACACAGTGAAGTCCCGTCAGGCCTTGATAACATTTAATGGCTTTGTGACACTTTTCACATTTTGTGGGGCAGTTGCCCTCCACCCAAAAATGGTGCATTACCTGAGGGAACATCAACATGGTCCATAGTTATCCTATCTCATCTTGATTCATACTTATTTTAAAGAGAATTACACAAGATTTTATACTTACATTAGTATCCTTTTTTGACTTCACATAAGTTTTAATACATGAAGGAGGAGCTCGGGATACACACCTTTCATGGACTGTATACTTGCAGACTACAAATCGAACAGAAACAACTCTGCTGTAAAGATCTATGATTCATGTCTTCTTTCCAAACAGAACAAGCACATCCACAATTACAAGCCAAACAATAACGTATCACCAATAAATCTAAATGTGGCCTGTTGTTTCAGTAGGTTTCAGAAGGTCAGTAATTACAGGAAGCATTATGCATAAAAAAGCCAAGAAAACTGTATCATAGCTTGGCAGGAAACACTTAATTCAATTGGCCTTACTAAAATTTTTGAAAAATGGCCCCCCAAATGATGAGTACTTAGAAGACAAATTGATGACTGCCAAATGGACTTGTGTCATTTGTTAATAAAATATCTACATTTTCCAAAATATTTGCTTATGAGCAGCTGGCAAGCACAAAAGTAAAAGCCATATGAGTTGATGCTATTCCGTATATTGGTTTATCAAATCCTTAAATAGCTGATTAGTCCATTCCAGATAGCAAGTGTTGTCATGGATGCCATGTAGCCAGTGAAGGTCTATTTGTAACCTACCACCACAACACTATCGTCTTCATTGCGTAAATTCACTGTTTTCCGGAATACACCATCTGTTTGTAACATTTGATTTTCCAGGCACATTAGGTAAAATATGGCATCATATTATCTATTTTGTAAAAAAACACACACACATTTGACCATTCATTACAGCTGCAGCGATATCTTAAAATCACAAAGACTTTACTAGAAATTTTATAACTGAAGCAAATCCATATAAGTATTAAATAATGTTTCAGACCATATTTAAAAAATAATCTTTTGAATTCATTTTAGCATAGGAATTTCAATGGAAGTCTTCTGCTACTTTATGTAAAACTGAGATAAAACAACATTAAAAAAAATTGTTGCTGTTCACTTTTGAGTTAACTTTTAGTATGATGTACAAGAGTGATGATGTGAAACAATTTAATTTGGTTTTCATTTTTTATATTTGTGGTATTTGAGCTATTTAGACTTTTATTCAACAGCTTTCCAGTTTTCAATTTCATTAGTCTTGTTACTAGGGTTCAAATTAGCAAATAAAATATTAGCAAATAAAAGACTGGACTATGAATAGGAGTTAACTAAAAGGAGAACTACCCCTTTAATATCAAGAAAGTAGTTTTACTGTTCAACTACACTGCTGTAAATACAGTAAGGGGCCTATTTTTATAACGAGGTGGAAGAAACAATTATACAAAATGCACTACATGTCTATTTGATCAGTGAGTACAAACCCCTCATTTAAGTAGCCATGTACCGATTTTAAGAAACTACAAAAATTCCAGCAAAACACAGTGGCTGCTTGAAATTAATTACTGATTAACCTTTTCCTCTTTTAGGTTATCAAAAAAAAAATCAGAGTTAAAGGAATTCTCAGATGATAGTAAACATTATTTGGCATTTAGTATCTATCTATTTCCATTAATCTTTAAAAGCAAAGACTACATGGACTTTTGATAGACTTACAAATTAGTTATTGCCTCATCAAGGTTATTTAAAAAAAACGTGTCAGATGGAAAGGTGGTCAGTTATGTTTTAGTTGGGAAGATATGTTTAAAGATTGTGTTGTATGAAATATGACCTACTTATAATGTATCCCATAAGATAAATATGTAGTACTTACAGGAACAACATAAACCTTGCTTCCCCAGGCCTATTAGCATATTCAGGCAGAGATTACAGTAGGCAGGCTTGTTAAAATGTTTCAGTCTCCACACATGCTGTCCATCATCCTTAACATTCTGCAGAAATCATAAATTTATATCAGTGTCATAACATAAACACACAGGAAAGCAGTTAATGAGAAATCCCGAATGCCTTTAAAAAAATCAGGCATCAGTTATTACAAGCATGTTCTTGGAATATTTTTAAAGCTGTATTAATATTTTTAAACATAAATCACTGTTCCACGAGTGTCAACTCTATATGTGTAATATTATTACCAATATTTATTACTGAGTTAGCCTAATACTGAGAAGGAGTAGCATCCCAGTATCCTGCCCTTTTCTGCAGAGATGAACTGGTTGCAGTTTAGTGGGTGGGAGAATGCTTGCTGGAGTGGGGAATGGGTCAGTATTCCCCTTTTTGTTGAAGTTAGTTGGTAACTCTTTGGGTAAGGGTTCCAGGAGATAAGGGTTTGAGTGAGGCCATCTTAGCTTCTATTTACTCATTCAAGTGCAGCAGGATTTGGATAACCAGCATGGTGGTGGCCCTCTCACTCAGCGGAATTATATAGGTAGGCATTCCAGCTGTTTGTGATTCCAGTAATGTTTGTGATTAAACTGGCATTTACAGTTATCTTTTGAAAATTTTAATGTTAATAAAAGCTGCTGCCTTGAAACTCCATCCTTGGTCCTTGGTACATATGAGTTTCGGGTATGGGAAGTATGACCTGTTGCCTTGACACTGCCCAGGTCAAAAGAAAGAATCGGTTGTTTGTTTCTTAAAATTTCTAGATTCAGAATGTTTTTATAGTTATGTGCTAGTGGGCATTTTTGCAAGAATATGAGGACTGCTGCATTTAGTTCTGTTTGTGGGCCCAGGCAGTGTTTATATTTCATATAGGACTTAGAGCTGACACACAATGTAAAAAAAAAACTGCACACTGTGATAATGTGTATGCATTGACAACATCAATAACATTGATTATTTTTTGTATTGTATTACATGTTCCATTACAGCCATTACTACTTTCCTATTATAACCAAATGCTGGCCCACTTTAGTTAAACTAAACAGTCTGTAGGTTTTGAAGCTTTGGAGTAAAGCCATGAACATATAAAGATACTGCCTTGATCAGAATAAAAACCCAGAACACAGTGCTTCAAGGCAGGAGTAGTATGTTGCATCCTGCCACTGATCTTATCATCTTTCCAGCTTATTTATATCTGTAAATAAAGAGGCAAAATTATGTTTTATCTCTTGAGGTGATTCCCTTTGTTATGCAAAACAGTTATTTATTTGCTTTAGTAGCCACTGGCTGACACTGCCAGTTGGACCTTAAAATACAGATTTCATTGCTAGTTTTAATTGAACTACTGAAATCTTTATAGATTAATATGAATGGATCCCAAGAGGGGGTATAAAATGGTGACATATCTTCACAGAAGTATAAGCAAGCGAATGAAGAGTATGCAACAATGTCTTGCATGCAACCTTTGCCCTCAAATGTAAATAATGATATTTGAATTTATGCAAACCACTTTTATACTTGCATAAAAGTAAAACTGTGCCCATATAGATTTTATAGTTAAAGGTTCTCTTTCTGTAATTATTAAGATATTGAATCCTGTGCAAGGCACTGAGCACATCTTGCACCTTCAACATGTAAAGTACTCCCTCTAAAAGTATTAAAGGACCAGTTTAGCACTTCCTTTTGGCTAAATGAATGCCAGAAAATGTTAGTCTCCAAACTCAGTTGGGTTTTCTGCCATTGATTGCTTTTGTCTTTCCTGATTCTGTTTTTGAAACCTCATTTTTTTCCAAAAGATTTTTGCTTGAAATAAAATGTTAACCAGATTTTAGATGTTAAATTCCAACAATACTAATAATTTTTGCACCTGTCATTTCTCCCTGAGTAGCGCGTCTAAATGACTTGCAAGTTTGGGGGAAGTAGGAGGTGGGATTGGGTATGCCTACATGCTGTAACCTTACTTTCTGTGATAGGTATTGAAAATGTTATTTGGGGTCCCAGTAGAGGCAATCTGCCTGTGTTTTTAAAAAAAGAAGTAAAATGCATCTTTATGCTAAAGTCAAGACATCCTCAGGGTCTGAATTATGACTTTTATGTCTTGTAATTATGAATAATTTATGACTTTAATGGGGGTCTTCTAATATTGATGGTTCCTTAATGACTTTTTAAATGGCCCCTAAATTACTCTTTGGAATATTATTTATATGTATGTAACTTTTAATAATTATACTGACCATCTTTGATCTATTGTGCATATAAATGTATATATCCTCCAACGTTTTCCTCTAACAATTCTTATTTTTTCATGATGAGTTGTGAGTTTACTCTATTGTGCAAATATATGTATATATATATATATATATATATATATCAACAAAAGGGATCCGCACTCTCAGGTCTTAAGAAAGAAAAAATGGTTTATTTAAAAAGGCTGACGTTTCGGCCCCCACCGCGGCCTTTCTCAAAGTGCACATTGATTAAAGAAACTGTCTTTTATACAAACAATTGGCGGGAACAAAGACAGATGATGCTGACAAGGTAACCACGTCACTCATTAGCATAACACTTTGGTAAAAAACATAAAAATATACATCGAGCTAATGTTCCCTAAGGAACTCTATAAAAATTCATCAAACAGCTCATGATATAAAGTTAAAAACACAAAGTTGTAACTATGTATATACATAATAAAACTACACAGTATCAAAGATCATCACTCGAAAATTGTAGCTTAAATTGTTACAACTGCTACCATTTGAGTCAAAGCTGTTGGACAGGTGCAGAGATATAATTGGATACATAAATAAATAAACAAATGAGTATACATATATATGTATGGTGCCTTATGCTCCTTGGGCTGCGTATTAATTATGTGAATATTTCTCTTTTGAGGAATGGAGGATTGTGTGTATATATATATATATATATATATATATATATATTTATATATATAATATTCCTCCTCTGATAAATATATTTTAAATATATATTTTCACAATGAGTTGTTAATTGTGAATAATCTTCTATTATATGTCCTTGGATGCCTTTGGATGTCTGTTCTTCTATTTGCATATTGTCTTTAATGCCCTTTCCCTTTTTTCTATTGGCTTATTAATGTATTTTGGTGATTGGTGGTTCCAGGGTATATATTTGGTATACCGATGTGTGTCTTTGTACAGCCTATGATTAAGTGCCTATTTGCAAGACATACTTAAGGCTATGTGTTGATCTACTGTACTTTGTGGCCTAAATGAAGTTCTCAGTTCTTTTACAAGTCTGTTCATGGGTTATATGAGTGCCTGCCATTTTCTCTTTTCAACACCTCCATCTCGAGCAGACAATAACCTTTTAAGGTTTTTACATTGGGACCTGCCTACATACACTTCTAGCCTATTCCTCAGCTGAGCTGCCAAGCACTGTTGCCATTATTGCAAAGTTCATATGTTTTCAGTTTATATCACTTTGTAAATGATCATTTATTTTTATAGTACCAGTGTAACAAAGTGAATTTATCAATATTAATATTCACCAAATATTTATGGCTTGCTAAAAGTTAAATAAATAATAGGAAGGAAAACCTTTGGGCTGTACAGACACTCTTACCAGGATTTAAAGTGAAAACATTCCAACAGAAGTTAAACCTTATTGTTTGATATCATATACTAAATCAGTAGAGTATATACCAGACATATATTTATGCAATAGGCCCTCCCTAAACCCCCTAGTGAATACAGCCAAATGGTATGGTTCCTCCCCAGTGTACCTACAGTATGATCTATGGGAGATTTGGAGTAAGAGCTTTATCACTGTACTATTCATGAAACAGTACAATACTCTGTTTTAGAAGTTAATTTCTCCTCTGCAATATGTTGTATATGCTCTGCTGTAGTAACGTTGTGTTGTGAAGCAACTTTACTAAGTTTGCAATGCAGATTAGCTGTATATTTATATGTATGTATGTTTATAGTAAATATCTGCAGAGCACATGGTACATCCCAAGATGGACGCTGTATGGGAAATCTGCACAGTCTAAGCAGCACTCTGTTACCTGATTATGAGATTATTTGGTATTTACTAATGTTTAATGTATTTTGTGTTATTCTGTATATTCCTGTATATGCCTGTAATATGTTTTGGGGAATTTCTAGTAATAACTGCTTGTTGTAATGCAGGTGGGATGGTGGCCTTGATGCAGTATTTTCTGTGCTATATTATAGGTATGCTATATCCATTTCTGTATACTTCATTTTTTTCTACATTTTGTAACCATTATACCATCACTGTTTTAGATATGTTAAAACCCCAATGCATTAAGTTTATGGGAGTGGTGGACTGGTGGCCTTGCTGTGTACATGATTGTGGCAGTATGTTTCCGTGCTATCTTACAAGGCTCCATCTGAGTGCACTCTGCCTTAAAGGGGTACAGTCACAGGGAAACATGTTTTATTCAAAACACACCAGTTAATACTGCTGCTCCAGCAGATTTCTGCACTGAAATACTTTTTTTAAAGGCACAACAGTTTTTTTTTATATTAAATTTTGAAATTTGGCATGGGGCTAAACATATTGTTAGTTCCCAGGAGCCCTCAGGTCATGTGACTTGTGCTCTGATAAACTTCAGTCACTCTTTACTGCTACATTGCAAATTGAATCCCTCCACCCCCAGCAGCTAACCAGATAACCACACCTCTGCTGAAGCAGTTATTTGCATAGCTAAAATTGCCCCACCTAGTGGTACACATGAGAATAGCACAAAAGCAGAAAATCCCTGTTTTTTCCTGCTTGGGTGCTATTCTCATACCTACCTCTAGCTGGCAATAGGGAGCTATTTTAGCACAACCCAAGTTGTGGTATACTTCAATGGGAAGGGAAGAAATAATCACTGTCTCAAAACAGTTCCATCCTGAAGTGTTGTCTCCTTTTCAAAGCTCAGGATCAGGCACAATTCATTGAGATGGCTGCCTCCAAATCAATATTACAGCTAAAAATACTTGTTGGTTCAAGAATAAAATTTTAAACAGTAGAGTGAATAATTTGCAATGTAAACATTTTAATTTGACAAAAATGTATCAAACAAGGGTTACAGAATATTAGGATCAACCCCTAAAATTTTCACTAAATCAGGTAACCCAAAGCAACTTCATTATATTTTATACAAGTGACCTTTGTGCTGATTGGTTGCTATGATTTACTACACTACTTTAATTCAGTGTTTGAGAATGTAAGCTCTAAATTTGCCATATGTCTTCTTTATATTTACAGATTTTCTAGAAAAACTCTAGAGAACAATTAAGCATAAGTTGTCCATTAAGTCCATTGGGTGTTATGCAATCAAGCTAATGGATGAGCTTGATTGCGTAACACCCAAAGGACTTAATGGACAACTTGTGCTTAGTTGTTTTCTAACCTGATAAATCATTCTCATGCAAAAATGCGCACTGATAGATCTGTATGATAATTACTCTTTTTTATATTAAGCAAGTTATGATGTTATGATATGAAAATGTTACAATGGAAATTGCTATAATTGTTAATGTATTTTGTCATTAAGAAACTAAGTATCTAATCTGTATAAATATGTAGGTTTCTTTGAATGGACTTATCCCTTCCCAGAATGGACACTTTTGTTACAATGAATATGGATACACCATTCACTTGCACAACATTGACACCATGTGGTGAAAATTATGTACTGTAACTATGTTTATACAATAGATAGAACTTTTTGTGCACAGCCTTTACTGCCTATGACATCATACTTTGCGCCCATTCTTGAAATATATTTAAGCATGCACCTATTCACATGCACTTTACCCTTGAGAAAAGCCCCAGTGGGGGATGAAACATTGAATATGCATTAAAGAATAAAGACACATTTATTCACATGAATATTGAGTGCAAGTCCACTTACTGTTGTATAAAAAACACACACACACATATATATATATATATATATATATATATATATATATATAAGGAAAAGTTCTGCTCACCACTATTTTTAAAACCATTAAGCGGGGGTGCAATGAGGCTGTGACCACAAAATACATATAGACAAATACAAGAGGTCCTCTGCACTCAACCCATTATCAATATATTTGACATTGAGACATTTTGTGCATACAGCTACTAAAAAATGCCTTACCCTTTAAACAACATGGATTGTTTGTTCATATATATATATATATATATATATATATATATATACTGTATATAGCCTATCTATCTATATCTGTCATGCATTTACATATCTTAATAGGTATGCTCATTAGATGTTTCATCAATGATTTGCCCAGCATTGGTGCATTGGGTTAATTTATATTTTGTATCATCTTCACAGAGCTTGACAAATACTGTACATAAGTCTTACTATAAAAAGACTGGAATGGAAAACATAGCCATTGCTTGGCTATTTGTTGTATATTGTCACCATCTAGTGGTAAATATATAAAATGAATGCTTGTTCAATTTTGCCATAGTATTAGAGACATACAGGTGTGGAAAAAAAGGCATTAGAATATACACAGTATCTCTATATCACCACCCTCAATGCAGAATCTATTGCAGTTATTAAACCGTGTCTAAGTATCACCTTGCAAAATGTTTGTCAACAAAAGACCACTAATGTAAAATTGCTCCCAAAATATTTCAGTGGGGAAAGCCTTTCTAAAATGACAGATGTAGTTCGGTGGTTTAATAGGAGTAAAATGATACATATAAATGCGCTTGTGAGAACATGATTACTCTTTGAAAGTACATTAGAGGGCATTGTAGTCAGATATCAGAAAATCTTTTTTTTTCCCATAAAAAGGATCAGTGCACTTGAGGTCGTCTCTTCAGAGTACAAGAACAGAACTTTAATTTCAAGCACTGTTAGTGGTTCTTCACACTGAGGGCATTGAGGTTGGGGAATGCCCTGCAGGGTGATGGCAGATTCTATTAATCCCTTAAGGAGGGGCTTGGATGATTTCTTGAGCAAGCATAACATTCAAGGCTAGTGTGATCTTAAGACCTGTTGTAAGTTTAATATAGACATTGATAAATATTTATGTATATAGGTCTGCTTTTGTATTTGGTTCATGTGAATTTCAGTGGAAATATTGAAATTGCTGGTTTGCTGGACTTCTGTCTTTTTCATCCCACATCAACTATGCAACTATGTAGCAGCTTTTTCTTCTCCCAAAGAGCCATCTTCAGAGGTTTGTCTTGTAACCAGATGTTATCAAGGCCAATTACATTATGTAGGTTGGCCCTGGACCTTCCCACCCGATAAAGTTTTGGGAAACCCCCTTAGGACCAACCTTAAGGTTTGCTGACATCTTCTTCACCTATAAATTACACTTCCGTATATGACATTGGGTCCATTCTTTTACATACCAAAGTGTACCTTTTTGCAAAGGCATACACATATTTAGTGTTCCTGCTGGAATCATAAATTCATTTCATAGCTCACATTGACTAAATATAACACTGCCTAATTCATTGTGGCAGACACATGGATAACATACCCTTACCCCGACCTGACCCCTTTCTATGTATCACTTTACAAGGATTGCCCTATAAGTGCATCTACTGTAGGTGATACCCTGAGAATACGACTTACTGTAGACCCTGCATTTTTGCTGTTTTAGCAATTGCTGCAAATGGATTTTGTAACAGAGCTGTATTGTAGTTGATGCCAAAATGTTCTTCCTGTACCGGAACCTGTTATTCAGTTTGCATTACATTTTCATTTTTATAGTTTTATTTTCGTTATTCCTTGATTGTATTGCAAAAACTTGTGCTCAATAAAATTTAAGTTACAAAAAAATTTAAAATAAAATTATAACATGAGCTCCCATCCCACTAAATCACTCTTGTGATTTAAAGAAAATGAAGTGCAGAGTGTAGTGTGGCATTTGACCAATACATTTGTTTTGAAACTACAATGTAATACATGTGGAAGAACGTTACTTACAAGCAATGCAACCAATCCTTTCTTCCACGCACATGATTTTCCACAGGCTAAGGCAGTGGAAGAGACAAATTAAATATAGCAGTGGTGACTACCTCAAGGGTCTCTTGCTATCACCACTGCATCTATAAAAGATTTTTCTTAGTACTTACATTTTCTAGACCAAGAAGAACCAGCAGTGGTATTGTCGTCATCCCCCCTTGAATCCATTCCTCTAAAGACACAGTCCCATCATGGTCATAATCAATTTCTTCCATCATTTCATGAAGAATCTAAAGGCATGATAAGTGACAGTTATTTATACATATTTTTTACATAATGTCACTGTTGTAGTTATCTTATTAATATGATTAGATACAGTCATATGAAAAAGTTGTGTTTACTTTGGCTGAGCTTTCAAAGTAGCAACTTCCTTTTAATATATAACATGCCTTATGTAAACAGTAGTATTTCAGCAGTGACAAAGTTTATTGGATTAACAGAAAATATGCAATATGCATCATAACAAAATTAGACAAGTGCATAAATGTGCGCACCCCAACAGAGATATTACATTAATACTTAGTTAAGCCTCCTTTTGCAAATGTAACAACCTCTAGACGCCTCCTATAGCCTTTGATGAGTGTCTGGATTCTGGATGGCAGTATTTTAGACCATTCGTCCATACAAAATATCTCCAGTTCAGTTAAATTGATGGCCTGCTTCAACCCATCCCATAGATTTTTGATATTCCAGTCGGGGACTGTGATGGCTAATTCAGAATATTGTACTTCTTCCTCTGCATAAATGCCTTTGTAGATTTCAAAGTGTGTTTAGGGTCATTGTCTTGTTGAAATACCCAACCCCTGGATTAAACATTATCCTGAATAATTTGTTGATATTGGGTTGAATTCATCCCACCCTCGACTTTAACATGGGCTCCAGTCCCTGAACTAGCCACACAGCATGATGGAACCTCCACCAAATTTGACAGTAGGTAGCAGGTGTTTTTCTTGGAAATGTGGTGTTCTACTTCTGACATGTAGAGTGCTTTTTGATATGACCATATGACTCATTTTGTGTCTCATTAGTCCAAAGCACATTGCTCCAAAATGACTGTGGCTTGTCTAAATGAACTTTTGCATACATACAACAAGTGACTCTGTTGTGGTGTGAGTGAAGAAAGGTCTTCTTTCTCATCACCCTGCCATACATATGTTCTTTGTGCAAATTGTCCTGAATTGTAGAACAATGTACAGATGTACCATCTGCAGCAAGATGTTCTTGCAGGTCTTTGGAGGTGAGCTTTGAGATGTCTGTAACCATTCTCACAATCCTCTGCTCCTGTATATTTTTCTTGGCCTGCCAGACCTGGGTTTTAGAGCAACTGTGCCTGTGGCCTTCCATTCCTGATTATATTCCTGATTACTGATATTTTAAACCTCTGAGATAGCTTTTTGTAGACTTCCCCTAAACAATGATACTGAACATTATTTGTTTTCAGATCTTTTGAGTAGTGATGGGCGAATATTTTCGCCAGGGGCGAATTCGTGGCGAATTCCCGTAATTCGCCGCTGGCGAATAAATACGCGAAACGCCAGCGAAATTTCGCCTGGCGAAAATTCGAAGAAAAAAACGAGTCGCGCATTGTTTTTGACGCAACGAAAACTACACGCATCGAAAACGCAACGCGCGTCAAAAGCGTGCCGCGACTCGTTTCGTGAATTTTTCGCCAATTCGCGAATTTCTCTGGAAATTTGCTAATTTTTCGGTGAACCGAAACTCGGGAGATTCGCCCATCACTACTTTTGAGAGTTGCTTTGAGGATCCCATGCTGTAACTCTTCAGAGTCAAACAGAAGCACAACTGCAATTGTCCACCTTAAAGGGATTCTGTCATGGGAAAACATGTTTTTTTCAAAACGCATCAGTTAATAGTGCTGCTCCAGTAGACTTCTGCACTGAAATCCATTTCTCAAAAGAGCAAATGATTTTTTTTTATATTCAGTTTTGAAATCTGAAATGGGGCTAGCCATTTTGTGCATTGTGCCAGTACTTTAGGAGGGACCTGCTTTCTGGCAGGCTGTTTTTTTTTTCCTTCTCAATGTAACAGAATAGTACACAGTGTGACATGGGTTTTTACGACTGAGTGCTGTTCTTAGATCAACCAGGGAGCTCGTATCTTGTGTTAGGGAGCTGTTATCTGGTTGCCTTCTCATTGTTCTGTTGTTAGGCTGCTGGTTGGGGGAAAGGGAGGGGGTGATATCACTCCAACTTGCAGTACAGCAGTAAAGAGTGATTGAAGTTTATCAGAGCACTAATCACATGACTTGGGCAGCTGGGAAATTGGAAATATGTCTAGCCCCATGTCAGATTTCAAAATGAAATATAAAAAAATCTGTTTGCTCATTTGAGAAATGGATTTCAATGCAGAATTCTTCTGGAACAGCACTATTAACTGATGCATTTTGAAAAAACAAATTCCCA
This sequence comes from Xenopus borealis, assembly GCA_024363595.1. Classification (NCBI taxonomy): domain Eukaryota; kingdom Metazoa; phylum Chordata; class Amphibia; order Anura; family Pipidae; genus Xenopus; species Xenopus borealis. The sequence continues at coordinate 34,016,577 of CM044441.1, forward strand.
TGACAGAATCCCTTTTAAATACATTTTCTCATTATTGAACACACCTGCCTATGAAGTTCAAGGCTTAAAAAGCTAATCCAATAAATTTGGTGTTGCCAGAAATCACTATTGAGCAATTACAAGCATTCAAAATAGCAAAACTACAAGGGTACCCAAATTTTTGCACAGCCAGTTTTTCACATTTGATTTCATTTCATACAACTGACTACTGCTTCACTAAAACACCCCCATACTCAGATGTTCCTGGGAAATGAAAGACATGCCACTGTTATCTGTTTTTGTTGAAAGTGGAGTAAATAATTATGCAGGCTGAGAGGGATTCCCAAACTTTTTCATATGACTGTACACATTGTCTGAATCATACAAAGGAAGAAATAGAAAAGACGAACCAGAATACTTACAATAACCAGTCTTTTACTATGATATTATCTCATGAGTATTTTTTCAATGAAAATTAACTGGATTCGCAAGGACTACTAACCCCATGAAAGGATGAAATGGGGATGAGACTACCATCAGAAATGTTGGTGGGGGGGTGGCATAAAATTAAATTACATGTTTGAGGTCCCTCACCTCGTACTTGACCAGCAGTCAGCATTTTTTAGTCAGAATTGCCTTGCTTACCTTAAAAAATACGAAAGGTTCTGTTCCAGGCCTGGGTCCCTAATTCTCCAGGTCCCATAAAGCAATTTTGCTGTCTACAGTAACTTTCAATAATCGATAAACCCAAGTTATTCAAGCAAAGAAAGCATCTTCCTGTCTAACACGCACCCAGTAGATGTCATAGGTTCTGTACATGGTCAGACGAAATGACTTAATAAAATACATTTTACTGGTGTGGGGCAATATCTGATGTGAATTGAATTTTCTTTGTTAAATATAATCACTAGCGATGGGCAAATCTATCCTGTTTCGCGTTGCCGAAAAATTTGCAAATTTCCAGCGAAATTTGCGAATTGGCGAAAAATTCACGAAACGAGTCGCATCTCGTTTTTGACGCTTCACATCCCATCATTACGAGAATTCGTGCCTGGCGAATAAATTCGAGATCACTAATAATCACTATGAAGCTTTCCTTGCTATTAACTTTTTTATATATATTATCCACTGGCAATTTTACTAAACATATGTTATTTTATTCTCAGTTTCATCCAGTTGTGAGAATATACAAACCTAATTGACAAAACGGAAAGTCAAAAAGCAATATTTGCTTACAGGATTAAGTTCTGTGACATCCCATTCTAAATATTCGGCCACATGCATCATCTGTGTAATGATACTTTCCAGTTCCTGGAAGAAAAGCAAATATTAATTCAGTCTTAAATTTGTGATTTTGGGGGCCACATAATACTTTTACATTTAGTTTTCATTTTCTAATGTCAAAGAAGTAGTAATCATACTTTACATCATACTTTAACAAGGACAGATAAAGATATTACCCCATTTAATTCTCACTACAGAAGCATTATATTTATGAAGTATTTCCTCAGTTAATAATAATACTATTACTAATAATAGGATCAATAAGGGCCATACAATTCAGCTATGTGGTTTTGACAGTTGTGATCCGGCTGGTATTTTCTATAAGCTAATATGTCCCCATATTGTGGAGACAGTACTGACTGACTAGTGCATGTTTAAGCACATGGATCTTTTTTGGCCCACACAAACAAAGGCTGCTCCATTTGCTCAAGTGTTGCTACAACATGTGTGCTGGGAGTTACATCAAACACAGATTTTTAATTAACTTTAGTGTACGCATCACATTCAAACAGATTACATTCCTCAGGGAAGCTGCAGAACATTGGATGCATGTCCACAGTTCATTGTGATCCAAACTGATTACAATATATACTTTTGAGACAACAGTTAACCCCAAATTTTCCCTTCCACTTTAACCTCCTTTATCTCAACCACATACGTTTTAAAGGACCAAACCCAATGGTACCATCTTTACCAGATGCTTACTTCAGGGTCCCTATGAACACCTTCTAAGACCTTTTTAGAATGTCGGTATATGAAGAAATGCAGAGCTATGCTGCTATCTTCATGTATTAGAAGTAATGAACTATATGTTTTGGGCACATATGCCCTTTGTCAAGTGTGAGGGCTCCACTGCTCCAATCTTATTTCCAGCCCTAATAGAAAATGTTTTATGTTTTTTATAGAAAATGTTTTATCAAAATACTCCTTCTCATGGGCTCCCTCACCCATTTATGGGGCCAATTCACTAAGATGCACAAATTCGCTAGCGTTGGCTTCGCTAGCGTTCGCCGTACTTCGCCAGGTGAATTTTCGCCAGCACTACGCAAATTCACTGAAGTGCGAATTTACGCTCAGGTCGGCGAACGGTAGCATAGTTGCGCTAGTGTTACTTTGCTAGGCAGAGCGCTGTTACGCTAGCGAAGTCTAATTTGCATATGGCGGGAACTTTAACTTATAATAGAAATATATGTTACAGCCATTACATTCCACTACACAAGCCCAGGAAACCTTTAATAAATTAAATAAAGTTGTCCTATTGCCATACATGTGCCCACTGTATAGTTGTGTTGCCATATGTTAGGAAATGTAGGGGGGAAGAAGGGTAACCCCCCCAAAAAATGATTGACTTAGAAAAAATTTTACATTTTTTTTTTAACCACTTATCTATTGTATTGAACTTTGCCTGGTCCGACCAGGCAAAGTAACGTCTAGTGTAAGTGCTAACGTAGAGGAAAATGCTCATCTTAGTGAATTTGCAAATTTTTGATCCTTCGTCAGTGCGCAACTTCGCCTGGCGTAAGGATGTAAAGTCTATCTACTTCGCTAGCGAAAATTCACCAGAGTCCGTTAGAGAATTTACGAAGTTGCGAAATTACGTCACACTGGCAAATTAGCGCCAGCATTAGACGCTTCGTGCTTTAGTGAATTTGCCCCTACCTCTTTTTATAATACTTGAGGAGCTAAGAAAAAAAATGCACACCGTGTTCTAAATGCAATCTTCCAGTTCATGAGTAACTGTGCCCGTGATCTAAAACATTGTTGAGCATGTATGGTACCTTGATGGGTGGTGATGGTTCCCATCAAAAATTCTGTGATTAGACTGTGGCGCAAGTTGAAAATGTATTCTGCATTGTAAACCAACATTATCAGAATGGCATTGTGAAGTAATTAAAGCAATTTACCGTACTGTCCAGGTACCCATTTCCATCGTTGTCATACAATCGAAACATAACTGAAAATTTAAATGAAAAACATTTTGTTTAGCAATATTTATGCATAACATTGTGCAGGTATGCCCAGAGTACACACCATGTTACACCTCACTTGTGCATTAAAGTGATTGTGAACAAAGCAGTGTATATGGAGTAATAAAATAGATGAAAAAGATTTTAGGGCTCGGGGTAAATATTAGTATTGTACCTGCAATAGTTTTCTTGCACATTAACTACCCTGAGTCTCCTAATTTATCTGTATTCAGTGTTTACATGCTCATTGTGTTACCCGCACGGTCCCCACAGAGGAGTCTCAGGTCTGGTAACAGGTAGAAGTCTGGACATGGTGAAACAGCTTCGGCAGTAAAAGGAGAACAGAACAAATAATCTCATCATTCTGTGACTGATTTAAGGCAGGCAGGATATATCAGCTGCAAGAGGATACTCTCCAGACACATTGCTTAATAAACATAGCTGCACCTGGGAGACATTGGGGCATGTGAGAAAAGAAATAGAGCTAGGACAGCTGTCTAGTTTATTTCCATCAATGTGCAGATGCCTGTTGCATCTGGGGGCTTTGCTCTAGTACTCACACTTTCTAAATGTATGCTTTAACCTTCCAACTTCTTTATGGAACACGATCTGCAAATATTATTTATTGGCTTCTAGACTCTTTTTAAAGCTAAGTAGATTAAAGGACCCATTAGGTTAAACTCACGCACTTAAAACATATTGAAACACAAGCATATGTAGTACGCCTATACTTATATATACATTAATGCCATTTACTTAGGAACATTTTTTCTAGTAGAATGTGGAGGTGCTCCAAACTCATGCACTCATTATATGAAGGTTTATTGGGGATTAGCACCATGTGTCTCTCTAACAGCACTGAACTATAACCAGTTCCCACCAGTCAGAGAATGCATATGCATATTTTTCTTATACTGATTCATGGTAACATCCAGGGAAATCAGTCAGATTTACTGTTTAATGGAACTTTGAGCTCTATTCAGTGTGATGTATTATTTAAGGCATGCTTTGGGCATTGATTGGCCAATAGGTGCTGTTGTGGCTCTTCCCTTCTCTCCAGTGAATTGATGAATGAAACCTAAAGCAAGAACCAATCACAAGAATGAATTGCATGAGTTTTGAGTAGCACCACAGCATTTATAGGCATGTCTCATAGTTACATTCAATACAATTTAAAAAAATAGAACTAGACTTTACTATAAATGTAGAAATCTACTAGTTTTTATATTTCATATTATACATTTTAAATACATTTTTAATTATTTCCGAATAACATAAAACCAAAATATCTCATTGCTAAAATGTTATTACATTGTCAGTAAACTAAAGCTAGTACAGGAATGGGACCTATTTTCCAGAATGCTCAGGACCTGAGGTTTTCCAGATAACGGATCTTTCCTTACTCAAACTCAAACAGAAGTACAGGACCTGAGGTTTTCCAGATAACGGATCTTTCCTTACTGAAACTCAAACTCCAACTCAATCAGAAGCACAACTGCAATTGTCCACCTTAAAGGGATACTGTCATGGGAAAACATGTTTTTTTCAAAACACATCAGTTAATAGTACTGCTCCAGCAGACTTCTGCACTGAAATCCATTTTTGCTCAAAAGAGCAAACAGATTTGTTTATATTCAGTTTTGAAATGTGACATGGGGCTAGACATTTTGTCAATTTCCCAGCTGCCCCTGGTCATGTGACTTGTGCCAGCGCTTTAGGAGGGAACTGCTTTCTGGCAGGTTGTTGTTTTTCTTTCTCAATGTAACTGAATAGAACACAGTGGGACATGGGTTTTTACTATTGAGTGTTGTTCTTAGATCTACCAGGCAGCTCTTATCTTGTGTTAGGGAGCTGTTATCTTGTTACCTTCACATTGTTCTGTTGTTAGGCTGCTGGGGGGAGGGAGGGGGTGATATCACTCCAATTTACAGTACAGCAGTAAAGAGTGATTGAAGTTTATCAGATCACAAGTCACATGGGAAATTGACAATATGTCTAGCCCCATGTCAGATTTCAAAATGAAATATAAAAAAAATCTGTTTGCTCTTTTGAGAAATGGATTTCAGTCCAGAATTCTGCTGGAGCAGCACTTTTAATTGATGTGTTTTGAAAAAAAAAATTTCCCATGACAGTATCACTTTAATTTGGATCTTCACACTTGAAGACTTCTAGAAAATCATGTAAATATTAAATAAACCCTACAGGATGGTTTTGCTTCCAATAAGGATTAATTAAATCTTAGTTTGGACCAATTATGAGTAATTGTTTTATTATTACAGAGAAAAATTAAATCATTTAAAAAAATTTGGATTATTTGATAATAATGGAGTCTATGGGAGACAACCTTTCCGTAATTTAGAACATTCTGGATAACAGGTTTTCAGATAATGGATCCCATACCTGTAGAAGGAATGGTCTAGAAATATTGAACCCAATAAATATGGCTCACTCTATCAGCCCTAGGGACCTCTGGCATGCCTGTAAAGATGAAGCCCTATGGGGGATTGCCTAAATGAGTGTTGTGCAACTGTTTAAAATGCCCTGAGTGGCCTTATGCTAGTAAAGATCTATTCTTTTTAAATCCCCTATAGTTCCAATTTTTCTACCTGATTTTTATAGTAAAATATAATGTGCTCCTGGTGTCTATGAAGGTTTATGTATCAGTAGTATCTAGTAGTGACAAGCCTAAAGGAACTGGATGTGATCTGAGTTGTTGTTGAAAACATTTCACAACTCAATTCAGTGGTGAAACTCAGTTCAATTGGGTAGTAAGAACTTCCCTGGCATTTCAAACTCTTAACAGATATACAGTCACCAACTGGATTTATTCAGGTAGGTTTTAACTGAAACTCAGTGAGGTGTGTTAGTATGATCCCGTTACAACGGCACCATGGCACTATGTTTTCTGAGCTGTAAGTGCTTGTTTTAAATGTTGAAGTGCAAATGAGCATGCCCTGGGTTGTCACTAGTTTATCTTTCAAGAAAATATGAATTGTAACAAGGATATTTATAAAGTTTGTTTACAACAAAAAGTCTAAAAGTTATCATGAAATAAAGAGTTTTCATAAATATGTGTGTTCTGTGTGGACCAAAGAGGGGTGATTGTTTAGTTGGGTTAAGAAGTCAAACAATAAAGTCCCATTGAAGACCTTTGGGAGAGTACAGCCTCCTTGCCCTATGTTTCCCATACCTAATGGGATTTTCTACCCTTTCTGATTGAGATCTGATAGAACCTTGATCAGATGTTTTTCTAATAGCTGTTTGTTTTGGCCAATAAGCTCCTGAATCAGCAAGCTGAAATCACTAGCTTTATATTTCTCCTCATAATATGACATTAGATCTAATGTTATGTAGAGTGCTGTTATACACATAGTATGTAAGCAAAACAATATATAGTATTTATACTGCCTTCTCTGAGTAATTCTCTCAAATGCAGTTAAAAGTTTTAGGATTTACTACAATCACAATAACAAAAGCCTGATTTACTTTAAAGGAACACAACCAAATCATAATAACCTTTAGGTTCAATACCTACATTCTAGTTTGTCCTCAGGCCTTCCTCTTTCTAGAAGTGATAAATAGCAAACAATATCTTTCAGCTGGATCACATCAGGGGGTCGCAGAGAAATCGGGGAGGATGACCGTGATGAACTGTTACTTCTGTAATTCATTCTGAGACCTTACAAATCAGAAAACATCATTGTTACTCAATTGAAATGTTGGGATCACAGAACGTTGAGGTTCATCTCAATGCCAAGTGTAAGCATACATGTTTGATTCTTTATTGAACTCTTGTAATTGCAAATATATTTTTAAAAAAAAATTGTGGTACTTAGCACAAGGACATCACAATTTGACCTTACAAATTACAGTAGGTAGAACACTATCCTCTATGTAATTTAAAATTAGTTATATCATGCTGTATATGAATGCATGTATATGCATTCTCTTCTGCCTGTAACTTGGACTGTGTATTTTAAGAAGGTCTATATTTATATAGTCTAAAAATAAGACAATCCCCATGACAAAGAGAAAGGTATTATAGGGACTTGTAGAGTTTAATATACGGTCTAAGGGAATTTCCCGAGCCTCATGGCTGAGAGTGGGGTTTCTACCCAGATTTTTCAGGGACTGAGCCCTTTGATTGAAGCAGGGCTGATCCCAAGGGGATGCCATGTGCTCAGATTTCAGATCCGTTGCTGTTACATATTTGTTTCAGTGCTGACTGTATTTTCACTGTGGAGATAGTGAAACCACCGGCAAAATGTAGGTCGAAAAGGGAGTTCGATAGATCTGCCAAAGCTGAGGCAGGATCCTCCAACGCCTGGAAACTCCACCATGTGGGTGTTGAGTTTGGAAATGCTGGTTGGTGTGCTCACCTATGGAGAGGGTGAGAGCTGCAGTTCATAAATGGAACTCGTGCTCATGCTGTAGATAAAGTTGGGAGCTGGATGAATGGAGGATAAAACAAGCTGTACATGTGCATGGAATGGATTAATCACTGTGGATGCCTGCTCCAGCTCCGGATGAGCCTACCCATCTGTGTGAATCCCAAGGGTAAGGTGTGGCTTTGGGGAGGGTAGAAGAAGAGAGGATCCAGGATGGTTTTCATTTATGACATGGGCTTATTTTTATGCCTGCCACAAGGGTGCCAATACTAATCTGGAGGGAAAGGTATTTGGGCATAACTAGTGCTAACTGGGATTAAGTGTGCTTATTGGGGATAAGGTACTGAGACTCTGTAGTGTGGGACATTGCCTGGTCAGGTGGGTCTGGATTGGACTTCACAAGATTCCCAGGGTAGTGGGTTAACTATGAATGTGATTTCACACATTGTGCTGTGTGTTTTACTTACCATTTAAATTTCACTTTCTTTATATAAAGTTATGATTTTTATATAATAAAGCATGTGGGTCATGTTATTCCTAATGGGACTATCCTTAGGTGTATTCCAGAATTGCATTGGGTGGAGGCACTGCCAGAGAAGAATTCCCAGTACCCTTTCCCCTAGCAAAGGGGACCCAGGACCTGTAAGTTGGTGGAATACTGTGATGTACCACTTAGGCACCATGGGGGTAGCCAAAAATGGGTTACAGTATTATTAATATTATTATTAGTATTATTATTACATTTCAGAATTTTGAATTTACTGAAATTCTCTGATTTGCCACAAGAGGGAGTATTTCATGCATTTTCCAGCATTATTTTCTCTGGAAGATGCTCTTAAACTTACACTGTATTAACAATAAAAAATCTGATATTCAGTCATGTAAAATGTTGTAAATGGAACATTGCTAATTAACTGGTATTTTAACAACTGAGAATTTTTTCATTCCTTTCTCTTTTTACATTATGATTTCTCCTGTTTGTGCCCAAACAGAATTAACACCTGAGAAAACTAAATTCTGTCTGAATTATTTTACTTTTTAAGCTGACCATTTCAATCAGGTCTGTGTAGCTGAAAAACGATTTTATTATATTCTCTCATTGCCCTATTAAATATACAGTATGCAGGTATTTTAAAATAGTAAATCTCTTCTTATTTGAGCTCATCATCCATGGTAACAAATACAAGATACAATTTGTCCCTCCTTTATAACCAACATCACCCAAACAAGAAGTTTATTTTCAAACACCTGATCAGTAAATGTACCTGCTCATTGGTTGCCATGGATTACTAGACCAATAGCATTTGTTTCACCTTTATTACATGCATTTTTTAGTATTTTGCCCAAGGTCAAAGTGAGCTGACTTTCTAACTAACTTTCTTAAGCTAACACAAAGATAGTATATAAATGCCATTCAGTTGGTTAAAGGAAAACTACACCCCCCCCCCAAACTAGGTAAGTCTCTATAGAAAGATATTGCATAAAATAACTCATATGTAAAAGCTTGCTTCTTGTAAATAAACCATTTTCATAATAATATACTTTTTTAGTAGTATGTGTCATTGGGTAATCATAAATAGAAAATAGCCATTTTAAAAAATAAGGACAGCCTCCTGGGATCGTATGATTCAACGGTGCACACAAACATACCAAACAAACTATACAGTTAGGTCACATGAGCCAATTAACAGACAGAGTTGTGTCTTTAGCTTCCACACTTCTTCCTGTTACAGTTAGAGTTGAAATAATTCTGGTCAGGTGATCTCTGAGGCAGCACACAGACCATCAAGAAATGGTGGTTTAAGGCAAGAGATGTAAAAGGGCAAGATTTATTAAATATCTATAACAGTTTGATAAGATTCTTTAGTATGTCACTTAATTTGATATAAACTTTCTGTTGCTCAAGTATTAATTTTTGTGGTATAGTTTTCCTTTAAAAAATTCCTGCACAGTTTATCCTATCAATTACTAGGTTCTCTCCAACAAATATGTACTGTATGTACTGTATTAGTAAACTAATAGATGTATTGTATATTTCAGAGTTGCCCTAATTCTGCAAATACAGTTACCATTAGTATTGTGATATAGCATCCAATCATATAATTACTTTCAAACAAGTGGCTAGTAAATGCCACTTGCTGATTGGGTGTCAATAATAACAAATGTTGCACCTTCAACTACATTGCATATCCTGGGCTAGAAATAGATATATTGATATCTGTACTGTAATATTTATTCAAAAAGGCAAAATCCATTGGAATACATTTGTTCATATGTAGGTTGGTAGAAAATACTCTACTGGAACAGAGTGACTTACCTCCAGATAGGAGCTGGGATTTGCTTTGAATGGAGGGGCTAGGGTTATGAAATCTGTTGCTGAATGACATGAAGAGATGCTTGCAGAATTCATCTGGAAGATCGGCTTCAAGAAAGGTTTTCATGAACAACTGGAAACCTTCAAAGTCAATTGCCTAGTTTAAAAAGAATTGTTTTCAACAAATTATGGACAATTTTATCAGCGGGCAGTTGATCTGCCTGTATGTTTTTGGGGTGTGGGAAGAATCCCACAAAAAATACAAACATCTTGCAGATAGTACCTTGGCTGAAATCAAACAAAGGACCATAGTGTTTCAGTGCAGAAATTGTTCATACTCAGTTGGACCCTACAATGTAGTGGTGGAAAGGTTATAGGTAGCTGAACTGCAGTCAAACAAAAGATTTACTCAACAGTAGCAAAGGTACTGGCATGTATTTTTTCCCAAAACCCAGAACAGATGCCAAGTTTCCAGTCATGGCTCGAACTTCCACCTATAACAGCCGCCTTTCAATTCTGGAGGAGTCCTCCTCTTCTTAGATGCCACCAGGTTTTAAAGTGAGAACCAAGAATAGAGTTCTGGGCAGACAAGGGAATATTATGTGCAACAGGAGTAACAGGGTTAGAGTAAAGTGTAGTCGTAGAACAAGCCAAGTTCAAAACCAATTAGTCAGCACAGTACAGAGTCATGATCTGGAAGAATAGTCAGTAAAGTCTGGGTGCTTTCCTCTATGCATCTAGCCTTCATCATAATTAATTGCTTTATTTATAATGCCCTGAGTTGTGACATCATTAAAACATACCTCATGATAAGTCCAATGTATAACATTACCCCTTAGAACCAACTAAATATTTTGCTTTTTTTTTATAATCCCCACCTCAAAATATACACCACTGATTTGCAACAGTCTGCAATGTGTTCACCCTATCATAATGTATTCACATTCTACTTTTCTTATTCTACTCTTTACAATATGTCTGCTTACTGCCAGGAGCAGTGCTGTACACTTTACTGAAAATTTAAATAAGCAATATCTTCAGGATAAAGAAATATCAATCTGGGATATTTGACATCTTCCTTTTGTAAACATGCTGTTTGGCTCTGCAAATGACTTTGCAGAATAATTTTATTTGTTTAGTATTGATACTGATAATCACTGTCTTGAATATTTACTGTTCTATCTTAAAATTTCCACCTTAAAAACATATTCTAAATTCTTATTAAGAGCTAGAAAAAGCTTTGTTCAGCCTTGGGGGTATAATACAAAGTTATTATTCCAAAACATATATATTTTATGTTTCATTTTTTCTTGTTTCTTGAGTGTGAGATTGTGAGTTGTCTGACATCAGCAACAAAGGAAAATGTCTACAAATATTAAGGAATATTTAACTTTTTTGAATTTGTGTTCCTAAATAACCAGATATTAATGGCATTCCAAATTCTGTGATCATCAATGATGTCCAAGGCAGTTGGACAGTTTTCTAGACTTTACACATTACCCTACTGCCTTGCAGAATTGCTGCAGATCTCACCACTCTGTCTTGGGTAGATCTATGGCTGCACCTCCCTATGGAGCAGTCAGCTTTCCTTATTATCTGCCCTGGCATGAGGAGCTGAATGCAGTATTAACCGGGGAGCAAGTGCTTGTTATATGAGCACTGAGTGTGCTTTTAGGCGATAGAGGTTGATCAATGCCTTATGCAGCCAGTATGTACTTGATTCAAAGCCTAGTCAGCTGTAGTGATGGGCGAATTTATTCGCCTGGGGCGAATTTGCGGCGAATTTCCGCGATTCTCCGCTGGCGAATAAATTCGTGAATCACCAGCGAAATTTCGCTTAGCGACGCGCCGAAAACGGCGCGAAGCGCGTCGGAAATGATGCGACGCGCCAAAGTTGACGCGACGCGCGTCAAATGCGTCCCGCGACTCGTTTCGCGGATTTTTCGGCGAACCGAATCTCGGGAGATTCAACCATCACTAGTCAGCTGGTCTCTGTACTCTAAAACAGAGAAGTCTGAAGCTATTAGCACAATGCCCCCTTAGTTGGCAAAAGCACTGTTTTCAATAATTAATTACTTCAAAACCAATACATTTCAGTTGTAAAACAAAGGAAAGAATACACTAAACACTTACTTGTTTAAGAATATCTTGCTTCTGATTTGCAAAGAAAAAAAGAGAGTAATAATTTAGGTAAGGGCTACTGTGCATTACAATGACTGCCATATATGAAAAAGTTTGGGAACCCCGTATGTATTTCCCAGGAACACTGTACTGTTTTGTGAACAAAGATTTTTAGTGAAGTAGAATTCATTTGTATGAAATTAAATGTGAAAAACTGGCTGTGAAAAAAATTGGGTACCCTTGTAATTTTGCTAATTTGAATACATGTAACTGCTCAATACGGATTTCTGGCAACGCCAAATTGGTTAGATTAGCTTGTTAAACCTTGACCTTCATAGGCAGGTGTGTCCAATCATGATAAAAGGCCAATTGCAAGTTGTGGTTCTGTTTTAATCTCCTCTGAAGACTGACAGCATGGAATCATTAAAGCAACTCTCAAAAGATCTGAAAACAAAAATTGTTCAGTATCATGATTTTGGGGAAGTCTAAAAAAAATCTTGGAGGTTTAAATTGTCAGTTTCAACTGTAAGGAATGTAATCAGGAAATGGAATGCCACAGGCACAGTTCTGTAAAAACTCAGGTCTGGCAGGCAGGTCTGGAGGATTGTGAAAATGGGTACAGACCACCTCCAAAGACCTGCAAGAACATCTTGCTGCAGATGGTGTATTTGGATCGAGTTATTTGATCTTAACTTTGCATGGTGGAAGAAGAACACTGCATTCTAAGAAAAACATCAGCTACATACTTTCAAATTTGGTGGGGATTCCATCATGCTGTGGGCTGTGTGGCTAGTTCAGGGACTGGGGCCCTTGTTAGTCGAGGGTCAGATGAATCTGAAGCATCAGTCACAAAGTTGAAGTTATGCAGGGGTTGGATATTCCAACAAGACAATGACCCTAAACAAACTTTGAGATCTAAAGTACAATATTCTGGAATGGCCATTAAAGTCATATCCCATCATGGCGAATTTATGGGATGATTTGAAGCAGGCTGTCCATACTCAGCAGCCATCAAATTTAACTGTACTGGGGAGATTTGGATGAATGGTTAAAAATACTACCATCCAGAATGCAGACACTCATCTAGAGGCTGTTACATTTGCAAAAGGAGGCTCAACTACAGTAAGTATTGATATAATACTGTCTGTTGGGGTGCCCAAATTTATGCACCTGTCAAATTTTAATGCATTTTGTATATTTTCTGTTAATCCAATAAACTTTTTTGTCATTGCTGAAATAACCCTGTTTCCATAAGTTGCTACTTTGAAAGCTCAGCCAATGATAAACAAAACTCCAAAGAATTTAGGGGGTTCCCAAACTTTTCCATCTGACTGTATTTTGTTATTTGTTCCGTTTCTGACTATATTTCATGACTATATTTCATGTTCTGTACTCATGTTAAAAAAAAAAATCAGTTTACCTAATCAACTTTCATTCCATCATGGTGCTCAAGCAAAGTGAAAAACTAATCATCCTCATGTAACGCATCACTGGCTAACTTAGAAATGCAAGTGCCATACTTTATGACTCTTCTGCCGACTTAGCAATCCCTTTGCCCTGAGCATTTTCAACAGATCAGTGCATTTTGGCTATTCATCTATGGCCAGTTAGATTTATTGATTTAATATTATTCTAGAAAACGTACAGTGGATTCAACCAAGCCATAGTTCCCTTTTACTTCTTTTTATTCAGTTTACATTAGCAAGCAGGTCTCTAAGATACATTGGTTGAGGGCTTTTTTTTAATACTGAATTGTCCACTATATGCTCTACAGGCAAAGCTTTCATTGAATCATCTACCATCTAGTATTTTTCCATTACTTCATTCTGGCTTTGTAAAAAAATACATGACTAGAATCTAAATCATCACTGTGTATAAAAGCCTTGTAAGTAAGTCAGGCAAGAATACTGGCATGTTCCTTAATGCTTTGTGAAGAGTTAAGGCCAAAGTGTTGTCCTAGCAACACTACATTCCATATTCAAAAGTATCCAGGATACAGTTGTTTTATACTTTTTCTGATTCACTGTATGTTCATATATATATATATATATATTTATATATTTATATGTGTGTATATATATATATATATATATATATATATATATATATATTGGTGGTCCCCTGCACTCAACCCATTATCAACATATTAAGGACGTATATTGCAGTACATTTAAGATGGCCAACTATATCAAAGTCATCCTTGATCTGACCAGTCCTACACACACTAGTATCATACTGCTTGAGAAAGAGACTGACGCTTCGAAACGTTGCATTTGTAGCCGCAAATTTGACTCTGTTTATGCAACATTAGGGGGCTCATTTATGAAAGGTCAAAAGTTTTTTTTTTATTCATAAGGATTAGAAAGATTTCAAATGGTAAAAACAAGTTTGAGTCCTGCAACCCGAAATTCGAGTTGATTAAGTTTTAGGCAGAAGAAAAACTTGAATCCATCAAATCCAATTCTCTTGAGTTTTGTGCCAAAGCCAGCTGAAAGAAACTCCACCATCATGCAGGCTATTAACCTCTTCAAGTGATTCCAGTGACTTCTGCCATTGACTTCTACAGAACCTTGACAGGTTTAAGGTGGTGTATTTTTGGTTTCACTCTAGAGTTGAGTTTTAATAAATCTTGAATATTTGAGTTTTTTTTTTTAAACTTGATCGATTCAAGTTTTTTTAACTGAAAAATGGGAGTTTTGACCAAAATATACAGATCGAATACTTGCATTTTTGTGCAGAATACAACTTGAATTTTAAAGAATCAGCCACTAAATAAGTGTGGACTTTTTAGTTTTCTTATAAAAAAATTGTCCATGAGTGTGGACTAAGACTAAGGGGCAGATTCATCAAGGGTTGAAGTGAACATTTTGATTTTGGAGCTACAGATGCAGCCACTTTGATTTTTGGGTTAAATGCTTCATGACTCAGGGCTAATTGAAGAAACGTTGTTATCTAAAGTTATCTTAACTCATTTAATGCATTTAACCTTTTCATTAGCATACCAAAGCACCATTGTTCACAATGATGCACACTTTATTTTGATGGGATGCTGTGACGCAATTTTCTGTGTTAAATGAGACAATTGTGACGTCTGAGTTGAGTTATTCTGTGTCAAACACACAATCCAAAGTGGCTTCATCTGTATTTTGAAACAAATGTTTTCCAAATTTAAATAGAATTTGGACTATTCCCTAGTCGAAGTATACAAAAATACCTTGAAATTTTAATTTTTTTTGTCAAATTTTCACTTTGTCACTTCGACCCTTGATAAATCTGTCCCTAAGAGTTTATAAGAGTTTGTTCTGGTATCTACTACAGCAACTCTGTTGCTATTTAGCCACAAATTACCATCTAACACAACTAATATCTAATAAATCAGACCACCAACAGTTCTTTATATATCTGTATAATGGACTACATGGTGAATGTTTCTCTTTTGCAGCCTCCTTACATGCATGTTTGAAAGACATTACATTACAAACAGTCCTAAATCATACATTCATTCGTGCATAACTTATTGACTTCAAACTTTGCATCTGAATTCCATTATAGACAGATATCCAATTTATCATTTATACCACTTTATCATTTATATTCCTTTTCTTGTGCAAGTCTATATTCTTGAAAAAAAGCAAATATCTATTCATGTTGACTCTTTATACTTAGGTTAGCTAAATACTGGAAAGCAAAGCTCCACTGCATACTGTAGGTGGAGCCACATCATTACTTTAGAAAAGTCCAAAATTATTCTACTCTGTTAATGACTCAAATACTTTAATCTTGTTAACTGCAATCACTTTTTATCTCAAAATGCTTAACATTACAGGAATCTACAATGAACATTATTTCCCACATATATGCCCCAACCATACATATGCCCAGACCACCCTGCAACAATAATTTCTCATTAGCATATTTATGTTGTTTGAAAAAAAAAATATTTTTTTAGTACGTGCACTCAACCAGCAAATAAAATAAATACAATCCATATCACTGCATTTCATATAATACAATATTGTTTCCAACATTTCTTTCTTTCAGTGATTAATTTCTTTTCCTATTGAAAACGTATGAAGGTGTAAAAGTTGACGATGACAAAAAGCATACCTCTTCTGGATTATATTTGGCCAAAACCCCACTGCCGTGGAACTCTTCCAAAACATCTTTAAGTTTCTTTGTTGAATCTTGTGTGAGAAAAACAAAATAAGTTTGTTCTTAAGTCATGATTGGCAGATATTTAACAAAAATACGGCATTTGTCATTGTCCTTTCACAGTCAAGTTCACAATGGCATTAGTTCATAGCACATTTTGTGGGAGTTTAAGCTGTTCTGAGTACCAGCATATTGTATATGTATATAAATGGTTCTGTGAGATTCTTGGCTACTGTGCATGTGATAATGTTTGATTCTGTGAATGTATTATTCTCTTTGTAATCATTTGTTCAACCTGTCTACCTGTAGCTCAAAACAAGTAATGTATAGGGAACAAAATGTGCTGGTCTTAAAGTAAGATTACATAAAGTATTCCAAAATTCTTATTGTTGTCCCAATTGGGTTCTGTAAGCAATAGTGATGGGCGAATTGTCGGTTTGACAATTTTAACTATTTTAGAGTCTCAAAAGGATTTGGCAATACAAAGATATAAACATCAGCTTATCTGTCTTTTTTACAAAATAGCTCTTTTTTCACTTTTTTTGAAGGTTTTTATATAAAAGTTTTAATTAACAAAAAGTACAGCTATAAAAAAGAAATGGAAATGATAAAGGAAAGCTTCTTTGTAGGGCAATTTATCTCCTATTAATATTATTAGCATGTATTTCTATAGCGCCAACTTATTTCGTAGTGCTGTATACACTATATACCCATTTGAATGCACCATTATTGGTTACTAATCTGTCATACATTAAAGTATGGGAAAATGAATTAGGTTGCAATATTGAGGAGAAAAAATGGTGTAAACCTTGGATAAATTTGAAGCATAGCTCTATTAATATGGTATTGCTGGAAGCTGGCTACAAAGTGCTTTTGGGATGGTACCTGACCCCAGCTACAATTGTGAAATTTGTCCCAACAGAAAATGGTAACTGTTTTTGTCGATGTCCTTATCTGGGTACAATGGAACATACAGTATATGGTGGACTTGCCCAAAGGCAATTCGATTTTGGTCTGGGGTTTATAATCTAATTTTTTCTGTATTACATGTTAACCTAAGGAAAAACTAATTTGAGGCCCTGCTGACAGCTGTCTATGATACTCTCATTAAGGCCCAGCTATTTATATTCAATCATATATTTTTGGTAGTCTAACAGACACTGGTAAAGTCCTGCAAACAAAGATCAATCAATTTTCCATCCCCTAAAATAAAAATAGAATGAATAATTTTTAATGAAAAACTAACTTGTATTACATTGGATAGACACACCTAATTTAAGAAAGCCTGGCAACCTTGGGTCGTTTACAGGTATGGAAGTGAACTCAAACCCAAATTATTATCTATTTCAGATTGCTTAGTAAAGCCAAACAACCTTTACTCTTTTCTACTTTACTTTTTATTTTTATTTGTGTGTATATTTTGTATATTTTTATAATCAATTTTTTTATTCATATTTTTTATTTATTGATATATTGTAACACAATGGAGCAAATTTACTAAAGGGCAAAGTGCTAGCGACGTTTCTCCAGAAATCCCATCCACAAGGATGTTGACAATTCACTAACAGACACAGATGACAATTCGCTAGCGTTCATTTGCACTCGATCATCAAGCGACTTTTCACTCTGGTGAATGGTCGTTGCTCCACAAATTCACTAAATTGTGGATTTTACTGAACGTTACCTCTTTTGCCACAGTTTTCTTCTCCACCCCAGAACTGCTGAAATTAAGCTTCATCTTCCTCCATCTGATGTCAGTGACATCATATCATGTACCCCGGAAAGTCATAAAAAGTGTAAAAAATGCAGGCAACTTTTCTATTTTTAAATTGTTGTTGCCTTCAAATATCCAAACTATTAAAGATTTTTGTGTGAACTTTTTTTAACCACATATATTTTAGGGTGGGCTCATGTCTAGGGCATTAGAGGAGCTTTTATGTCTTTATTAAGCTCACTTTGACATTTTTAATAAAAAGTGGCCACTTCAAGCATTTACACCAACATCTCTGCAAAAGGCATGTATACGACTTTTATGTACCTCCCCTATTCAGATTGACCTAAACCTAAGATTACTAGCAAATTTTCACTTGGCACAAATGAATTCTAGCAAACCTTTGCTACTGAATCTGCGCAAATAAATCCCGAAAATATTTTATATGTCTGTACACTTTACAGTTGGTAAACAAGAACACCCAATAAAAAATATTGAAACAGAATGTGAAGGATTAACAGTAAAACATTGACATTTGCATCAGTGTATTCATTCCACAGTTATAGAGGGTGAGTCTATCCAAGCCCCATATTTTATTAAATTTACCTGGGACTGTAGGTCAGTTTATAAATATCTTATTATCTATACACTGGGTTGTTGTAATAAAAGATGTTATGTTTGAGCTGGAGCAGTAACCCATAGCAACCAATCAACAGGTAGAATTTACTAGTCATCTGTTTAAAAGCAAACATTTTATTGATTTCTATGGATTGCTGCCACTGGGTACATTTTATTAAGCCCTACTATGCATGAACTTCACATCCACTCCATTTGAGTGGCTTGCTAGTCAAGACTCCCTCAAAATGGCTTGATTTCAAGGATTTACAAAACATTCAACAACCCTTAAATGCAAATGCTCCCCAGGCACCCATATATGATTAAATGAGACATTCTACTGTCTTAGCTTCAATTGGATAATGACTGGAGCTCTATTTGCACTAATGCTAATAAATTGGTACTTTGCTGTAAACAAAAATAACAGATATAGTGAACTGAGAATGTTCTGGTACAACACCCCAAGTAATCTACACTCTTTGTTCCTAACCACTCCTCACTGTGCTGGAGGGGTTGTGATAAGGCAGGTACCCTACCTCATATCTTCTGGCTCTGTCCCATTATACAATCACTATGGGATGAGGTAACAGCTCTTCTGAGTATACTATTCCATAAACCAATACCAAAAGACATTTTCACATTTCTGATGGATAAGTATATGTGAAAAATCCATAAGCATTCACAGACTTTCCTTATCCAAATCCTCACAGCTATCTGTTTATCAATAGCAGCAAAATGGAATACACCACTGCCAACCACACTAAAGAAAATAACAAGTTGGGTAAATCGTAATAAAACTTTTGATGCTGGCATCAGAGTACTGCTAAACTAAATTCCCTTGCAAGCTGACATTTTCTAATTTTTAAACACTTTAAATGTACTTAAATTGCTAAAGATAGGAGATACACTTAAAGGTTTAGATTCCCTATCTTTTGCCCTATTTTATTGTTGAGTACTGAATATGTACATCAAGATCAGGGCTAAATTAAATTGATGATCATAAGCGAATGTTTGGGAAGGCTAATTAGAGAAATTATCTATATGGATTTCATCATGTAACCCAGACCCTTCCCCATGTATAATTCTCACAAACACATTAGAGATAAATGCATTGGAAATTTCATGCATAATATTTATGAGAAACTGTTGAGTACCACTAGAGGGAGCTGCTTACAGTCATATGAACAAATTTGGGAACCCCTCTTAATTCAAATGAAAGTCCTTTTCTTATAGCCTTTGATGAGTGTCTGGATTCTGGATGGCGGTATTTTTGACCATTCATCCATACAAAATCTCTCTAGTTCAGTTAAATTTGATGGTTACCGAGCATGGACAGGCTGCTTAAAATTGTCATACAGATTTTCCATGATATTCAAATTGGGGGACTGTGATGACCATTGCAGAATATTGTACTTCTCTGTCTGCATAAATGTCTTAGTAGATTTTGAAGTGTGACTGAGGCTTGAACATTATCCTGAAGAATTAGTTGATATTGGGTTGAATTTATATGACCCTCGACTTTGACAAGGGCTCCAGTCCCTGAACTAGCCACACAGCCCGCAACACGATGGAACCAAATTTGACAGTAGGTTTGCAAAAAGCAAAGCAATTTTTTTTATGACCAGATACCTAAATGTTTGTTTTATCATTCCAAAGCACTTTGTCCAAAATGACTGTGACTTGTCTAAATTAGCTTTTGCAAGAAGACTGTTTGTGGAATGAGTGCAGAAAGGGCTTATTTCTTATCACCCTGCCATACAGATGTTCTTTGTGCAAATTGCTCTGAATTGTAGAACGATAAACAGATACACCATCTGCAGCAAGATGTTCATGTAGGTCTTTGGAGATGATCTTTAGGTTGTCTGTAACTATTCTCACAATATTCTGCATATGTCACTCGTGTATTTTTCTTGGCCTGCCAGACCTGGGGGCAAATTCACTAAAGAGTGTAACTTCGCCAGCGTCTGCTTTGCTCACATCGCAACACTTTGCCGGGCGTAGATTTGCCAGGACAACTCTAATTCACTAAAATACAAAGTTAAGTCCATGGTGCCAAACACTGGCGAAATGACGCTAGTGTTACTTCGTCAAGCAAAGCAAAGTTGCGCTAGTGTTGCTAAATTTGCTTACGGCTAAATTTCAGTAGATGTATACAGTATAGTGATGGGCGAATCTCCCGAGATTCGCTTCGCCGAAAAATTCGCGAAACGAGTCGCGGGACGCTTTTGACGCGCGCCGCGTCAAATCGCGTCGCGTCAAAAATGACGCGTTGCGACGTTTTCGTCGCGTCGCGTCAAAAAACGTCGCGCGACTCGTTTTTTCGGCGAATTTTCGCCAAGCGAAATTTCGCTGGTGATTCGCGAATTTATTCGCCAGCGGCGAATCGCGGGAATTCGCCGCGAATTCGGCCCTGGCGAATAAATTCGCCCATCACTAATACAGTATGTTGCAGCAAATACATTACATTACACAAACCCAGGAAAACTTAATAAAAGAAAATAGAGTTGTTATATTGCCCTACACATGTGCCCACTGTACAGTTTATGTTCGATGTGTTAGGAAATGTAGGGGGGAAACTGGGTACAAAAAAAATTACGATCTTTTGCAGCCTATCACCCTGCAAAAATGAATAGCTGCTAGCGTTTTTTTGGGACTTAGATACATTTTTAACGATTTTTTGACGAACTCCTGTTGCACTTGCTCTGAAGTGGTGAAGGCAAATGGTAGCGTTCATTAAAATCTGCATCTTAGTGAATTGCCAGAGTTAAGTTCATTTAGAGTGCGAAGCAACACTAGCGTACGGCTCCTTTGCGAGAGAAGGGGCATCTGCATTCGTTAGTAAATCGGTGAAGTAGTGAAATTACGTAAACTGTGTCTGTGGCCTTCCATTTCCTGATTACATTACTTACAGTTAAAAATGACAATTGAAACCTCTGAGATAGTGTTTTGTAGTCTTCCCCTAAACCATGATACTGAACAATATTTGTTTTCAGATCTTTTGAGAGCTTTGAGGATCCCATGCTGTCACTCTTCAGAGGAGAGTCAAACAGAAGCACAACTTGCAATTGGCCACCTTAAATACCTTTTCTCATGATTGGACACACCTGCCTATGAATTCAAGGCATACTTGGCTTACTGTAGGTATATGCATTAAAATTAGCAAAATGACAAGGATACCCACATGTTTGCACATCCAGTTGTTCAAATTTGATTTAATTACATACAACTGAATACTGCTTCACTAAAATTCTTTGTTCAGAAAACATCCCAGTACTCAGATGTTCCTGAGCAATGAAAGACTATTAACTTTTTTGTTGAAAGCAGAGTAAATTATTATGCAGGCTGAAAGGGGTTCCCAAACTTTTTTCATATGACTGTATCAAACTGTCGTTTATTTGTTCTCCTGTGTTCTCCCTTTTCCTGGATATGCTGTTCTAGCTTCATTTCTGTTTTGATCTCCATGGCTAGATGCACTTCTTGAAATGCATGTAAATAGTTAGCTATGTTGGAGCTCTAATAAACCAGTTGTTTAAGCATAACCAAGGAGTCCTTCACAATGTTGAACACAACAGGTTTCATGGAACTCATAACATGACAAAATAAATACATTGGGGCTCATTTATAAACTTTGTGCAGTGCAGAATGATTCACTCAGTGAAAATATTTGCCCTGAAGATGATTATATTTATGAACCAGGCTAAGACTGGTGTATTTAATGAATAATCAAAATAATATTTTTTTATTTGCACTTTGAACATCCATAAGAGCTTTTTAAATATGGAATAACTGTAAATTGAAAATATTTGTGCATATACCCTGCATTTGAGTTACACCAGAACCTTGGTGGCAGAGAAAATATCCTCCAAACAAATTGTGAATTTAAATTACTGTCAACGCTACTTTTGTGCAACCTTGCACAGTCATAGTCACAGATCACTCATCTCATTTGTGAGCCATTTGTGAACATTTTTGCGCAATGTGAATTCACAAAAACAGAAAGACAGGTACAGCAGTGCAATATTTCAGCCTTCAGCACAAAACACAGGCAATACAACCATTTATAAATGACCCCAGTAACTTTACAGATGGTAAAATAAATACAGTGACAATTTTAAGTACATATAATACTCCAGAACACAACAAGTTAAATGCAGTGAAAATTTTATGAATAATCTCTCAGAACACGTGGCAGGAAAAAGTGCTAGTTCCATGTATGCATAATGTATACTATGCATAATGTATATATATGATACCTCCATGAACACATGGCAGGATTAGTAAAGTGGCATTTCCATGTCCTATTCCGCTTTTCTGTGTGTCATAGAAAATAATTGGTGTTGTTTTGGGGTGCTCATCCTCCCCAATGCTTCATTAAAATTTGCCTATAATGATTAGTTCAGAAATTGATGAAAATAACTATGCAAGTTCCGTCTGGAATACCTATTGAGAACACCTGCAGCAGGCACTGTTGTTGCAGACATTTCTGAATCCATATGTAGAGAAATGAAATAATTTCAGGTACACAGAGCAACTAAAATTAGTTGGCCTAGATGTTTAACATCCAGAATAATGTAATGAATCGTGACCTTATCACTTACTCACGCACCTTCAAAGATTTTCTATTAGATCTACTATTTATGCAGATGTTATTTATGCTGGCTTATTTCACAATGCAGGGTTATTTACCATGACTTAAGTATGACTCAATTCCTGGTCCCCATACCCTGCACCCAAATACACACACAGACAGCAGCATATGTGGAAAGGCTTCAGCTTGTGCAAAAAAACATTAGTCGCTGAAGGCTGCATATGGTATTAAACATGACTTACAATAAGTTAACAAATGTAATTGAAACCCAGTCTGAGAACAAGCCTTCTCCACCTAATTCCAATGACTACAGCACCTCCTTGCCCATCATCTTAACCCCAGGCATATTAATCACCAACCCCACCTTAACATTATTCCCACCGCTTTTAGCTCATTAGAAGGGCAGTTCCACCATGCCCCAAGCTGCAACAAACCATCTCCACAACTCCCCATGCTGAGCAGGAGTGAGGTACACTGCCTGGTGTTCCTTAAGGTAAGAAGATCTTGCACTTACTTTAATTTATAATCCTATGCACCCCTAGTTCATACACATAACACTACCCCTCTTCTTATGTCCTTATTAATCTCTCAGTTCCACTCCACCTGTCCCAAGCTTGCTACACAGGGTTTGCAATTCAAAACTACAAAAGCATTCTGGGAAACATCATTTTCCAACAGATTAATCAGCATGATATATTAAAAAGATCTTTTTCATTTTTTTTGTTGTTGAAAGACTGTATATTAATGCAAATTTTTCATAAAGAAAAACCCCTGAATCCTGTGACAATAATACACGGATTATTATTTGTTCTTTATACTATACCATGAGAAGTATAATTCATATAATACTAGTAGAGTTTAGCTAATCTTATCTTTGTAGCTCACTAAATTGATGCACTGTGTTCTCCAGACCCTGGATACAAGTGGAAAATTCCACTCATCGGTGTAGAAAAGAAAGAAAGAAAAAGAATCATACAATTACAAGCAGAGCCAGTGCATTCACCACACCCACCCTAATCAAGCCATCATTCACAGCCACTTCAGTTCTACTGCATGCAATAGGCACGAATCTTACAAACCCATTTGAAAAGATAATGTTGACTGAGTCATTCAAATAACAAAGCTTTAAACCATCACTCCCTTGCTTCCAACATAGAAAATAATATCTGCAACAGAAATGTCAGGGGAACGAT
This sequence comes from Xenopus borealis, assembly GCA_024363595.1. NCBI lineage: Eukaryota > Metazoa > Chordata > Amphibia > Anura > Pipidae > Xenopus > Xenopus borealis. The sequence continues at coordinate 34,040,889 of CM044441.1, forward strand.
GGTTTCAGTCACTCTTTAAAAAAGGAAGAAAAATATCTGAAAAGAACAAAAAAAAATTCGATTTGCACAGACTGAAAAACACCATTGTCCTATGTGCAATAGGCATGAGCACTTGCACCAAGGGAGCTGAAAATATGGCATGAGGAGCAGAACACAGCCGAGCCATGTCCCTACCATGTGCCATAGGGCCGGCAGTAAGGACATGGACCCATTAAGGGATACATCTTCTCCCTGACTTGCATGTCTGCATGATGCACAACTTAGCAGGCAGACAACTACCTGCCATCCCCAGCCCAATCCCACTTGGAGTGCTACCTAAGAAGAAATCAGTGGACTGATTGCACCTTTTTTTTGCATTCTGTATATTTAGGGGTCCATTTATCATGCTGTGTTAAACATTAAAGAAAAATATCACTGGTAATGTTGCATATAGCAACCAATCAGCAATTAGATTTCAACAGTGACCTATAAGTTAGAAAACAAAAGCAAATATCTGATTGGCTTCTATGGGCAACATCAGTGATATATGTCTCAAATGTTTTACACAGCATAATAAATAGGCCTCTTAGCATTCTTCTTCCTAAATTACCTCTTAAGGGTAGCTATCAAAGAAATTTGAAGATGCCAAATATCTTTTTTATTTTGAAGCAATGGGAATTATTGTCTATTCATTTGTCAGGGGGGCAAGCGGCACCCACAAGGAGGAAGTCAGGATCTTGGAGGAAGCCCTTCCAGAGAGTCCAAGGCAGAGTACAGTTCAGGGAAAATCTGAGAGAATGGTCAAGTCCAGGCAAATAATCAAAAGGCAGGCAGCACAGGATCAGGATCAAGGTCAGGCAGGGATCAATAACAGGAATCAGGACAGAATAGCGCACCCAGGAACTTCCAGCAAGAAGACCTATACTTGGGCATTGAACCGGTGTTCAGATCAGTTATTTATTTTGAATTTGGCGCCACAGCGCGTGACGTCATCGCGCCGGCGATCCTGTGCCGGTGTCCTTGTGCCGGCGTGTATTCTCTGGGTGCCGCCATCTTGGATCCCCCACGGGACGGAGCGGAGCGCCGGGAGCGACGGGCGATCGTGACATCAGTGCTCTTCAGCTAAAGGTCCATTGTGCTAAATGTGGTCCTTCAAGAGATTTGCATGGCCACTTAAAAGCTTAACTGACCTCACTAGATGACTTCATCATTTTATTTTTATAGTCAAGCCCCCAAACATGTTGTTTAGTTAATAATTGTTCCACTTTATGGAAACATTTGGACAGCACAGATCTATTTAAAATAGACTACACAACCCAAAGGCTACAGTAATATCCTCTGAGATTCCCATTATGGGAAATTTACAGAATAGTGATTACTGCCTTCCAGTTCTGATAACTATCATGTCTTTGATTAAATGATCTTAGTACTGGAATCTTAAAAAACAGTAAGAAGCATTAGCTAGAGGAAAATACAGAAGAACAAGATAAACTGTTTGCTTGTGTCAAGAAACCCACATAATTCAGATTCTGTTTGTCATCATTAGACTAGCTGCATTGTTATAAAAATTATTTCTGGTTGCTATGGGTTATGGTAATGTGGCAAACTTCCCGGTATTACTATTTAGCTCATGTTTTAAAGAAAAAATAAATCTCTGTTGAATTTTGGAGTTATAAATTATGGAGTTGTTGGTTGTGGCTGAGACTTGTATTATTATTTGACTTCCTAATGTTACGTTGGTATGGGATCTGTTATCCAGCTCCAAATTATGGGAAGGCAATCTCCCATAGATTCAATTTTAATTCAATAAATCAAACTTTTAAAAATGATTCCCATTTTCTCTGCAATATTTAAGCAGTTCCTTGTACTTGATCTCCACTAAGATATAATGAATCTTTCTTTGGAGGCAAAAGAATCCTGTTCAATTTAATTAATTCAATTATTTTTTTGTAGACTTGTTGTGATCCCAATTATGGAAATACCCCTTATATCGGAGAACCCTAGGTTCCAAGCATTTTGGATAACAGGTCTCATACCAGTACCATTTGTAAAGAAACATAATTTAGTAATATTTTATAAAGTACATATTTGATTTGGGACATATTTTATTAACATGTTATTATTAACATGTATTTCTATAGCGCCAACTTATTTAGTAGCGCTGTATTTTATGCCTTTTAGTGCATTAAATATTTCTTGAGTATTGTAACTCCCTGAGGTTTATGCCTAATAGATCTCTTGTAATTTAGTGTTTAGCCTTGGGATAATTTTTCATGTTCAGATTAAATAAATATGAGTCATTATTAATAAATCTTGTCATAAAAGTGTTGCTCATCAAAACTCTTCTTTAAAGCAAAAATAGTCTTCATGTAACTGGTTTAAGATATAATTTTATTACTGTGCTGATTACTTTCAAAGATGACAGCACACAGTGGGGGTGACTTGCCAAAATGATATGTACAATAGTAAAAAAAAAAACATAAAGCTTAGCAAATAATGTATTAAGGGTGCTACAACTGAAGATAACAGAGATGCCTGTCATAGGAGAATACAGGCATGTTTTCAGAATGCCTAATCAGGTACAAGACAACAACAGTTGTGCGTGTTCAAGCTATAGTAGTACAGCCTATCAGAGCTGTTACATGAGGGGCTGGCAACCCCCCCCTTTACCCTCCCCCAGCGTGTTCCTACTTATTTATTTGTTTGACCAGTCTGACCTCTTGCATGGGTTTATTTGAGAACAACAGTTTGTGTATTCTAAAATCAAGCCCTAAATGTTCAAATTCAAAAACCCTTGAAGGAACTATAAAATAGTTTCACTGGAAAAAGGAAGGCGTAATACTTTAGCTCCTTTACTAATGCTATATTGAATTAAAAAATATACTTCTCTATTGTTTAAGAATACATGTTTCTCTCCCAATGAATGCTTTTCTTCTGCTGTTAATACTTGAAGCTTTCCTGTTTGCTGCCGTCACAGGATGCAACTTTAACCTTCACAAACTGCCTTGGAGGCATTGCAGAGTATCAGTTTGTAAATTATGTAAGTTAATTTGTTGATCCACTGTGTCTGTAATCTAGATAGAAAAAAGCTGGTTGGGCCATCAAGTCTGCACAAAAAAATGCCCTGTATGCAATCAAATGGCTTTCAGTTGAAAGTGTATTTTAACGTATTCACTCTGTGTAAGGAACGTACCTCTGCCCTTCCTCAAAATGGTGCCTCAGTCTCCCGAGCCTATTTCCGCGGGCGTCATCGTGAGCGCGTCTCGTCGCAGGCGGTACGTCGCGGGCGTCAATGCGCGCGTTACGTCACGTCGCAGGCGATACGTCGCGAGCATCGATACGCGAGCGTCCTTACGCAGG
>CM044441.1:34050043-34082020 GCA_024363595.1 Xenopus borealis
GATCTTCTCCAGCGGACCATTTCGGAGGCCCAGTTGGCTTTCAAGGGCTTTGCAGACAGGAGGCGTCAACAGTCTTCTATCTTTCAGGTCGGAGATTCGGTTTGGCTGTCTACTCGTAATCTGAAGTTGTCTTGTCCGACCAAGAAGTTGGGTCAGAAATTCATCGGTCCTTTCCCGGTGGTCAGACGTATCAATCCAGTGACTTTTGAACTTCGGTTGCCTGCTCAGTACCGTGTTCATCCTGTTTTTCATGTTTCCTTGTTAAAGAAGTTTGTGCCGAATCCTTTTCCTAACCGACTGGAACCTCCTCCTGGTCCTGTGATGGTGCAAGGTGCCAAAGAATATGTGGTTCAGAAGATTCTGGATTCCAGATTTCATAGGGGTCGGTTGCAGTACCTGATCCAATGGAGAGGTTATTCTCCGGAGAACAATTCCTGGGAACCTTCTGAAGTTGTCCATGCTCCCGGACTGGTCAAAGCTTTTCACGTGAAATTTCCTGACAAGCCGGTTTCTGTGGCCTACCGGAGGTCATCCGTCGGGGGGGGGGGCAATGTAAGGAACGTACCTCTGCCCTTCCTCAAAATGGTGCCTCCATCTCCCGAGCCTCTTTCCGCGGGCGTCATCGTGAGCGCGTCTCGTCGCAGGAGGTACGTCGCGGGCGTCAATGCGCGCGCGTTACGTCACGTCGCAGGCGATACGTCGTGAGCGTCGATACGCGAGCGTCCTTACGCAGGCGGGCGCCAAATTCGGCGCAGGGGGTTAAATAGACGCCACTTGGAGCAGTTCTTTGCGAAGTGTTCGTCGCTCCTGTGAAGTCACTAAGCTATTATTCTCCATATTGAATTTCCTGTGTACCGACTTGGCCTGTTTTCTGGATTCTGCTGTTTTCTCCACTCCACTCGACTTCGGCTTGCCCTTGACTACTCTTCAGCCTCACGTTTTGCTGCTCTTGTTGTTTTGGACTATTTCCGGCACTCCTGCCACTCCTCCACTAGGGGCAGTCCTGTTTCATCATCAGTGCCTGTTTATCCTCAGTGGGAGGTGTAGGAGAGGTCATCCTTCTACAAAATCTCTTCCAATCCTGTGGTCGTTGCACTCTGTCACTACTGTATCTGTTAGCACTTGGGCTATTAACTATTTTTATTGTCTTTTCTGTAAAAAAAGTGGTTTCATATGTTTCAGGTTTTCCTTTCGACTCTTTCTGAAACATCCTGTCATTCTAGCCATTGTCTGCAAAAATGTTTACAATTAAACCTGTTGAAGCCCTAGATATATTTTAATGTTTCTGTCATATCACAATCTTTACTCTTCTGGGTTTCTTCATGCATGTTTTCTTTATCTGAATAGTTGTTATTATATAATTTCTAGATATACCTTTATGCAAACTATAACTTAGTCTCTCTGTATATCTCTCTGTCTGCTACTAGTACTCTACCTCTTCCTATGTGATGAGTGATGAGTGAATCTGTCCTGTTTCACTTTGCCAAAAAATTTGCAAAAAGGTGATAAAATTCATGGAATGGCAAAAAATTAGCAAAATGCATTGAAGTCAATGGGTGTCATTGTTTTTTTAAATGTGACAATTTGTTATATGCTCAACAATTTTTCTTGCTCTAAATGCATTAAAGTGTATGGTGGTTTTTCTTGTGGCAACTCTTTTTTGTCTCTGTGAATTTTACTATCCAAATGCATTAAATTCATTGAAATTGGTCCATGGTGAATTTTTGCTGTAGCATCATGAAAAAATGTTGGAATTTCGCCACAAATCCATGGCTGCAAGAAAAATTCAGTCATCTCTAGCTGACGGTAAATTACAATTAATTTTAAATTCTACAACCATATTTCTTTAGTAGTGATGGGCGAATCTCCCCCGTTTTGCTTCGCCGAAAAATTCGCGAATTTCCGGCGGAATTCGCGAATTGAGCCGCGTTTTTGATGCGCATTGCGTCATTTTTGACGCGCGTCGCGTCGTTTTCGTCGCGTCAAAAACGACGCACGTCTCGTTTTTTTTCGACAAATTTTTTTTGGAGATTTTTTGCTGGCGTTTTGGGAATTTATTCGCCAGTGGCGAATCACTGGAGTTCGCCGCGAATTCGCCTCTGCCGAATAAATTCGCCCATCACTATTCTTTAGTTACAAATTGTCTCAAACTTTTTTTCAAAGTTCCAGAAATCTTTCTGTTATGCATTGTTGTGTCCTCTGCTAAAATTTACATATTTCCTTGTATAATGCCAGTGGCATCACTTCTGAATGTATTATTCAGAATGAGTTCTACAATATACAGTATTATTACGTTCAGCACTTACTAACCCTGAATATGTGTTTGGAAAGATCAGTGTAAGTTCTTCAAATGGATACTCTCTAATGTTCATTCTTTGAGGAGATCTCAGATCATAGTGCAAGTGATATAGTAAATAGAAATGTAAAATATTTTTAGTTTTCAATGTCATAGGTTTGCATGTAACACCAGGAATGCCTCAGATTTCTCATGCATACATTTCTTACAGTGTGGTTTATTTTAGTTAGTAGTGAAGTCTCTAGCATACAAATGATCGTTTCATACACTGTGTTGTTCTATGTGGATATGTTTATGTGTTTACTACATAGGGGAAAGGTACTGTACTTTAGAATCTTCACCAAGCGCTGAATTGAAGGCAACATTTATATAATGATGAAACAAGGAGTGAAATAGCTCAGTTATACTGTACAGCACTAATTTACTGATTAGATTCATCCATACAAACCTCCATCCTTTGAAATTCAGTGTGGAAATTAAATAATTCTAAACAAATTATACTTACATTCTGCATATTTTTGAAGCTGAGAGAATTCTGCAGGGCTGAGATTGACCCACTTTTCTTGGTTAGTCATGATGGTCATAGAGCTTCCAGTTACATAAAGAACAAGTGTGACACTTTGAAGGCAGCAATAATTAAAACGGTTTCCTTCCAATTCTCAAGAGTCTTTAGTTTGCCATTAACAGTGATGAAATCCACTATGAAGTCATTTTGCATTTATACAGTCTGTAACAGAAAAAGCACAATAAAGTATTAGCCAGACACCAGTATTCCTGTCATTTGTAATATGTTTTGAACAACCCACTGCATCTGTCAGTTAAAGATCCATTCCACACTTTTAACTCTACTTATACCTACAGTATTTTATCTAATTCTGTGGACTCTAATGCCATAATGTCTTTCTACATTTTCAGTGTTTTGTCAAGAGACATAGGGAGGAATTCATAAAAAAATTGGTAAATGAAAAATGCTGTCTGCATTGGCGCTACTATATGGGGCAAACTTACTGAGGGGCGAAGTGTCTAACGCTAGTGAAACTTCACTAATTTACTAAAAGTGTCCCTGGCAAAAAATTCGCTAGCGAAGTAGATAAACTAGTGAAACTTTGCACCCCAATGCCAGGCAATTATTATTTTTTAGGGTACCCTCCTTTACCCTAAATTTGGTAATATATGGCACCTAAACTATACTGTGGGCACATGTGTAGGGCATTAGAACACCTCTATATATTTTATTAAGTTTCCCTGGACTTGTGTAGTGTTATGTATTTTTTGCAGTATACACGTCCATTCAAACAAACTTTTCATTTGAAAATGAGCCTTTGCTAGTGCAGGCAAATCTACGCCTGGTGAAGTGTGGCAAAGTGCAGCAAAACCAATGCTGGCGCAACTTCGTAGTTAAGTAAATTTGCCCCATACGGTATGTGAGCAGACAGTTAAGGCCCTGAGTATATTGCTATACTTAAAATTGTTCATAGGCATGGCTTGTTTAACCTACTGCCAGTCTGGCCACAAGTGATCTGTGTAAGCCATTAGTCTGGCTATAAAACCTCTAATCTGCACTGGTTTATTTCCCAATGTAGGTCTGCAGTGTCAGATTATCTGTTCCTGATATTTGCCTGTTTTTAGCTTTGCTGTATCTCTGCCTGAACCAACCCTTTGCCTGTTATTGATCACCCTTCTGGATCCCAACTCTGTACCATGTAACAGATTGGTTTTAACCCCAGCCTGTTTATCCTGACTACACTCGAGGATCCTCATTCTGTACTGTGCTGCCTGATCGATACTGACCTGGCGCATTCCACTACTATGCTCTCTGTTCTCCATTCTTCTTGTATACATTATGATTCCCTTGCCTGCCCAGAACTCCACCTTGGTCCTCACACTTTAGGACCTTGTGGTATCCGAGTAGCGTAGTGCTCCTCCCAAAGTGAAAGTCAGTTTTAAAGGCAGAAGTCTGAGCCAAGACTGGGACCTTGGAGTTTGTTCTGGTTTTGGGATACCATATGTTACACCTGGCATCTACATGACCTTGACAACTTTCTTGCCTTAATTTTGTATTCATTCAGATTTTATGGTTTTTACACTTGATAAATTACAAAAAAAATCATGCTTTAATTCAGCATTTGAAAAATGTTTTGTTTGCACTAAGTACATTTCTGAAAAAGGAACATTCTATGAACTTTCATAAATCAGATGCTAAGAATTGTAAATTCCCACAAGGGTCAGACTGGGCCAACTAGATACCGGGGAAAAAACCCAGCCCAGATCTGCATACTGCAATATCCTATGCCCTGCTGCGACCTCCCTTCTTCTAGCTGGTTGCAGCAATATCACAGTGTGCTCACACTTGCACACACATGCAGGGCTGGGGGGGGTTGAGAGGGGTCCTGAGACAGCAGCCCCAGGGGCCTGGCCCCCCAGTCGACCCTAATTCCCACTATGCAGTCTGAAATGCAAGTTTTGCAATACTGACTCCCATTTACCAGTTTCAAAAATAAATGAACAGTAGTCTGACATGTTTATCTCCCCATTCCAAATACAGATTCTTGTAGCTTAGATGCCATCAAGTACAAGGTACTGTTTTATTATTACAGAGAAAAAAAAAATAATTATTTGAGTCTGTGGGAGATAACCTTCCCATATTTTAGTTCTCTCTGGATAATGGGTTTCCCGATAATGGATCTCATGCCTAATCACTAATTTAAAAAATCATGGAAAATAAAGTACTACATTGTAATATGGTAAAACTTCAGTTTATCTCTGCTTGACAAGAAACCATTGGTAATGTACTATGAGGTCCATATTAAAATATAAGATGTTAAGTGAAGGGCCTTGGCATCCATATGATAGAATATAGCATTGCACTTCACAAGATGTAGACTTACAGCAAAATGTGATGAATGTAATGTAATGAAAAATGAATAAAGCAACATGTTAAATCTCAGGTGAAGGCAGCAATTATGAGAACAGAGACAGTACTTCAGATGATGACACATCTTTTATTCTATTTTAGAATTTTTTGCAAAGCTAGATGAAAAAAAAGAAGGAAAGACAAAGGGGCAGATTTACTAAAGGATTTTTTGCTGATTTATGTGCACAGGTGTCACTTTGCTAACAAAGGAGATAGACGCTACTGGTGATTCACACTGGTTCAGATTTTACTGATTTACTGTTACCACTTTCGCCGGACTTGCCTTCGCTAGCTCAGACCAGGCGAAGTGCAATGGAGTGCAAACAACTTCTGCAAACTTCAGTTACTTAAATCATATTTTTTGAAACTTCAAAAAGTTAAAAAATACTGGCGTCTTTTCCTTTTTTCAGGGTGATAGGCTGCAAAAGTCTTAAAACCTTTTTTTGTGCAACTGGTTTCCCCTATACATTTTGTAACATATGGGAACATTATTTTAAAGTGAGCTTATGTGTAGGTAGGGCATTAACAACTCTATTGACTTTATTAAGGTTCCCTTGGCATGTGTAGTTATCAGTATAAATGTAATGTATTATATGCACCATGTAACATAAAGAGGTGCATTCAGCTTATAAATTTCCCACTGTATGCAAATTAGCCTGAGCTCAAGACCTCTAATGAAGTTGTGCTAGTCAGAATTGAACGTTATCGCATTTTTGCTTTGATTTGTTCGCACTGCTGAAGTAACGCTAGCTAAAATTCTCCAGCATTTAGGTTTAATGTTTGAGTGCCAATATAACCCACATCTAAACAAATATATTTGTAACAAATATACAAACAAACACATACTTACTTATTTAGAACCAATTACTGGACATATCTAATTTATTAACTATTTTAAGTTAAAGGTTAAATTGCCCTGTTTAATGAAAAATATGCAATTATGTGATGTTTAATTGATCCTACAACACACATTGTGGTGTCAGGTTGTATTTTTTTTATGTTCCTAAATAGTTTATATTTTGAGACCTAATAGTATTCTAGTCTGCCATTGTTGGGATCACATACTGTAGCAACTACATATGTGCTGTAAGGAAAAACAGCATTAACTATGATGCAACACAGAAATATGGCCAATTAAAAAAAACTATGCTAAGCATTATCACCATGCTATGTTTGTTTTGAAAGCTTCAATTACATAGAATTTTCTCTGTGTAACCAATATCGTTATTTGATGTTAATGTCACTATGTCTATATTGTGTCTCAAAGGCCTAAACATATGTTTTTACCCTTAGATGAAAATTTGTCTTGAAAATATTTAAGTATAATAGACCCTAACAGAGTTCATGGTGGCCCTGATGAGACCCTATAAAACCCTATATAAATAGTGTATATAAAGAAGCTGCTGTGTAGCCATGGGGGTAGCCATTCCAAGCTGAAAAAGGAAAAACTGCAAGGTCAAACAGTAGATAACAGTTAAGCTCTGTAGTATACAATAGGATTCTTGAGTACCTACCATCTGTTATCTACAGTGTATCCTGCGCTTGAATTGCTGCCCCATATAGCTTGTTAACATAAACTATAGTTGTGCTTTTGAAATAAATAAGACAGTTTTATCAGTGTAGGGCAACACTATATTATATTGTCATTCCATAAAAAAATACTTTTTTGGTGTTACTGTTCCTTTAATCATATGTACCATGAAAGGCCTATGTACCTTCCATATTCCTTGTCCTTAATAAGGGGCAAAGATAACAATAGTCATACATTAGAAAACATTTGCATAAAAAAGGACAACATTTGCATTTTGCAATGTAAAATCATAATTAGTTATTGCATTTTAATTATGAACATAGATATTAACATGTATTTATATTATTAACATTCATTTATATTAACATGTATTTATATAGTGCCAACATATTTCCTAGTGCTGTATAGTTCAATAAAGTTGGTGTACTCTTTTGATGCAAAAATAAGTTTTTCAGTAAGACGTTTCAATTACATAAGGGACACTGATCTGCAATCTGGTGGATGAGTTCACTAACTTCTTCCTTGCACAACCATGGTAAATTAACCATATAGATATTAGAAAGTGAGTTCCCTCTACAAATCTATATGTAGTAATTAAATTTTTCAGCAGCCATGGATTTGAAGTGAAAATGAAAGCTGGATAATTTGGCTGCAAAAATTTTTGCACAAAAAAAGCAATGTCCACCCATTGACTTCAATGTATTTTGTGCAAAAAAACAAAAATAAACTTTATTAGCAGAGGAACAATACCAATAATCTCATTAGCTATTTTATCCATAAAATAAACCAACCCTCTAATGTAGAAGAGTGAGTTATCTTGTATGGGAATGTACAATACATGGGTATGATTATTTGCAAAAAAAAAATATTTATACTTCACTAAATTGGTTCTCTACAGCTCTCAACCACAATGTAAAATGCAATCACATTAGCATAATGTAAGTAAAATATGAGCTGCATTTTATCAGTTATTTTCAAGATGATCCAAATCTTTAATCAGAAAGAATGCAAAGATTATTTCTAAAATACTTGCATAAGTAGACATTAAGGAGTAATTATTGCAGAAGCAATTCTCTTCAGACTTGGTACAGTTCATTAGCATTTAAGGTCAAAAGGTTCTAACACATACAGGATATAGACTTCTCTTGCACCAGTAAGGCTTTTGTAATACATAATTTATGAAATATATGTTTATTTTATTTCTGGCACAACTTTAGACTCTGTGTTTGGTCGAATGTACTTTGTATGTTATCAGGCTTTAAATTTTAATTTCATAATTTCAACAAACAACAGTTTCTATTATTTTAAATTGCATCCATCCAGGAGAGGGATTAGTGCAGAATCATTATTCTTTTACTGTGATTGGAATGTGTGTTCCCCAGAGGCCATATGCTTGAATATATCAGTAGACTATTGAGTAAGAACATCCCTCGGCCTGTGAGGACGGGGCTATTAGTATCATAATCCAGCTATATGTGATCATTATATCTAAATACAGTAGAGGATTTATGTCAATCACAGAAAAAAATTGATGTCAGTCAATAGCCACAAATAATGACATTTCAGAATGCCATGTTTTTGACTGCATTGAATTCTTAGAATATGCAGCTACTGACTACACTACCTACTGTACTGGCTTTATATTAAACTCTTTTGGTACAGGCATTGGACATGTTATCCAGAATGCTCTGGACATGGGGTTTTCTTTCTGTAATTTGGATCTTCCTAACTTACATGTCTGCTAGAAAATCATTTAAACATTAAAAATAATTCCAATTGGCTGGTTTTGCTTCAAATAAGAATTAATTATTTATTAATTATATCACTAGCAGCCTCTTCAAAAAATGTGAAATATGTAGAACAATAAACAATGTTTTAGCACTTGCTAAAATGTTTTAGCACCAAGCATAAATAAAATTTAGCGTTTTCATGTTTCATGATACTCTTTGCCTGCATTGCTATTTTAAGAATATATAAAAACATGAGATGAGCATAGTCCAGCAGACTGTACCTTTTAAACAAACAGCAAACATGCTGATATCTAAATTTGTGTAAGAGCCAAGAACAAATTAGACAAGTCCTTTTCCCTTTACTAAAATAGCACAACTTTCTGTCACAAATAAGTGACTATTTGTTATGCGCAGGCTATATTAGGATTTTCACAAAACTTTCTGAGGTGTCTTGTGTTTCAAGGCATCGCCGTCTCAGCTTTGAATATGAAACTTATTGGGACCAGAATTTTAATGTAGATCACCTGCCATCTTTTTAGGGGGGATAGTCGCAATCCTGAACCCAAAAAAACTGGGGTAGTGTGGTTTGTAGTCTACCTTAACATGCTTGGACATAATTGGACTTATTCAGGGAGGATCAAGTTCATAGCTAAACATGTTCATTTTTTTTCTTTAAACATCATCATAATATTACACATGTGTGAATCTCGCAGAAAACCATATGTGTGAGATCCAGAGAAAAGCCTCTGATACAGCTACAGTCTGGCCATAGTGCTTTACCCATGCTGGTTAAAAGTTCTTTGTTCAATAGATATTTGTGCTTTATTAGCTGCAGCATCTGAAGTTAAAACCCATGGTGCACTATTTATAAAAAAGCCACAGTGTATAATAAAGGACCACCAGACCTTCAGAATTGTCTGTAGGACAGTGCTAAGCACAAAATTAAACCAATAATTGCATAACAGTCTGTAGAAGGCAGGGAAAAAAAAGAAAATTTCTACACTATGGACCTTGCATCATGCTCCCTTCTGTATCCTTGTACTATGACTCTATCAAAATAAAAGGGCAAGCAGCTAATATAAAAAAAGTCCAGAAACTATAATAAAAGAAACCATAAAATAAAAAGTAAGTTATTAAATAAAAAAGTTAAATAAATTGAAGCAGCCATCATAGGAAATGGCAAAAGGAAAAGGTAAACTAATATGCATTCTGTTCTTATAAATGTATGAGGAAAAAGAAATTATAGCGAACAGCATAATGTCACTCACAAATTCTTTTACCATTTTTTTTGGTAACCCACATATTGTATGGCTTTATTTCTGCTAGGATAATTGATTATATACTAGTCAGATTAAGGCATGAATTTGTTAATTCATTTACGAGTTTCTTTCTTTCTTCTCATTAGATTTATTGGTTTCTCATAAAAACGTTCAGTCTAAGATATTTTATTCTTTTCATGTTTTTTCTTTCTTATTAAAATAAATGTGTGTACTTTGTTAATTAGTGTTTATCACAGTTTGCCAACATAAAGACTAGGATAAGGGCATTTGCTGTGCTTGTTTAAAAAAGTACTGTACGATGTGAGATTTGCAGGTGGAAAGTTTCCTGGTTTCTAGGTTTTGAATTTGCCATTTAATGCCTGTGATCATTTGTAAAATGAAAATTTTCTTTTTTTTGTTTAAATAGTTGAGGTTCAGACATGTCTGTTTGAGTTGATCAGACCTGCTATGCCCTTAAAATGTGCCAAACACGATGTAGATGAGAGTGAACTAAAACAAAAGCTACCCAAAGTATACCCCACGTAAACATTTTTCCCAAGAGTAGTCATCTTTCTGACACTACCAATCATGATTTCAAGTCATGTTAACTCTTTTTTCTATCTGTACACTGGCTGTCACTGTGTCCTTGTGGTCCACTTAATTCTCATGAAGCAGAAGCTTTGAGATTTTATTTTGGGCCCAAGCTGTCAGAGGGCACTTTCGTTTAACTCCAGCATATGTGCATTCACTTTGCAACTCAATATAATTGGCTTATGATCTGGTTCCCCATTTACTGCTCCAAATGTCCCTGTGGGAACAGAGCCTCAACTGCAATCTCTTTAACCAGCAGACTTTGCCCAGTCACTTTGTATCTTGTGATAGAGTAGAAACGTACAATAAAAGTTTGAGTGCAAATAATGTCTCCCTACCTTATATTTCTTTGCACCACCTGAACTCATTTTCTGCTCCAATGCATTTTTCTTAAATACTGGTGTATTTTATTACAAAATTTGTATCAAGCAGTTGCACTGCAATAGTACAAATTATGATCACTTTCTGCTTCTTTGCATCTTTTTCTTTTATATTTGCAGTATATCAGAGTGCTGCTGGGAATAAAAATCCAAGTAAATGGAGGGCACTCCTAATTTAACAAAATAATATTCCTTACTATATAGTAGCACTAGGCAAAAAGAGGTGCAAGTATGATGACAGCTCGGCATGTATATTTTTGCTCAGATTGTGATATACTGTTTGTAATATGTACTTTTTATGTCATGATGCTGTATTGTAGTTGTGAATATATAAAATAAAGCAATTTTTACCTCCTGGATTATTTTTGTGATCATTTGAGTGGGCATACCCATAGATCTTAGTGCTGCTAAGAATAAGTTGGCATGGATAACTGGAAAGTGGTTATGAGGTTTTAAGAATTGTAAACAAACTTGGATCCTGAGTGAGTTCAGTGAAGGTGTTCTACTGTAAAAAGACTAATTTATCAGTAAAATAACTCAAATAAATTGAATAGGTAAAAAACTTGACAAATCCCGAACCACTCGATTGATTTTTTTGGAACTTTGGCTCAACACAGCACAGGCCACAATCACTTCCAGCTGGGATATAGACCTCTGCCATTGACATACATGACCTTGACAGGTCTGAGATGGTTAATTCTTGGATTCAGCATCAGGTATAATAAATATAGAAAAATTGTAATTCTACAAAACGATGAAATGGGACAACATATGTTTGATCTGATGGTAAGTGTGTGATTTTGGTTATGAGGGTTGTAGAGAGAAGCTCAGCAGCCTTAAATCCCTAAGTACATTTTGTCCTTTACCTCAATGTCCTCCTGAGTAGTTCTATACTACAGAATCGCATAATTTCATTGGGCAGATAGGTAGTCCTTTGATGTTAGGGTTTGTGTTTATAAAGTTATTAATGTTTGCTGTTTTTATCTGCAGATTAGTGATGAGTGAAACTGTCCTGTTTCATTTCACTGAAAAGTTTGGTAAAAATTTTTGTTGCAAATAATTTGTCTGTGGACTTTTTTTGTACCAACTTCTTTCTTCTTTGGAAATTCATTTTTCACACAGTTTATTGCTGCACACATTCTCTACATTGTTAGAGGAACTCATGTCCACTAGCCTATAACTGCTTTTTCAATAGAAACAAGGGCTGCCATATTGTCAATTATAAACATGTCTGTGGTGTTTTACTTTACCTCGACTAGTAATGGTATCTATTACTGTACTATGGGGCATATTTAAAAAAGGGCAAAAGTAAAACTTTGGAGTAGTTTTACCAGAAAGGAAATTCCCCTCAACATCAACAATTTACTAAAAGGAGAATACACCAAGAATTTACTTCTCAGTGGTGAAAATTCTCTTTGTATTGGCATAAATTCACCTCTCAAGTGAACTTAGTCCAGTAAAAATGATCCAATTTACTAAGAGCAAAAGAACAATTTCTCCAGGTTCAGGCTGGTAAAATACAATTTTAAAGATAAAGCAGCCACTTTTAAATCTCATTATCAACTTCACTCTTACCATGCTAATTTTCTCCATGGTTAAAATCCTCTAGAAAATGTTGTATGGGAAAATATACTGATGAATTTTCACAGAGAATTCATGCCTGGAGAAAATTCACCAGATTTTTCTTGAAAAATTGTACTTGTGATTTTTAGTAGGTATGAGATCTGTTGTGAAAATACACCTGGCAAATTTAGGTGAACTATGGTGGTTAGATGAAGAGAAAATCCACACTTTAGTAAATGTGTCCCTATGTTGCTGTTTAAGCAAAAAGTACTATGTATAGTTTATATATGATTTCTAGTAATGGCAACCAACAGTAAATATCTGGGTTCTTTGTATCTCACATTAAGGGGGTTATTCGTCAAAGGTCTTGTTTGTGGGGTGTTTTTCTACCTCGAATAAACTCATAACTCAAATGTGTGCTTATTAATGAAAAAACTCAAATATAAAAAACTCAAATTAATGCAATCTTGAGGAAAAACTGGAATACTCTAATTCATAGAGTTATCAGTGAGAAAAACTCCAATTCATTGAATTCATCAAGTTTTTGAGCACAAAGTGCCGAAAAAAACCTGAAAATTGCTGAGTCCTGATCTACCTGGTAGTCCACCTTAGAACCTTAATGACCTTTCACCTATTTTATTTCTTTCCTTTTGATATATCACATGTAATACATATATTTCCATACACAGCAATATTATTTTATAAGATGCAGGTACATGTAAATTGTAACAACTGAAATGCAGAACCTACTAACTCATGCCAGCAGCAAAAGAAATAAGATGCAGGCAGTTTTAAATGATAGCAAACTTGAATAGCTCAAATTCATCAAGTTTTGAGCACAAAGTGCAGAAAAAAGCCTGAAAATCTTGAAGGTTAAAAACATCTTCATGTGGTTGAAGGGACATCTGCCATTGACTTCTAAATAACCTCAACAGGTTTTAGCTGGAGTATTTTCTGATTCTAGCTTTTTGCAGCTTCAAAGCATAATGCTTTTATCCAAAACATTTGAGTTTTTATTGAAACTATCCTCAAAAACTTTTTCAGGGAAAATATAACCTGATCTTTGATAAATAACCCCCTAAAATGACCAAAAAAACTGTATTTATGTGTATGTCCTTATATAGAGAGTGAAATCACAGATCTCTTTGGTTGATATGGAAGGAGAGGGGAAGGATAAAGGGACAAATGTGTCATGTGTGCCTTATTTTGTTACACATCCTTATATTTTAATGCATGCTTATTTACTATTGTTTTGAAAAGCGAAATGAGCCATGTGGTGAATTTTTGGTGCAGTTTCATGAGAATTTCAGTGCCAAAGCAACTCGGAAGTTTGTTGTGAATCGGTACATGGCAGCTTTTTTTTCTTATTACTACTGCAGAGATAGGATGACAGTGTAAAAAATAGTGGCTTACCATGTTCAGAACTGATTTGTGATTATCTCTATTATTTGTTTCAAATTGACAAGTGAGAGAGCACACAGCTTTTTTGGCTTTCTGATAGCTAGTCAGTGTTGAAAGCATTTCTGCTGACAGTTCTGATGTACTAGAATGTTTCTGCCTGAGAGCCTGAAAAAGGCCAATAGGAGTTTCTAGACATAAAAACAAATTCAAAAATCCCCTTCGGTAACATGCTGAAAATATGCAGCACTTATTTTTTAATATTCCTTGTAATGCTTTAATGCAAAATAAAAGTTAACTTTTGAAGAGATATAATAGCTAAGAGAAAAAAGGAACAAAGTTAGGTCAAAAGAGAAAAACATTTTTTAAAATCAATTTAGAATACTTTTCACTAATTCAATTTTCTATATCTTACAGAATGGACAATTCATGAATTACTAAAAGTGTACTTGTTCCAATAAAGCTGCTGTAAATATAAATATATCTGTTTAATATCTATTTTATTATCTATTTATAAGTGAGAAAAAAAAATCTGGTTATAATCTTTATATTTATTTGCAAATGGTTGTATTGCCCATGTTTTTTCCTGAACACTGAAATATTGTACTGCTGTTTTGCTGTTATTTAGGATTGAATTGCATTTTACACAAAACTGTTTATAATGTAAATTAACATCATTATCAAACCAAGCTGAAAAGTTATGATTGCATCAGTATTTTTTACTTTTTCTGTGAAAAATCCAAAAGTATCTCTGATGCAACCAGCTGCATTTAGAAATTACATAATTATTTAAATTCAATCCACCTGAGACTCTTAGAGGCCGATTTATCAAGGGTCAAATTTCGAAGTGAAAATACTTAAAAATTTGACCGAAGTGTTTTTTTCAAACAAAAACAAACCGTTTTCAATCAAACAGGATTGTTTTCATTCGAATTTTTCAAATTGTACATTTTAATAGCTCGTTTTGAACGATTGCATTCTGAAAAATGGTCCCCCATAGGCTAAAATATCAATTCATCAGGTTTAAGTCAAAGTTTTTAAAGAGAAAGTAATTCAAGATTCAAATAGTCAACTTTTTTCAATTAGATTCAAATTTTGGCCGATTCAATAGCCGTAGTACCCAAAAATTATTTCAATATTTGATTTTTTCAAATTTGAATTTTCACTTAGACCCTTGATAAATCTGCCCCTTAACCTTGAAATAAATAATGTATACATCTTTCTGAAAGGCCCCATAACTTGGTAGAAAACATATATAAAGAAACAGCATCATGAAGACCAAGGAGCCAAAGTCAAATATCTGGAGAAGCACCTATAAGGACTGAGTTGTAAAACCACCAAATTCTGAAGATGAAAATAAGATTATATAGCTGTGACTCTGCCTAGTTAAGATCATCCTCCATAACTCAGTGGCCATGTAAGAAGGTCATAGTCACAGAAGCATTCAATGATAACGCTGAAGTATGTAAAAGAGATCCACAGCTGTAGTGGGAGAAATTGTCCATGTGACAAATATAACCTAGGAAGCTCTATGCTGATAACACTCAAAAACCATTTAGTTTATGGCTTACAAATATAGGGTAATCACATAGTAAAACCTGTTTTTATTTGCAGACCCAGTACAGGGGAGGATCTCCACCTTCTGGCCAGACAATAACCCTAAATGCACAGCCAAAGTTACTGTACATTAAAGTGGTTTAAAATCAAGAGCCTATATGTACCTCAATCTGAACTGAAACTCTGTGGCAAGAATAGAGCTGTAAAATACTGCTCTCCATGCAACCTGTCAGAGCTTCAGCAATTTTACCATGCAACATTGGCAAAAACAGGACCCAAATATGCAAAGAACCAAAAGACTGCAGGAAAACTAGTGAAATTGCAAAGGTTTGCAGAATACTTTAGAGTTCATGGTCATTTCTTTTCCCCATTGTGTCATGCACCAAATTTATTGAAGGCAATGGGTGTTTTTTTTGTGCTGCTTTGGAGTCAATGGATATTTTTTCATGTCTAATGCATTGGAGTCAATAGGTATTTTTTCTCAGCTTTTTTTCCAGTGCAACAAAGCACATGCTGAAATTCCAGCATAGATTTATGAAAATGTTCACCATTCACTTGCTCATTCACAGTCGGTAATTTTTTTTAATTACTCTGTTAAGAGCTTTCTGTATATTGGGGTTTCAGGTAATTAACTGAATTTTCCTTTCTTTTCCGTCAGCCCAGATAACATCTGGTTATCAACAGTATATTTAATCTACTTAGGCTTTGCTAAAGCATTTGGTACAGTACCACACAGAAGGTTAATGATTAATATAAAGAATAGTAGCCTGGAACATAATACTTGTACTTGGATAGAGAACTGGCAGAAGGATAGATTACAAAGAGTGATGGTAAAAGGAACATTTTCTAACTGAACCAGTGTACCACAGGGTTCGGTCCTTGGCCTTTAGTTATTTGTACTTGCTTATTAATGACAGAGATGGGCATTGAGTACAAGTACTGTTTCTATTTTTGCTGATGATGCTAAATTGTGCAGAACAATAGCTATTCACTTTAATAGAAATAACATAAATGGTGTTGGGGTTTCCTTAATTGAGAGGTATATCTGAATTTTTGTAGATAACAGGTTGTGTCATTTTGTGGCTACTGCAGCAAATTAAGTACTGTCTTGCCTAAAAAATGGCATTAACTTGAGGGATGAAGATATTTTACTTCTTTAAAGGCTCCTGGTAATGCCTCACCTGGAGTATGCAGTGTAGTTTAGAGCTACAGTCCTTAAGAATGAGTTGCAGAGCCATGTAACACAAAATTGGTTAAGCGGATGGAGGATTTAAATTATGAGGGTAGATGTAGAGGGGTCAAGGTTGGGATTTTTTTTCTGGAAGAAAGATACTCAAGAGGGGACATGATTACTATTTATAAGTACACTATAGAACTTTCTAGACAGATTCTATTTTCACACAGAAAAGATCAATACACCAGAGGCCGCTCTTTTAGAATAGATGAACAGACCAACATAGGGGATTCTTCATGGTGAGGACAGTGAGGTTGTGGAATGCCCTGCTTTGTTATGCTGTGATGGTAGATTCTATTAAAGGGGTGGTTCACCTTCAAATTAACTTTTAGTATATTGTAGAAGGGCCAATTCTAAGAAAGTTTTCAATTGGTCTTCATTATTTATTTTTCATAGTTTTTAATGATTTGCAATTTTCTTCAGCTTCTTTGCAGCTTTCAAATGGGGGTCGCTGACACCATCTAAAAACAAATGCTCTGTAAGACTACAAATGTATTGTTATTGCCACTTTTTATTACTTATCATTCTAATAAGTCCCTCTCCTATTGATATTCCAGGGTCTTATTCAAATCAATGCAGGGTTGCTAGGGTTATTTGTACCCTAGAAACCAAATTGCTGACACTGCAAATTATAGAGTTGCTGAATAATAAGTTAAATATCTCAAAAACCACAAACAATAAAAAATGAAAATCAATTGCAAATTGTCTCAGAATATCACTCTCTACATCATACTAAAAGTTATCTCAAAGGTGAACAACCCCTTTAATGCCTTTCAGAGTGTCTTGGATGATTTCTTGAATAGGGATGTAGCGAACGTCGGAAAAAATGTTCGCGAACATGTTCGCGAACTTCCGGACAAAAATGCGAACGGTTCGAGAACTTTGCGAACCCCATAGACTTCAATGGGAAGGCGAACTTTAAAAGCTAGAAAAGACATTTCTGGCCAGAAAAAATGATTTTAAAGTTGTTTAAAGGGTGCAACGACCTGGACAGTGGCATGCCAGAGGGGGATCAAGGGCAAAAATGTTTCTAAAAAATACATTGTTGACACAGCGCTGCGTTTTGTGCTGTAAAGGGCAGAAATCACACTACGTCACTCAGGTGATGTTTCTGGACACGGAATGTGAAAAAGCTCACACAGCTACGTGGCACTTGGTTAAAGACTGGGCAAACAATGCCTACAAGGTCAATGTATACACTACTACAGCAGTGGATACGGATTACGGAAATATATTATTGCTGCTTGTAAAATGTCACTCAGGTGGTTGTGGAGACTGTAATATTATTGATATTTAGACAGAATATGAACAAGCTCACACAGCTAGATATTTAGACAGAATGTGAACAAGCTCACACAGCTAGCATGATAGGCCATATCTATTTGATCCGAGATGCTAATCCTCAGGCAATAATTCCCCTGTTCCTACTGGCCATACATACCATGGCTTTACAAGGATATGTGGGAAATATTAATAGCCTGAGTGCTCCTTGGGGTTGTTTATTATTGATAAACACCTCAGTAAGAGTCTCATCTGACTGGACAGGTTGCACTTCCTAGATCTTTGGCCACTCAATAGGCCATTTCAGAATCCTAAATAAAGAAACAATATATGGTGGAATACGTCTTTTACAGTTGAGGATTTGTGTTCTTGGAACTACTCACATATTTAACTCTTGAATGAGACCATATCAGTAGTCTTTATTTTTATTGCAGGTGATGTTGTATTATAGCTGTGGAAAAAGAAGGCTTCTGAAAGTGATGTATCACCAGAACTTAGTATATGACCCCACGGGCTGTTTGCACTTACCGAGCAGTATATAGATTGGGCGCCTTGCTGATGAGTGCTTCACCATTTATTTCTCACAGTGGGTTGCAGTGTTACGAACCGCCGGTTATAGGCGCGGATTTGAGAAAAAAAAGGATCTTTATTAGGTTAATACAAGCCCAACGCGTTTTGTATGTACAAATACTTCCTCAGGTGATGCCCCTGAGGAAGTATTTGTAAATAAGAAATGCATTGGGCTTGTATTAACCTAATAAATATCCTTTTTTTTTGTTCAAATCCGCTCCTAGTAGAACTGCTTTATTTAAGTTTTCCTTACAAAAACCGGACCACTGAGCTAACAAGATTGGGAGAATCGAAGCTGATTGCCTATTGAGCATGCCACTCACATCCCAGAAACGCCACCACGATCCATCTCCAAATCCAAAAACTAGCAGATCTAACACCACAAAGCCCCCTGCCAGCAAACAACCGGCGGATCGTAACACTGCTACTGCAACCCACTGAGAGAAATAAACGGCGAAGCACACATTGATAAGGCACCCAATCTATATACCGCTAGGTAAGTGCAAACGGCCCATGGGGCCATATCCAAATTCCATCAGAAGCTTCTTTTTTCACAGCTACTGTGTAACACAACATCACCTGCAATAAAAATAGACTACCAATATGCTCTCATTCAAGAGTTAAATATGTGAGTAGTTCCAAGAACACAAATCATCAACTGTAAAAGACGTATTACACCATATATTGTTTCTTTATTTAGGCACTTGAGAAACATTATTTAGCGGTAATCAGCGGACTGAACCCCATACAACTATTACTACATAAAGTCGACAAGTTGGTCCACACCTAAGCTAGCTCACACCTGTTTGCCAATAGGCCATATCAATCTAAGACATTGATCCCCAGGCAATACTTATTCTTAGTGACCATACATACCAAGGCTTTGCATGAAGATTTGAGGAATATTGATAGCCTGATTGCTCATTGGGGTTGTATATTCACTATAGACACTTCTCAGCAGAGATCTCAACTGGGCAGGTTGTTGTGGAGGAGGGAGAAATGGCAAAAAAAAGCACCAACTAAGGCGAACCCAAATTGGCGAACGTCGCGCGACGTTCGCGAACATTCGGCGAGCGCGAACAAGTTCACCGGCGAACAGTTCGCGACATCCCTATTCTTGAACAAGTATCATATCATAGGCTATTGCGAAACTAAACACTATGGGGCAGATTAATCAAGGGTTGAAGTGAAAATTTGAATTTAAAAAATTGAATTTCAAAATAATTTTTTGGGTACTTCGACTATCGAATAAGCCAAAATTCTAATCAAATTGAAAAAAATTTGACTATTCAAATTTTTAAATACTGTCTCTAAGAATTTCAACTTCAACCACCTTAATTTGCTGTTTTAGCCTATGGCAGACCTTCTATAACCTATATGTATACTTTTTTTCAGAGACAGTCGTTCAAATCATTCGAATTGAACGATTAAATCGTACGATACGAACAATTCGAATTCAATCAAAAATTGACCTGTTCGAATGAAAATTATATGTTTTTGTTAAAAACACTTAGGGGCAAATTTACTATTATTCCCCATAATTAGCTCGACAAAATTCGATATTCGATTAGCATTCGATCGTCGAATGCTAATCGAATAGTTTTAGGCTACCTTTTATTCGTTGTTCGATCATTCGACGATTGAATACAAATTTATTCGATCAGTCGAATAATTTATTCGATCAGTCGAATAAATCATTAGATCATTCAAATAATTCGTATGATTTGAACGATCGAAGAATTCGATCGTTCCAATCCTATTCGATCAGGACTTAGACTCAGAAGCCTATGGGAGTGTTCCCATAGGCTTCTATTGCAAATCGGTAACTCCAATCTGGCGAAGTAGGCAGTCGAATATTTTAAAAATGTTATTTTATTCGCTGATCAAATGATCGAACAATGGAATATTCGATCATTCGAATCTATTCGATCATTCACTATTCGATGATCGAATATGCCTAATTTGCATATTCGACCGATCGAATTCGATTTTAATCACATGAATACATGTGAATTTAGTAAATCGGCCCCTTAGAATGGTCAAATTTCAAAGTATTTTCACTTCAAAATTTGACCCTTGATAAATCTGCCCCATATGTCACAAATTCAGGACTCTCAACCCCACATAACTCTTGGGTTTGGCTATCAGGGTTTATGCTCATTCTCTCAATCACCTTACACACAGGTTAGACTAACATCAGACACCCAAAAACATCCCAACACCCACCAAATTCATTTGCTGCCACCATCTATCATTTACAGACAATATAACCTAATGTGACTATTCCCCTGCCTCTATAACAGGTAATAACTCACACTACAACAATGCATCAAACACTCTCTCCTATGGTAAATAGTCGGGGTAAAATCCTACTAATCCAACAAGCACTCCAGCAGCTAAAAGTGTTAATTTATGTTCAACAACACTTTCCTGCTAGCGTACTAGTTATTTAACATATAAATAGGCAATTTTACCTTTCCACACATACAAAGTGTCAATACACTTAGGCACAAGCATTCATATGGGCTATGAGTTAGTCAGAGTACAAGGACAAAGAAATGATATTACAAAGAAGACACAGAATTGCAAAAACATTACTTAAAATAAAAGGGAATACAACACTAAGATAAGAAAACACTATGTACTTTACCAAGTTCAGAATTTCCTGTTGTGTCCTCTGAGGCAAGAGTTGGGAAACACTGGACATACAATCCACAGATATGGAGCTTCCTTGCATAGCATTGGGTACTGGGTCTGCATGAGGTCGGAGTGTCCAGTAATGTGTCATTTACGACCCTCTGTAGGGAGTTGTTATTTTCAGGCAAGATCCCCAATGAAATATTGGTACTTGCCAGTACCTAATATTATAATAAAAACATGGCCAGGCTGTGATCCATATGTGGGTGGGTGATCAGAATGGTACCAAAAACTAATGGTGTCTCATGTTCCAGTCCCCCAGGAACCATCCCTCCTAACTGGTGGGTATAGGCTGGCGCTGTTTGGTATCATTAGGAAGCATGTGCTCTCCTCATAACCAATATACGTTATGAGTATGTGAATCCGATGACACAGGAGATATGGATCCTTTCCTATAATCCATTTTTTTCTGCTAACTATCCCCCCTGCTGCTCTAGGTCCACAGCTCCGTTCTTTGATCAACTGATCAAAGAACTGACTGGCCCAGCTTCCTTGCCCACATGGTGTGACTCCAAATTGTCTCATAAGGCAGATATGGATGTCACCTTTCCACAGCCCCCTGGTGAGATATGCAATCAAGGGTCGCTTTGTGAGACCAAAACCAAATGTTTCCAGTGTTAACTCTTATGATGCCAGAGCAATACTGCCCTGGCATGACACTATACGTATTAGTATATATATAAATGTGAGTGTATACAAAGGTCGGTATGAGTGTGTGTATACATGTACATTGTGGTTTGATTGGAGGGGTTGAACTTAATGGACTTTGGGCCTTTTTTCAACCCAAAGTAATGATATAACAGCAAAAAAACCTTTTAATTATATGACAACTCTGAGCACTTACTCTTGAAAGGGGTCATAAACTGAATGTTTCACAACAGGATAACATTGTCTTGAGTAATTGGTTGTGTCTTCCCACTTGAAACTGGCCTGTGACACATCTTGTAAGACCAATTTCATATGTGTCAGGGTCGAAACTGCCTTGGCTTATCTGAGCAGATGTTTATCTGTATATTGAAAGTGATTCATCCTCAGTCATATTCCCATGTGAAATGCAGCTATAGCTGGGTCAAATTAACTTTCATTAAAGTAATATTGAGTCTTTAATAACACCTACATTGTTCTATTTGAAGTAATATCATAGGGATTCATATTATTTTTATGAACATTTGCTCATCTTCAGTTTTGTTCTACTTTTGTTTGTTATTACATTGCGTTTCTAATTCTGCCGCTTTTCAAAAACACGTTTACAGAAAAATACATACGCCTACACACCTACACAAATACATTAACATTTAAATGGAACACATTTCTTTTTGTGTTTTATAGTGTGTCTTTTAAAATGAAAATTTCAAAACAAGAGCTTTCTTTTCTACCCAAACTAAAGAAACAGGGAAAATGTAATTCAGTTCTGAGGAAGTGTAATACAGGCAGAGAGCAGGCGCCCAAACCAACCTCTCAAAATTTACGAATTTAGTGTGAATCTATAAATGAAATAGTGGTCAAAAGGGACACCAGCTTCTGCGGTTTGTGCTCCAGTGAGGCTCTAAATCAACAGGGCTAATTTCCTTACAGTGGGCATATATGCACATATGTACAGAAACCCATAAAGACTATGAAATGTTAAATCTCATTGCAGGTTGGGGGTTCAGAAATAAACGCAATCATACTGCAAAAAACATATAAAGATTATCACTGAATATGAGATGTGTAACTAATAGAAGTGCCAACAAAAAGGCATTTGTTTCCGAAAATGATTTTGTGCATACAAAGGCTGAAGAATGGTTTTATGATGAACTGTCCCTACGGGAGATATTACATATTGCACTGAAGCATACACGAGCTTTCCAATCATAATTTGCTTTGCTGAACATAAAAGCTTAATTAAGATTTCTTTCTTCTCTTGTTGTGTATTAGCACAATTTTGTGTCTGAAGCCATACTTCTTGAAACACATCACATATATTAATTACATTTTTCTTAAACAAATTCCCAGAATTAGATCGAAGACAGCATATACAAGGATATGTGTAGAACTGTACTAGCCCCATTAGTTGTAATTGAAGCTGTCCACTGAAATGATAAATGCAGCTTTCCTTATTTTCTTTGTGTACTGCATTTTGTGTGCATGCCAAATTTCAACAGCTGCATGAGGCAACCGGCTATCAGCATTTTTAGTCCACTGGAGCTGATGAAATAGGAATATTTTGTCTTAAAAGATAACTTTGAATGGTATAAAATATGAGAAAAGGAATGAGGACTAGGAATACCCCCAGAGATTTGTGACAAGATGTTGCTTTTCTCCATAAATCCTCAAGAGGGGAATGTTAGACTAATAATTAGGTGGCACTAAATCCCACAAAAAGAACTGATTTGTACTGGAGGTGTGTAACAAGGCAGTTGGCTATTTTAATTGTATATAGTCACTCTGCCCTGTTGAGCATCAGCATCAGTGTGCTCATCCTTTTTCAAAATAGTCCAATTCAATTCTTTAGATATGAAGAATGCCTCCCAAATACTATTCCACTATAACCCCAAAATGGACATTAGTCCATAATAGGGTTTCCACCATGGGTGGCTAATCACCAGCTAGGGCTGGAGCCAGAAATACAAATTTATTATCAATGTAATTGCCAGTAAATTTATCATGTACTCTATTTGCAGATTTTTAGCACTTTAACCTGCTATTCATAACCAGAACCTCTACATTCACACTCTGATCAGTGATCATTATGATGTTGCTCATCACGATAAGTGGCTCACTAGTGACAAGCATATCTGTCCTGCTTCGCTTTGCCGAAAAAAAGGCAAAACATCAAAAAAATTGCGAAACATTTTTGTTGGGAATATTTTGTATCATTTTTGTGGCAAACTACTTTAGTGTTTGACCCTGCCTGTTCTTGCCAAAAAAAATGTCTCTATAGTCATGCTGAATAAAAAAGTATATTTTTATTTAAACATTTAAAATGTAAAGTCACCCCACATGGGTGATTCCTGTCTTGTACTATGCTGCCCACTTGGTACCCTGCCTGTGACTTTGATCATGCTACCCTCTCCTGCTATTGTTCTGTTCTGCTAATTGGTAAATGGATCCAGCCTATAACCTGTGACTACGTTTTTGTTCTCCCAGTCAGTATAATGTGCGGTTCCCTAGACTGATTATATTGGATTAGGGATAAAGCTAAAAGTCGAGGAGGAAACACTTTAGAGATACACCTTACAGTACAGAGATAGTTTTATGTTCAGCCTATGGCCCTCCCAATTGAAATGGTCCAAATTCTTGCAATGGTTAATTAAAATCCAAATATTAAAATGTTTGCTAGAAAACTCTAATTATTATAGGAAAAACTAATTTTTCAAGATTTATTATACCCTATGCTGCAAAAAGCCAGAATAATAAAAAAAAAAACAATCTCAGACCTGTTGCGGTCCTATAAAAGGCAATTGGAGAGGCACCTATCTCAATTTGATGTTTTCGTGGTCTGCACTGGGTGTAGCCCAAAAATCCGACTTTTTCTGGGTTTTCAGTCGAAAACTAAAAAAAAAAATTGGACCAATTTGGGAAGAAGGCTGAAAACTTTAAGCAATTTTCGAAAGATTTTGTAGTTTTTTTTAGCGATCTGATGAAATCAAGTTAATTATTAATAAGTAAGCTAAAATACGACATGGGTGTTTGGTCGTGGTTTTTTAATAAAATAAAAGATAAATTTGGATTTTGGTAATTATCCCCCTAGATGTACTAGAATTTGACGTGTTTTGGTGCAAGCAGCTCTCATCCACTTCGGAAAATTTGAAGCATTATGACTTGAAAACTAACCAGTAACCAATAATATGTTAGCTTTTAGACAGGTGAACAGTAAATGCTACCTGCTGATTGGTTGCTATGGTTAACTGTTCCTGGGCAAACTTGTGCCTTTTATTACATAACCCCCATAGTCTCTTGTACATTGCATACACAAAAGGCTCTACATCATGCATCCTTTTCTAACACTTGATACTTCTCATTTCTGCGCTAAATAAGTATGTGCTGCATTTATTACTAAGTATGAATGCAAGTAATCACTTCAAGTCACTGGCATTAGAACTGGTTGCCCAGGAGATAATGTGGAAATTTGTAAGTAAAAACATGTAGTTTTAGATTTTTTTCAATATAACAGTTTAATTTAATTTTGTAACTCTTGTACATGAAAGATGTAGATAAATGTGACTATACATGAGTGCTGTCCAATTACTTCTTAGCTTTCACGCACATTGTAATTTGTTCTGGCTATGCAAGTGCACACAGCTGTCCAGGAGGTCCATATCTATTTCCTTTTATTAAGTCTAATGCACTATAAATGGAAAGAATCTATTTTTGCTGTAATGGAAGGTGCTGTATGATAGAACAGGTTATGATTTAGCCCATTACTACAATCTTACATAAGCTGCACAGTGTTTAAATTCTATTTTATATAGAATGCTGCATTTAATCTCATC
Organism: Xenopus borealis; assembly: GCA_024363595.1. Taxonomy (NCBI): domain Eukaryota; kingdom Metazoa; phylum Chordata; class Amphibia; order Anura; family Pipidae; genus Xenopus; species Xenopus borealis. The sequence goes on from CM044441.1 coordinate 34,075,520, forward strand.
TTTAGAATGCATACCCAGTGTGTGGCAGTGTATGCCAATATGGATCCATTATCTGTAAACCCATTATCCAGAAAGCTCCAAATTACAGGTAGTCCTCTCTATTTTAATTAAATAATTAAAAGGCTTGAGGTATAGAGATCGAAATTACAGAAATACCCCCTTATCTGGAAACCTGAACAGGTCCTGAGCATTCAGGATAACAGGTTCTCTACCTTGTACTTAATTGCAGCTAAGATATAATGAACTCTGATTGAAGGTAACACATTTCTATTGGGTTTAAAGGCGCGGTTCACTGTTAAAGGGGAGGTTCACCTTCAAGTTAACTTTTAGTATAATGTAGAAGGGCAAATTCTAAGAAACTTTTCAATTGGTCTTCATTGTTTATTTTTCATAGTTTTTTAATGATTTGCAATTTTCTTCTGTTTCTTTGCAGCTTTCAAATGGGGGTCACTGACACCATCTGAAAACAAATGCTCTGTAAGAATACAAATGTATTGTTATTGCCACTTTTTATTACTTATCATTCTATTCAGTCCCTCTCCTATTCATATTCTAGTCTCTTATTCAAATCAATACACAGTTGCTAGGGTAATTTGCACCCTAGATACCAAATTGCTGACACTGCAAAATAGAGAGCTGCTGAATAAAAATCCAAATAACTATAAAATCACAAACAATAAAAAATGAAAACCAATTGCAAATTGTCTCAGAATATCACTCTCTACATAATACTAAAAGTTAACTCAAAGGTGAACAACCCCTTTAACAGATGTCTGCAGGGAAGGACTGAGTGTGACATCACAGACACGCCTACTCCTCCCTCACTGGCTTCTGCTGTATAGCTTACACAGAAAGAGCCATCGGCTGCAGTCTCAGATACTGGAGAGTCTAGGACAGGAAGTTGCAAAGGGGGAGGGCTGAGATCAGTTTTCAAGCTAATACAGGTGTTAAAAGGCATTAAATTAAAAATTATTTCTTCTATTTTACATTATTTTACATGGTTTGATGCATTGTGAAAATGTATGCTATATGTCCCCTTTAACCCTTACTGCTGGTTTTCCCTTAACTGAACTTCTGCTTTCTCTTCCTCTCTGTCCTGTTCCCTTTCCCCCTTCCCTTTCTGTTCCTTTCGTTCCCTCTCTTACTTATTTATTTAACCCCCTCTCTGCCCTGTTTGTTTTCTTCCCCCCTCCCTTCCCTGCTTGTTCCTTTCTCTTGCCCTGCAGTAATTGTGGAAAAAGAAGAAAAGCAAACATCTGTATAAATAAAACATAATCTGCTACTAAAAGTATTTTATTCCTATTATTATTATTCTGGGGGCAATGCATATCAGCAGTTAGAGTAACTACCATAGTCGTTTTCTACCCAGTATTATGATGTAAACAAAAAGCAGTAAGTATCTTTTGGGCTTTCCTTTGTACCCCCCCACATCTGTTATTATACAATTACAGAACATGAGCTGCATTTATTCCCTTGCAACTCCCTGCACCTCCCTATAAATTGTTCAATAACAGCTGTGTTTTTACCTTGGAACTCCCTGCACCTGATTATAAACTGCTCCACAAAAGTTGCATTCCCCTTGCAACTTCCTGCACCTGATCGTCAATTGTTCCGGAGATCATAAATTGTTCAAGAACAGCTGCATTTTACATTGTAACTCACTGCACCTGATCATAAATTGTTCTAGAACAGCAGCATTTATTCCCTTACAACTCCCTGCACCTGATCATAAATTGTTCCAGAACAGCTCCATTTTACCTTGGAACTCCCTGCATCTGATCATAAACTGTTGCATAACAGCTGCATTTTCCCTTGTAACTCCCTGCACCTGATCATAAATTGTTCCAGAACAGCTGCATTTTACCTTGCAACTCCCTGCACCTGATCATACACTGCTCCACAACAGCTGTAATTTACCTTGCAACTCCCTACAACTGATCATAAATTGTTACGCAACAATGGCATTTTACCTTGCAACTCCCTGCACCTGATCATAAGTTTTTCCAGAACAGCTGCATTTTACCTTTTAACTCCCTACACCTGATCATAAACTGCTCCACAACAGCTCCGTTTCCTTTGCAACTCCCTGCACCTGATCATAAATTGTTCCAGAACAGCTGCATTTATTCAGCTCAAAATATATAGAACGCAGAGAGTCGGCTAGAGAGGGGACCGGGCTGGGGGTAGGTGACAGAGGATGTACCTTTACGCCTTAGGCATGTGCCTACTCTGCCTACCCTGTGGCCCAGCCCTGCTTGTATAATGTAATAGACGCAGGGAGTTTCACAGTGTATAACAATGTATTATGGATATAGATTGTGTCCAGCTGGGCAGGTACATTTGTGATTGATGCCTATTTGCTGTTGTACTTTAAATATAAGAATATTACTATTACATTACTATTACAGTTTGTATTAACCTTCACATCTATTGCTTTATTTTGAGCATGTAAAGTATACAGTTATAAGTGAATGATCAGGCAGCAGCATAAGACAGTTGGAGTTTGGCTGCTACCGCTACAGATCAGCCTGTCAGTCAGTGCTGTGACCACTTCCTGTGAGAGCATGAACAGACACTCCCACTCTTCATTTCAGCCTAGTCACGAGCAGAGAGGTTCTCTCTGCAGCTCTGATTTAATTACAGTTTTAAGAGGTAAAACACTTTAAAAAGGGTTTTTTTCTGTATCATTACATGTTTTGAGGAATGATGTGTGACATATCTGATTATGAAGGTTATATGAAATGTCCCCTTTAAAGCTGAATGTTCATGTCTATGTTGTTTGAGTCTGGCAGCTCAGTAATTCAGGTGCAGACTCTAAACTGTTACACTTTTACTACATTTAGTTTGATACATTTCTCAGCAGCATCTCTGGAGTATTAGCAACTTTTGTATCAATTCAAACAGCTGCCTGTAATGAAACCCAGGGATTCTGCTCAGCAGGGACAAAGATAAGAAATACATCCATTAAATGTATCAATTTAGAACAGTTTACAGGGTCGGCGACCCCCCTTCCCAAAGCTGCCCCTTTAACTAATGTTTAAATTATTTCTTAGTAGACTTCAGGTATGGAGATACAAATTATGGGAAAATCCCTTATCCTGAAAACAGCAGGTACCAGGCATTCTGGATTACAGGTACCATACCTATACTAAAGAGGAAGCAAAGGCAGTCGAGTGAGCTTTCTCCATTTACACTGGCAGAGATAATGCAATATGTGCCACTAAGGTTAACAATATATACTAACTAGGCTTGGCACTGAGTAATGCACTTTCCCTCACACAAACATTTCCCTCTTATACTTAAACATGGTTGACTCAGTAGTGGAACTACTGGGGGTGCAAGGGAGCAGCTTCACCCGCCTCTGCACTCCCTCTGGGCCGGCTGGTGGTTCACAAAAATGTGAATCCGTAGTGAAGATCATGTCAGAAAGGGGGGTGGGGGCCTGGCTGTCTGGCCTGCACCCAGGCCCGACGATGTATAGTTATATGACTGGGATGGTTGAATTACATTCAAGGACCCATTTATGAGTGTAATCTTTTATCTAAATCAGATTGCTGTTAATGACAGTCTTCTTTGGTCTATATAACATATAAAAAAGCTTATTAAAAGTGTGATTTACAATAATATTTGCTTTGCATATTGCCTTGCAATGTTGCAGGATTTATCTCAGAATTAGAGAGGAAGGTCTAGCTCTAGCCCTGAAATATGTCACTTCTGGTGCAGAGCCATCTCAAGGTACGCTACCACTTCCAACAGGGCATTTCAGGGGGGATATATTCACCATTTACTGTCTACACTCCTCTTATTATTCTATCTATTCTATATTATACAGTAATAATTTCTCTAAAACCACGAATGCCATGAAGGTTATTAAAAGATTTGAATACAAAAATGAAAATAGCTGCCAAAAAAATCTGAAAACCACAAACACAGACTTCTGACTTCTACATGACTGTGATTTTATTGCCATTCTTTTATATTCGTTTGTATTCTTAGATGTTATGGTTTTTACACATGAAAAATTATGAAAAAATCATGGATTAAGTAACTATACAAAAAATGTGTTTTCACTAAAAATTACAATTTGGAGAAACAAATGTTCTATGTATAAATCCACCCCAGAGAATTTGAGACTAGAAGAAACACTTTTTGACAAATAGGAGGTTAGTGTTGGGCCATTGAATTTAATATTCATGCTACAGAGAGTTTCTCCAGAAGATGGCAGATCTACAGAGATGAGTGTCCTCTCAAAGGGGCAAATTCACTAAAGCGCGAAAATGCGCTAGCGTTGCCTTCGTCGACATTCGCCGCAGTTCACCAGGTGAATTTTCTCCAGCGCTATGCAAATTCAGTAAGATGTGAATTTTCTCTCAGGGCGGCGAACGGTGGCGAACGGTAGTGAAGTAGCACTACTGTTACTCCGCCAGGCAAAATGTATTTATGCTAGCGATGCCTCATTTGCATACCATGTGAACTTAAGTGTATAATAGAGGTGTATGTTACAGCCACTATATTACACTACACAAGCCCAGGAAACCTTTAATAAATAAAATAAAGTTGTCCTATTGCCCTAAACATGGGCCCACTGTATAGTTTGGTTGCCATATGTTAGGAAATGTAGTAATGAGGGTAACCCAAAAAAATGTTTTGCACTTTTTCAGACTATCACCCTACAAAAGGTAAAAGATGCCAGGGTTTTTTGGGATCTAGAAAAAAATTTCAAGTTTTTTTTTTCAAACTCCTATCTATTGTTTTGAACTTCACCAGCTCTGACCTGGCGAAGTAACATCTAGCGTAAGAGGCAACGTTCACAAAAATTTTCATCTTAATGAATTAGCGTAGTTACATCCCTTCGTCAGTGCACAACTTCTCCTGGCGTAAGGGTATGAAGTTGCGCAAGTCTATCTACTTCACTAGCGAATTTTCACCAGGGACACTGCTAGTGAATCGGAGAATTTTCGAATTGATGTCACGCTGGCAAATTAGCGCTAGCATTACATGCTTCGCTCTTTAGTGAATTTGCACCAAAGTAGATTATGAATATGTCCCTTTGGAACAGCAACCGTTAATGGCTGGCATCGTAGTGATGAGCAAACATTTTCGCCAAGTTTCACTGCAAAAATTACTCCCATATACTCCAATGAGTGAAAAAAATTGTTGTGCGTCCAAAAAAATTTGTTGCCAATAGACCAATGCATTTCTCAGAATTTTCAACGTCTTGCAAACAGGTCACAATCATCCATCCCTACGTGGCATGTCATGGAACATTGGTTTTAGTTACTGATAACTGCATGAGAAATCACTGCAGCAAAAATACACTTCTGTGTTTTTATTGATACATATACAGTGTATAAAAATGTGTCCCAAAGTCTATACAGAAGACAGAACACAATTCAGGATTATGGTGTTTACGCATTTATGAAATTTAATCTTACTAATGTTTTAACTGCAAAAGACTAACTTTCCCATGACACTGATTAAACAACAAATAGCAATATTTTATGGACATGAGAAATCACAAGGTACAAGGGGTGTTTTAAAATCCTCATTAGCAGGCATCCACATCCCCTTTTTCTCTTTGAAAAGAAAAAAAAATAATTATACTTCTCAATTAAGCAAATGATTTTAGCAAGGGCCATCTCCAGCTGCAAGAAAATGTGCCTTTGTATTCTATTGACTTTAGAGGGACCACAGACAGGATAAAATATTTGTTTCACTAATTTGCTAAGTCACGGGGCTACAAGGAAAGGACAATACTTTTTTTTTTGCACAGTTAATTCAATTTACTTTGGCTGCGTATAGTATTACAAGTTTTTCAGGGGACCGGAAACAAAATGTAAAATCCAGGAAAATGTAAAATCAGGGAAATATATTATTCATAATATATAGGAGGGGAAACTTAAAATCAGGGGATGTCAAATTGAGGTTTCAGTGTATTTCAATTTTCTCTATCTAAAATAGATGTGTATGAGTGAGAGGGTTTTCAGTTATCCAGTCCTTCCTTATGGTTTGATATTCTCCTAACATGCTGGTACAGTAAGTTGATGATTACTATAAAAACAAATCATTCCACATCAGAGCCAGAGGGACTTACACAGATATCAAGGACCCTTAAATGAACACGACAAAGGACTAGAGTAATACTCTGGGATTAGGAATGAAAATAAGCAGAAAATGTGCAAGAGCAGGCTACATCCAGAGATCATGCAAAGATCAAGATCAGGAATAGGAAATGGCTGGATATATAGGTCTGTCAATAACCTTAATTGGTCATCAGTCAGCTACAGATGCCAGAGATCAGACTTTTAGTCTCCAGGGATTGTTTTGCTACATAATATAGATTTCAAGCAGCAGGAAAGGGAAACCGGAGTCTTTTCAAACCATGGCAAGGGAGAAGGGAGAATGCATACAACACAGACTAAGGATTTCCACTGCTTTATGCTATTCCTTTCATCTATAGACAAAATATTCATATATCTGTGGCTATATATATATATATAT
>CM044441.1:34082995-34198555 GCA_024363595.1 Xenopus borealis
TATATAGTTATATAAGCTTTATGTAGAAAATAATGTACCACACATTGTGAGCCACATATGACCATATAAAGGCACAAATTCTAAGGCTCAAACATTTACAGCTACAGTAGATGATGCATAAAAAATATCTGTAAACATGAATAGCAGATATGAATGGAATAAAGTCATGGGAACTGTTATACAGAACGCTTGGGACTTGGGTTTTCCAGATAATGGATCTTTCTACCTTGTGTACCAGAAAATCATTTAAACATTGAAAAAGCCCAATAGGTTGGTTTTCCTTCCAATGTGGACTAATTATTATCTTAGTTTGGATCAAGTACAAGATACTGTTGTATTATTATAGAGAATTATCATTCTATTCAGGCTCTCATCTATTCATCTTGCCCTCTGCTTTCAAATTTGCTGCCTGGTGGCATAGACACACATGCATTTTTATGCTGCGGTAATAACTTGGTTTTTAAAAATGCTAAGTGCTGCATTTTTATGCTAATGTAGTGTGCCATTGCCCAAGCTTGAAACTGCTAGAGTATTTATGCAGCAGTCAGCAGTCGGTGGTATTTATGCAGCATTCGGTGTTTTCCTGCGCTGGAAAAACACTGTGGGGCAGATTTACTATTGGTCGAATTAAAAAAATTGAGGAATGTGAAGTAAAATCCTTCAAATTCGAATATCGTATTCGAAGGATTTTACCGCAATTCGATAGATCACATAGAAAAAATTTGATCGACCGATTCGAACGATTTTATCGATTGATCAAATTTTTTTTATTTGATCAAAAATAATGGTCCCCAATTCAGCAGCTTGGATCTGGCGAACTAGGTGGTCGAATAGGGGAAGTACTTCGATCATCGAATAGTCGAATATTTGAATAAAATTTTATTTGAACATTCAAATTATTTGAATTCGAATATTCGATGGAACTTTCGAATTGTGTAACAAATTTTGTAAATCTGCCCCTGTGTGTGTCCATGCCCTAAGGTTTTTTATACTCTATCAAACATATACAAATTAGTATTACTAGCCTGCAGAACCAAAAATGTAAATAATTCAAAAATGAAAAATGAATAAAAAAAGGGTAACATGAAACATGAAGACCTATTGGCAATGGTCTTAGAATACCGTTGACAAGGCAACAAATTACCAAACACTCAAGGACAGTGTAGCGGGGCGAACCCCAGTGATGTAAGGTTTCGGGATCGTTGTCCTTCGGGGGGTTTGCCCCGTTACACTGGCCTTGAGTGTTTGGTAATTTGTTGTCTTGTCATAAGTTATTGGAGAGGTGCCGACCTCTTTTCCAAACACCAGGCCGTATTGATTGGAGAGGCTGGGGAAAATAGGAAATTGTTTGCTTAGAATACCGTTGTCACCGTAATATCCTTGGCTATTCTTTTTTCCTTGTCCCCAGCATTACTTCCTATATAATGTCAGTGTACAAAAAGCCATATATTAAGCAAAAAGGAAAATGACGTGCAAGTCATTTGATAAAACAATGGGCCAGTATCAAAGCTAGATTTCGCAAAATACTTTTGAGTCGATGAGCTTTTTTCATATAATTTTTTTCTTGCACCAAATTAATAGTAGCCAATGGGCATTGTTTTCGTACTAATTGCGGCCAATAGGTGTTTTCTTTGTGTTTGTTCAAGCACGAAAAAAAATTTTCTTGCCAGACAAAATGGATGCCAAAATTCTAGTGCAGATTCAAGCGAAATTTTTGCTACTCATTAAAATGAAAATTTTCACAATTTATCTGTATCAGGCAAAAAAAAGCTTTCTATAAAAGCTGGGTTACATATTATTTGTTAGCAAAGTAATGTCTTTAACTGCAGAGAAACATTGAATCAGGCAAAAGAGAAGAATGATGTATTTAAACAACACTCTATCAGGAATGACAGTATTGATGTTATGAGAGCTCTGCCCAATTAGTTTCTGATTAACAGACATACCTGTGAAATTACTTTAGCATAATAAAAAGTGTCTGGGGAGTCACCTGCAGAGACAATGAAAAGGCAATACAATAAACATGGAAAGTACACATATTACTTTATTGGAACAGTCAATTAAGAATTCACAGTACTGGCCTTTGCAATACTCTGGGGAGTTTTGAAGCTTGTCATGGCGGACCTCATTGCTAGTGGATTGTGCTCTTTGAACTCTAAAAATTATGATTTTAAAAACACAATTTGGGCTCTTATATTTACCAGAATCAACTTTTTGCTGCCCATGGTAACCTTGATTCATAGTAGCAGCACCTCTGGGAATATTGTATACATGAACCATCTGATATATCTCTAATTCTATATTCCTTCAAAGAAATATCTTTTAGAATTGTATGTTGTGAGGAAAAGAACACTAGTTTATTGATTTGTTGAATAATAGTTTCTAAACTCTCATTTGTAGGGCCCTCTAATCCTATTGTATTCTGTAAACCCTTGTTTGTTATTCACCATTTATTCCCTGTTTGTTATAACCAAGGAAAAGCACTGCACTGCGTTATATAAATAAATTATGATGATGATCATGAATAAGGGGCAACATACTGGCCAAATGTACGCAATGAACACCTGCCTTGAGAAGCAATTACTTCCAATACTCCCTTTGCATGTTCAGCTTACACTTGTAACTGACTTGCACCAGATCAATTACACATTTACGCTGTTTCTGCAAGCATCACAGTTTCAGGAATGACAACTTACACACATATATGTAAAAATTAACACAAATTGCATGGTTTTTTAAGGGGCTAATTTACAATTTCTGGATTTCAATTTTTCTCATAAATCTTTTTTTTTCCTCTAAAAGTATGTGTTTTTCTCTCATATTTTTTTTTAATTTATGGAGTGTAAAAGCCACAAAAAACTCTAATACAAAACTTCACCAAGTAAGAGAAGCCAAGGTTCTATAGAAATCATTGGGAGCTGTGATGGTCCTATTGGACATTTTTTAGCCTTGCAGACTTGCAGTTTAAAAAGTGTTGACTTTTTTGTCAACGTTTTTTAATACTTTTTTGGTCAGCTTCACCTATCACTAATCAGATATTTAAATAACTTTTTTTAATGAAAAATTTGTTAATTAAAAAAACTCTAAAACCACTAAAATGAGAATGTTTGTAACTGGGTCTCTACTTTTCATCTACATGGGTAAGTCATGGTGTGTGTATTTTGATGTAAATTATTAACATGATCAATGCCAATTAATGTCTTTTTGGGAAGTCTGATTTTGAAACCTACTTACATATTCCTACAGCATCTGCAATTGTTATGTGTCTTTTACCATTACTGACAGGCCCATTTAAGGAGGTAAAAGCTACTTCCCACAGTACCCCGTGGGACCCAATCAACTTCCAGGTCCCAACAACAGATGATTTTTCAGAAACTCAGTCTGACCCATCTGGACTTGACAGACTTACAACGGCAGGCCCTGAGTGCTGTGCTGCTGCGGCATTGGGGGTAAATGCCTGTGATGGGCCTATGGGTTTACTTCGGCTACTGACCACCCCATCAAGACTGGAACAACCCCCCAAGCTGGGAGAGGTATAGGAACATTCCCCCTGCACTATAACAGGAAGTCAGGGGCTTACTGCATAAGATGCTTGATGAGGGTGTTATCCTAGAGAGTCAAAGCCCCTGGGTGGCCCCCACTGTCCTGGTCAGAAGAAGGATGGGTCGCTCTGCTTCTGTATGGACTATCGGAGGCTACCGGTTATTGCCAGTGGCTGTGCGGCTGGAGGACTGGGCCAAAGCTGCAGTCATCACCCACATGGGCCTGTATGAGTTTAATTGAATGCCATTTGGCTTGAGAAATACCCCCAGTAGCTTCCAAAGGATAATGAAATGGTGCCTGGGAGACATGAACTATGACAAGGTGCTTATATATCTAGATTATATTGTTATCTTCCCCTATACATCAAGGAGAATGTCCTACACTTGGATGCTGTGCTAAGCTGGATAGAGACATTTGGACTGAAGCTAAAGCCCTACAAAGTGTTAGTTGGCCCATAAATAGTGATGGCAAAAATTCGCCGGTGTCTCGTTTTGAATGCTGGCGCCCATTGCCGGCATCCATTTTTTTTCCCGACTTCGGCATTGGGCACTGGCGTACAAGAACAGACGGCATTTGATTAGAGACTATTTTGGATTATATTTTTTCCAAAACTCAATGGCAAAATATAAAAAAAACAAATCTATTGTTTTCCCTATGAGTGAAAAAGTTAAAGGGGGGACTCATATAGTATACAGTATAATATACAGATCTTGCCATTTCTTGCACATCAGATTTGTTTGACTTTGATTTGTAAAGACCGATTCTTTAAAGGCACAGCTTTGAATGTCCATTGAAATAAAGTATTTATTACTTCAAACTGTTGATACAGCAGAGATGACTTTTATATGACCTTCAACTAATAGTACAGTATGTTTGTGTGCATTCCATCAATATATTTTCCTTAGGCAAATGCTGCCAAGACTGATGACAAAAATTAGGTACATTTCAAGAAACTGCAATTAATTTGTCCACCGACTGTACTTTTTATGAAGGAGACTCGAACTGCAATTAAGTCTATTCTTAACGTTTGCAAACCATTTTACACCTTATAACGTGATGTTGATTCTACATTAACTTTAAAATATGCTTCTCGTTTAGCTTATTCTGCTTTGTATAAATTGTTTATATAGGGTTATTTGATCTTTTGGTGAATAGAATGCAACATACCACTGCATTTTGGGTGGGTTATCATATCAATCACACAGTGATGTCAATAAAAATGAAACCGTTAGAAAGCTCAACAGAAAACATATTTGCATAATACATGTAGAATGCTTGTGACTCAGATGCACATTGGATCACATTAGTACAGCCAGGACCAGAGATGGCCCAGTTCGGCACAGCCCACGGCCCAACATTGGAGACCCCTGACATTGGCAATACATGTAGAGATATTATCATTGACCAACAGAAATCTTGTAACCTGTCCAATCTACTAAATGACTTGCCATGGCACAAAAAAAGTTGTCTAGTTAATTCTAGACAACAATCCCAGTTTCTGTTGCAGTGAATAGGCAATAAGAATTTGATAAGGAGAATCATTGAAAGTTATTTGGTCACAAATTCAGACATCAACGACCCTACTATGATAATATTACTGTATATTCCCTTGGGTGATGCCATCATGAAATTCGGGTGAATCTGACTGGTTTCGCTTCACCAAAAATTTGCAAAAAAGTCGCCAAATGCATTGTCAAGTCAAACTGCACAACATTTTTAAACAATGCAACATTTTTTTCCACCAATTATAGTCTACAAGCATTTTTTCTTGATGAAATGAGGCAAAATATTTTGCTCATCTCTATTGCTGACATCTTTAGTGCCTTGTGATTTTGCTCATTTGGTGCAAAATTACACTTTATATGTCCTTATTACCGAGTGCCTTGCCTGAAGTTCCGTGCATTCATTATGTGATCCCCACTGCTGAGTTTCCAGCTGGGTTTTTTATAATGCCCTTCTGGCCCTTGACACATGCCTTCAAGCTGTTTTACCCCAATATATTCAACAATATCATATATTTTACAGTGTCATTTGGTGCTTTAAAGAAGTAGTTCCCAGGGGTACCGCCAAGAGTCCAGCACAGGAGCGGAAAAGGGCCCTTATATGCAGACACAGCTGTGTTGAAAAAATGTTCAAGGAGATTTATTTGGCTGTGAGGAAGACTCGCCCTAGAATGGAGTTGAGCTAAATAACACTTATTTGGAATGTGTTTATGTCTAATATTTTGGCTTGGGGTATAGAGACATTGTAAAGGAGATATCTAATATCATGTCATATAGACTGATTTTGATGCCAACTTGGCAGTACCCCTGGGAACTAATTCCTAAAGGCACCAATTGATACTGTAAAATATGAGATACAGTATGACAACAATTATTAACTTTGTAATACCAGTTGCTGCTACCAAAACAGTTATATGGTATTTTTCTCCCAGTAGGAACTAAATACCAAGTATTGTGCAATGTTTGTTAGTTTTGTGGGATAAGGTATTTTACCTCAGTGGCTTGTAATTAACATTTAAAAGAGTTTTAATATATTTTTTTTGCATATAGCCAAACATTATGCTGGGATACTTGGACCTACTGGAAAAAATAAATATTTTATGTGAGTTGGAATATTTGATGTATCTAGATTCTGAATAGGCTCAGTCTCCAAGCTGTAGTTCATTTCTTGATCTGAAATATAATTTATAAGCACTGCCAAAGTGTTTAAAGTGAAAATTGCATATGCAAATGCATTTGTTTCACCCACAATGCAGTGTTTGCCCTATCATTCCCTCATAATTATAGCAGCAACACATTTGTGGGCAATAGTTAAAATTCATGCATTTTGGAATCTCTGATTCTTTACATGTAAATGCAATGTGTCTGTTGACACAGGCTGCCCTTAGAACCCTGGAGTTACCACCACCTTCAGGGGTAGATTTAGCTCCATGGTTCTTCTGTGTCAATAAGCATATTACGCCAAGGTTTAATGTAATGTTCCTTGAGACACAGGAAAGTGCCCAGATAGCAGTTTAAAGGGCAAGGAAAGGCAAAGAAATAAAATCCCATTTTTACTTTCTTTAATGAAAAAGAAATCTATTTCCAATATACTTTAATTTAAAAATGTGTACCGTTTTTATAAGAGACTGTATGCAGTAAAATTCTCCCTTCATTTAGTGCTGTGGATAGGAATTGTCAGACGGTCCCTAACTTCTGGCAGGGAAACAATCATACTTATGAACAGCAGGGGGAGCCTCTGCCTTACTTACCAGCCATGCAGAACTGAAGCAGCTTTGTTTTTTGATCATTTATAACGATCCCTAAGAAGCCCAGACCACACTGAGCATGTGTATGTAGTCTAGTCTTGCAAAGATGTATAACAAAGTTACAAGATGACAGCCCCCTGTGGCCAACTTTGAAAGCATAAATCATCTGTTTGATTAGGCTTGTGGTACAGTATGTTTATGTTTAGTATACAAAATACAGCATTTCTAGCCTTATTCTATTTTAGACTTTCCTTGCCCTTTAACTACAGTAGTTGGAGGGGCCCAATGCTATTGTGCCCAGATACAATGAAACTGTGGGGACTGATTACTGTGATTACAATTACATTAGATATTCCTATCTTTCTGCACCATTTCCCTTACATGGTTATGCAGTTGTTCCTAAGCTGTTTTTTTTTTTTTTCTTCATTCGTTTTTGTTTTCACCAAGGCCACACATGTTTTGTAGTCAGTATCTTGTCCTTAACTACAGTATTTGAAACAACAACCTTTTTAAACCTGTCATATATTACTGATGAAAATATTTAGCTTTCCCTTTACAAATAAAGAATAATGTTTAGGGTAATGGCACACAATGTGTTTGTCTCCTGCCCAATGATCTGCAAAATACTGGTGAGGCTCAAGTATCTGCAGTATCTGTTCTGCCTTCATTGAACCTTAAGTAACAGCAATTTTGAGTGTTTTGTAGCTCATTGGGCAGGAGTGAAAATGGTCAAATTGGCCCTCAATTCATTATTGTGAATGAGTAATAAAGCATTTGAAATAGTACAGCATTCCATTATGCCTTAAGGGAAAATATGTTCCCCTGTTTTGACATGAGTTTAGTTGGGATTAAGTAGAGAAGGCAAAATAAGACTATTTCAACTTTCATGAATAAATATAAATATACACCTGATTCAGCAAATTGAAAGAAAAGCATGATAGTCTGCCTGTGCTCTCTGTGATACCTACCCACCTTAGGCTCACAGTGTCCTGTATCCTCTCTGCCACTTTTTTCAATTCAACATGGGTACAGTGACTTAAAGATCCTCTGATTTTCCAGAGAATCTGTTTGATACCCACTGTGGAAAGCAGAGAGTCCCAAAACACATAGATGGGTTGCATGACACTGTGAGCCTAAGAGAATCAGATAATCAGAATAAGAGAGCCTGCCAAATCAAGAATAGCTGTCTAAAAATACATTTGTATTCAATTCTAGAAGTTCACCTAGTGTTTATGCACCTTTCCTACATAAGCCCAACTGAATGAGCAAAAAAGGGGGATGTGTTTGCTTTAAAGATAGCAGATAAAGGTGCTGATATCAGACCAATTTGACAGCTTATCTGCCCGTGTATGGGGGCTTCCGACGGGTCTTCAATCGATATCGTGGCCAGGCTCGATTTTTCCCCAACCGACCCATCGGAGCCCATTGCCCTCATCGTAATCCGGTCGTTCGGTCATAGGGCCGAACGGTCAGATTACCCCGATATAGCCCTGTCGCTACTGGCATATCAGAGATCCGCTCGTTTGATGATGTCGCCAAATGAGCGGATCTTATATTCTATAGCCAGCTACAGACTGTATACAGGTATATTGTTTTTTTCTACATATACTAGTCATATGTCCTTGTGCTGTTGGGAATTATTTTGTTTATAAAAATGTATATGTTATTATTTATTTTCAATGTACAATTAGAAATTGCAGTTACAGGAAAATGAGGAAAGTTTTTCCTGCAAAACAAAGAAAAGATAATGTGGTTCAGCCCATGACAACAATTGTGTTTTTGTTCTTTTGCTAGTTCAAATGTTTCATAATAAAAGCATTGTATGACTGTATTTCAAATGCAAACCAAGAGTATCAAGCTTATCAGCAAGGAATGAATTTAAATTCTGCAGGTTTATACTGAAATGACTGTTCTCCCTTATGAACAGAGGAAATCATCTTCTCATCCACTAGACCACAATTATAATGGAAACTGGTGTGTTATCCCTTTTGATATACAAAGACAAATTCACATATTTGCCAGGCGAGTCCACAAGGAATGCTATAATAAAGTTTTGCTACAGGTGTAAGCCTACAGGGGCATACTCTGTTGTATGGTTTAAATAGAGCCTAAACACTTTAAATACATTGAATCTCTGAGATTTTGCAGCTGTTTTACTAACCTTTCTTTTGCAGTAATGTGGTGCATGATTCATGATAACAATATATTTCCTAGTAAATATTGTACAAGAATATATAGCAATATTAGCATGTAAGAAAGTATGGTTCAGACAAAGCATATTTACCTTTTATGGTTTTTGTTTCATTTAGCTTCCCAATAGCAACAGTGCCAGCTGCAGAAAGATGATCCAATGTAGAATCCAATGCTGTAGTCTAGAGTCCCAATGACAAGCAGTATGCAAGAATTCCTAGCATTGCAAGCTGTAATATTTGCTATGACAACCTCTTTTTATTATATCTACTGATGATTGCAAGTCTCCTTCACTTAACAGAATAAAACTGCCAGAAAAGAGGTACCTATCAGAAGTCTGTGTGAAATACATTTCCCTGGAAATTTAAATATGTATTCAATAGTCTATTCCGACTTTTGTTGTAGCAGAGAAGCCTGTAAGACATGACTTCACTATAAACTTAGTGTCTCTGTAGCAATACATTTTCAGTTTATCTCTGTTTGTATCCATGAAAAAAGTAACACACCCAAAGCAATACATTAGCCAGAGACTGATCTGCAGTAAGATCTCACAACTCATCCCCTTGAAGGCACGACATACCATTTCCAAACAATGTTACAATGTGCCTAAAGCACAGGTATGGGACCTGTTATGCAGAATGCATGGGGCCTGTGGTTTGCCTGATTACTGATCTTTCTGTAATTTGGATCTTCATACCTTAAGTCTTCTATAAAATTATGTAAACATTAAATAAACTCAAGAGGCTTGTGTTGACTCCAATAAGGATTAATTATATCTTAGTTAGGATCAAGTAAAAGGTACTGTTTTATTATTACAGAGAAAATGATTATTCAAAAATAATTTTTCAAAGTTTGGATTATTTGGATTAAATGAAGTCTATTGGAGATGGCTTTCTGTACTTTGGATAGTAGGTTTCCAGATACCTGTATTGGAACCATGGTAGTAATATGTCCTCTTTCCTGCTTATTGAAAGAGGAAGATCCACTTCACTTCTTCCTAATGTCTGTGTTTATTATTGACCCTATCACGTGGTTTAAGTAGAGCTCAATTCATCCCTACAAAGAGTATGCTGCTTGCTGGGATGCCTCCATTCCTATCTTTGTTGTTCTAAGTGAAATATCAGCACTGCAATGCTATGCGGCAGCAAGAGTAAAACAAGAACCAACAACAACAGCAGCTTCCCATTGATACACAAAAGCCACAGTTGTACATTATATCATATGGGCGATATTGGTGCTGATAGACACTAGAGGCACTCTCCTAATCATAAAATCTCTGCTTTAGTTTTACAGAAAGTCGTGAGTTACTGGAGGTTCATCTGATATAACCAGCAGGTATTTGGCTTTCCTAATCTCATAGTAACAGATTATAATCAATAATTCCCATAACTCTTTGTGTGCCACGGGATCTGTGCAACCCATCAATCCAGTGTAGTGTTGATGCTGCTGTCATTTAACCAAGCTATCATAACCAGACCTTTGAGAAACCCGATGTAAACAAAATAATTATCCTTAAGTGTTCCTTCATTAGCTCATCACACATGCATTTTAATTGGAATTTCATTACAGTTCAGTAATCCTGTCTGCACGGCAAGCTAAAGGCAACACAGCAACCACAATTTATAAACACACCTTTACTTTACTTGCCTGTTTGCCAAAGCTTGCGGCATAAATCATCTCCTGCGGCCAAGATGCAGTCAATATTCATAAGAAGAGAGGTCTTATAATCAAGCTGTTCCCCCATGCAGAGATGCTCTGGCAACCTCAGCATCTGACACTGTGCAAAATCCAACCCACTCACATTTAAGAAGATTAGGATGCAGAGATGCGCTGGTGTCATTCATAAAGAGAATTCTAGGTTATCTTGACTGTTGGCAAAAATAATAATAAAACAATATTAAAATACCTTACCTGGGGTTACAACTGCAGTATGGTCATCTCTTATGAGTGCAGGCACTTGCTTTGGGGGCTGACTGCACCGCTAAGAATTCCTTCTACCCAACCAAATTACAGTTTGCATAGAGAAGCCAGGCAGCACAGAATGCAGTTGTTTTCACCTCTTGCTGTTGTTCCTACTATTAATGGAACAATTCAAACAGTAGGATCTTTCTCAGCCTTACAAGACTAAAGAAATAAAACAGAATTACAGCTTGCTCCATCTAGAGGATTTAATTGGGGTTTCATTACAATTGATTGTCCTGTTTATTTCCCCCTCCTCCACTTCTCTTCTGTGTGTGTTTTCTATGTGGAGTGGAACGGTGGTCCAGGGGGGGAGGGATCTGTTTTCCAATACCCACCGTCCCTCCCTCCCTCTTTCTCGCTCTCATCTGCAGTCTTTCTCAGTCCCTGATAACACTGAAGTGATGTCACAGAAGCTCCGTGCTTTTTTTTTTTTTTTAAACTCAGGGGATTTCCCAATAATCCCAAAAATGATACGCAATTATGTCAAAATTCATCATTCTTGAAGTTGCTTGTGTCGTTTTTCTTTTTCCTTCCTGCTTTTCCTTGAAATTTCAAATAAAAAATGAAATCCTACAATATGTCAGTTTTCCAGTATTTCACTTTAATATCTGAAAAGTTTATCTGAAAATTGTATTCCTCACCAGTGCAGCACAGATGAAGAAAGCAAACTTTGCTCAGTCACTATTATAGGTGCATATATATCTTAAGTGGTGTGTGCTTATGTCCCTATACTGTATGCTTACCATCTTTTTAAGCATATTCAGTGCCTAATGTTTCTGCAGGTTTTCCGGAAACCCATTATCTAGAAAGCTCTGAATTACAGGAAGCCATCTCCCATAGACTCTATTTCAATCAAATTCTAAAATGATTTGTTTTTTTTCTCTGTAATACTAATAAAACAGCAACTTATAAAATTAATTCTTATTGGAGGCAAAACAATTATATTAGGTTTATTTAATATCTGAATGATTTTAAAGTAGACCAGGGAAGTAGACCAAATTAGAGAAAAATCCTCCTTTTACAGAAAAACCTTGGGTCCCAAACATTCTGGATAACAGGTCCTTTACTTGTATTATTCCTGCAGTCATTGATCAGTTACCTCGGATCCCGTAGGAGGATGGCTGGTCCAAGAAGGATTGGTGGCAACTGGAACTCCTCTATGACTCCGGTCTTCACCTACACCCTTTTGGGGCCCCGGGCTTTCTGCGGCGGCGGTGGTAAAGGAGTCAAGTGTGTTACCGAAAGTGAAGTACCAAGGGACCAGGCTAAGGCGTTATCAAATACAGGCAGAGGTCAGTTTCAGGTGGCAGAGAAGCGAAGGCCAGCAAAACAGGCAGAAGGGGTCAAAACCAGGACACTTGGACAATCAGGGCTTTAGCAGGAACTGTAGGAACAGAAGCCAGCTTGGGCAATGTGAGGAGGAAGGTATTTAAAGGACCAGGAACCAATCAGGAGCAGGCTGAGCAAGGATGGACACATCAGGAACCAATAGGAAGGTGGACGCCCAAAATAGAGGTTTCTGCTCTGGTTCCACAACCTAAAAGCACTTTAGCTTCTGTTTTAGTTAAGCCCCTAAAACAAGATCACAGCTGATAAAAGTTATACTTTTAGTAACAGCTCATGCATTAGAATTACCTGGCTCTCACTGGACTGGGATAATCAACGTTATATCTTCATCTGGCAAAAATTCCAGGACCCTTCTGGATTTTATGTACAGGTATTAGATCCATTATCCAGAATTCCACTATCCAGAAATCTCCAAATTATGGAAACCCCTTAGTTACATAGTTACATAGTTGAATCAGGTTGATAAAAGTCCATGAAGTTCAACGATCTGAAAAATAACATTGTCATTGGAGAACGCATCGCTCCCAATCACCACCCCATTTATATTGTGGCATGTGGTTAATGACCATAGTATGAAGTTCACAAATTTGATGATGCTTATCAGCATAATGTAGTGCACAAGTGTTTATTCGTTTTTAGTTTACCAGCCTGAAATCATGCTATTGTTTCTCGATATTCGATACTTGATAAATCTGCCCCAATGTGTAGTCCAAGTTCAATAATGAAAGGGTTTTTTTTTTTCCAGTGTGAGGATGGTTTAAAAAAACAACCATTTAATTCAGCCAACACAGTTTTGTCATCCAACACATCTTGTCTATATTTATCTACTGGGTCTGCATTAACAATGTGATCACGTATTGACTTAGCTTTGCGGTAAATGCATGTTGAAATATATTTAACCTTCTTTAACCAATCACCAGTTTTCAACAACAGGGGAAAATGCTTGTACAAATAGGAAAACAATTTTTTTAACCTACACCTTTTTATGAGACATATTTGACTGTGCTATCTTTAACACGGGATTGTCGAAAGGATTCTTTTAAATAATCTCTTTTTTATAACCACTGATGGTATGGCAGCTGGTAAGTGTAGATAAGCATAGCCACATAGATGGTTCTTTATGGTGAGGACAGTGATGTTGTGGAATGTCCTACTGGATGATGTTGTGATGCCAAATTCTATTAATGCCTTTAAGAAGGGCTTAGAGGGATTCTTAAAAAAGCAAAATATCATGCAAAATTCTTTTATCTAAAATTAGTATAGATGTTGGTAAAGATAGTTAATGTGAGTGTTTGTGTGTGTGTATACAGTATGTGTGGACGCTTTATTTTGAGGGGTTAGATAGTTAAATTGGATTGAAAAAATGCAAAGTTCATCAAGTTCAACGAAAACCCAGCATCCATACACACATCTCTCCATACTTTCCCATAAATTATACATACCCATATCTATACTAACTATAGAGTTTAGTATCACAATAGCCTTTGACATTATGTCAGTCCAAGAAATCATTCAAACCCCTCTTAAAGGCATTAACAGAATCAGCCATCACAACATCATCCAGCAGTGCATTCCACAACCTCACTGTCTTCTCTGTGAAAAACCACCTACACTGCTTCAAATGAAAGTCCTTTTCTTCTAGTCTGAAAGGGTGGCCTCTTTTGCGGTGATCATCTCTATGGGTAAAAAGGTCCCCTGCTATTTGTCTATAATGTCCTCCAAAGTTCATATAAAGTGTAATTATGTCCCCTCGCAAGCAACTTTTTTCCAGAGAAAACAACCCCAATCTTGACAGTCTACCCTCATAATTTGTCTTCCATCCCTCTAACCAGTTTAGTTGCACATCTCTGCACTCTCTCCAGCTCATTTATATCCCTCTTAAGGACTGGAGTCCAAAACTGCACTGCATACTCCAGGTGAGGACTTACAAGAGACCTTATAATTATGTTTTCATCCCATGAGTTAATGCCCTTTTTATGCAAGAGAGAACTTTATTTTCTTTAGTAGCCACAGAATGACAATGACCAGAATAAGACAATGTGTTATCTACAAAAACCCCTAGATCATTCTCATCTAAGGAAACTCCCAACACACTATCATTTAATGTATAACTTGCATTTATATTATTTTTGCCAAAGCTGGCATTTATCAACATTGAACCTCACTTTCTAGTTTGCTGCCCAGTTTTCCAACTTAGACAAATCACTCTGTAGAGTGGCAGCATCCTGTGGGGAACCTATAGCTCTGCACAATTTAGTATCATCTGCAAAAATAGAAACAGTACTTTCAATGCCGACCTCCAGGTAATTAACAAACAAGTTGAACTGCAAAGGACCTAGTACAGAGCCCTGTGGTACTCCACTAACAACACTGGTCCAATTATAAAATGTTCCATTTACCACCACTCTTTGTAGTCTATCTTTTAGCTGGTTCTTGATCCAGGTACAAATACTGTGTTCCAGGCCAACATTCCTTAATTTAACCAGTAACCTTCTGTTTAGCACTGTATCAAATGCTTTAGCAAAGTCTAATCAAATCACATCCACTGCAATCCCAGAATTTAGGTCCCTGCTCACCTTCTCATAAAAAGAAATCAAGTGAGTCTGGCAAGATCTATTATGCATAAAACCATGCTGGCACAAACTCATAGTATTATGGTTTGCTATGAAGTCCAGTATCATATCCTTTATTAACGCTTCGAAAAGCTTTCCTACCATTGACGTCAGACTAACTGGCCTATAGTTTTGAGACTGAGAATGGGATTCCTTTTTGAATAGTGGCCCTACATTAGCAATTCACCAGTGTCTTGGCACCATGCCAGACCTGAAAAATTAAGTAAAGAGGTTTGGCAATCACAGCTAAATACCCTGGGATGAATGCCATCTGGCACCTGGACCTTCGTTAAATTTGATAGGCTTTTTCTTTTTTTAAACCCAATGTAACTACATAAACCCCACTGATAGCATGTGCATAAAACTAGAAGAGAAGATATCATGCAGCTGAAGGAGTGAGTCAGTTCTCAGAATATAGAGCAGCACTCACCAGCAGAAATGACACATGCTGATCCTAACAACAAGCAGACATTTTAAAAGCTAAACAAAGGACAATATTATCTGTGTAATAATAATATAATAATAATTAAAAGTCTCATTTATAAACACAAGTGTAATTGTGGATGCAAAATGTCAGGTCACTTAACCGCAATGCAGGTTCCCCCAGGAATTCCAGTATCACTATGTCCACAGGCAGCATTGCAACTGCAGGAAATTACATTTTTTCAGTTGCTTGGTTCTTATGATGTTTGCTAATGATTCTGGACACAAGCCTACAGAACCTACTGATGCTATCTGCTGATGGAACCCTTGAATTATTGCCCGCTTAAAGTTGGAGGTAGCTCTAGGGCTCCACTGTGTTAAGAGGCAGGACAAATGCACTAGTGTTGAGTGCAACTGTAGGGATGCAATACCTTTAATAGATAGCCTTAAGGTACACAATATTTGCACAATTGCAGTTGAGGCTCCAGTCATAAACAAGTCATCTAATGTATTTAACTGTCACCCGCATACTTTGTTTTTTTAATGACTTATGTTGTCCTGCGCTCTTTTACTCTTACCCACCAGTTTAATCTCTGCAATTAAAAGTTGCCTAAATGAGGAAAAAGGCAACAAGGGGCATGATTTTGAGAAAATACACTGCAGCTGTATTAATCAAAATTGTGTGAGCCATTGTCATTGAATAGAGGATTTTAATCATTATATGGGATGGCATTTTTATTCTCACCAAGTAAGCAATCAGCATCACTAGACAAGCTGGCATGCGCCACTCCTAATCCAAAGACACCAGTAAAGTATGTACAATGATGTTGGCACTGTAACTAAATCTTACTTAACTAAAGTAGAGAATGATTTCTAGAAAATGTAATTGCCACTGAACTAGTGATGTAATGTATAGTGATGAGCAAATTGTTTCACCAGCCATGGATTTGCAGAAATTCTACATTTCGACAGCTGTCATTTTGTTCACAAAACTGCAGCAAAAATTTGCTGTGACAAAAACGTTGCCTAGACAAAAATGTTGCAGAGACAAAAAAAGTTGACTGTAAAAAATCGCCCAACGAATTTAATGAATTTGTACAAAAAAGTCAGGGAGACAAAAAAAGCTGCCACAAGAAAAAAACACCCATTGACTTTAATGCATTTGGAGCAAGAAAAATTGTCGCATGAGTAAAAAATTGTCACGTGTAAAAATATATTTTTTGAAGCCCATTGACTTCAATGCGTTTTGCAAATGTTTCACAAATTCGCCATTTCGTTTCGTAAATTTTTGCACAATTTTTTTAGAGAAGCAAAGTGGGACAGATTTGCTCATTACTAGTGATGTGTCAAAAGCTCTTTAAAGTGTTCCAACAATAACCAGTGATAATTTAAAGGGATGCTATCATGGGAAAAAATGTATATTTATATTTCATTTTGAAACCTGACATGGGGCTAGACATTGTCAATTTCCCAGCTGCCCCAATGTTTCCCCATGACAGTATCCCTTTAACTTGCACCCAACCTGGCCTGCAGCACAATTTAAAAACAAACCCTCCTCCAGTGATTTCACAAGTAGGTGGGTATTTGTGGACATTTCACTGGAATTGGTCAGATAAGTTTGAGGGGCTGAGGCACACTGGAGATGTCACCAGAAGGGGCTGGCCACTGAGAATTATTAGACTCCCAAATGACATGCATGTAGTGCCTTGCATTAACTTATATCCAACTGACCTGCAAGACTATCCTTGTTTCTTAAACAAAACCATAGCCAAGAGTTTATTCAGTACAAGCCCTGTTTATTGAGCTCTTGTTGAAAAAAGGGTAAAATTAGAACTCAGAAATAATATTTTACAAATGCTGAATGGATAGCAACAGATAGCAAAGCCATTTAAAATTATATATGAATCCATCAAGAAGCTTCTTGTTTTGCTTAATGAGTTCCTAAAGGTTTCGGGACAACCGTACATAACTACATTTACATCATGTAGTCAGAGTGCTACCTAGATTTATATCACAGTCTTTTAAAAACAGAAAAAAACAGTTGCTTATTTGCAAACACACAGAAACATAAACACTCATTATACTGTACAGTCATCTATCTCTCTGTCTGTCTCTCTCTCCTGACAAGTGGAGAACCATAAAGGCCCAGAATTTTGTGGGCTGCTGGCAATACATGAAATTAAAAAGCCAGCACTTTAGTCTGCTCCCTGCCCATGCCTAGTTAAGCCTACATACTGTAAGTCTCTGAATCTCAGGCCCTACCCAATTTCTGAAAAGTGCCACCTTTTTGGGATACACATTTCCAGACCATCCTTTAAAATTTTCCCAGAATTTCAGTGTAATATCAGGCACCTGTTAAGTAGAGTCTGCTTCAATCTACCCATGCTGCACCTATGTGGACAAGCTTCTGTTCGGTAAACTGCACTCACATTGCAAGGTTTTTTTAGCTGCATTTGTGTGAGAATTACATTATTTCTGGTACGCAGCATCCATAGCTATCAGGGGGGATTTACTAAAACTCAAAATTTTCTAATTTAAGAAACAATGTACAAACTCAGGTCCATGAACGTCAGTCATTCAACAAAAGATTTGCAATGAAAAAGCATGAACGGGACAAAGTTGCAGAAAACCACAACTTTTTTGACTAGTTGCACTTTTTTTCCCTCTTCAACTTTTTATGGTTTTTGGTGACAACAAGCCTGACTTGAAAATTTGAAGTTTAATGTCCCATTCATTTGCCTCAAGTCAGCTTTGGCTATTGATGCAAGCTTCTAGGAGAATCTCAAGATCCAGGCTTCTGTAACACCAGGTCCTTGTATGAAATAGCATGGAATTCATCAGAGTAGGTTGTGTAGTTTCACTGGCACTTTTCACCCATTGCTAGGAGTACAGTATGTTATGGGTACAAGGAACTGTAAATTTCATTAATGTTCACTCAATTTTGAAGACATTCTAGCTTTGCAAAATGAATTTATATTTACAAAAGACTCTAAATAAATTACATATTGAGCACAATTGCTGTATCATGTATCACTCTTTGAAAGTTGTCTATTTGTTTATATGTATTTGGTAAGAGGTAACCTATTCTTCCTGATATCAATCAGGCTGGTGCCAGAGGAATTGTCTCAGTACATCTTAGAGTATCTTGGCTGGGGGCAGGACTGTGGATGCAGTAATATAGTAGCTGAAAATAAACTTCAGTTTTTCTGCTGGCACTTTATAAAGTTGATATGAATTATTTTAAAGAGCTAATCCCCAACTCCATCTCATTGACCATTCCAGATGTATTGCATTAGAGTGTGTGCTCCTTATATTAGATAATTTATTCAGAGATCACATACTATTACTAAGCAGTCTTACTCAATGTATGCTCTTTTACCCACTATCATAGCCTATGCTGAATACCAATGCAATAAATAAAGATAAAGAAGTCAAACATTCAGCAAAGATCAATAAAAATACTAACCAAACATGCAAGTACTGTATTTGTATTTGCAATGAAACACATTTGTGAAGGATCATTCTTCACACAAGCCATCAATATCAATAAATGTAAAACTGCTAGGCAAGAAAGCATTTATCAATATATTCTGTTTCCTTGGCAGTATCATTAAATAGTGCAGCAAGCAGAGAAATGACTTGCTCTTTGAGGTCAGTTGACCTTTTCCTGAAATATATTAGCTTCTGCTTATAAAAACATGTCATAGACGATACAAAGCACAGAAACATTATTATTATCAACATATTTTGCAGCGCTGAAGAAGCATAAAATATCCATCATTTTATTGTTGAAGGGGGCAGGGATTGCTAGGTCTATTATATTCTTTATTCAATTACTTGATTTCACAGGCTACCCTACCACATCCCCCATCTTTCCTACATAAACCAGTGTCTCAATATATAAGAGAATATAGTGGAAATTCGCATGGAGAGTGTGACTAACTGTGTCAGCAAGTGGGTTTTAAATATTAATATTCACAGCTAATTAGATGCTGTTCATATGCTGGAAGTGGACTGTATTTGGATGCTAGTAGAGTTTTCACACTACTAGTATCTCTTGCTATCATACATCACTAATAGAATATTGTTTGTTTTCCACCATGTAAACAGGGTAATTAGTGAAGATAATGCGATCTTTAGAAACAACCCTTAATAGGCTTTAACATAAGGAACCGCTCGTTAATTGTTATTGGGTTTACTACCAGCTCCTCTTGAAACAGTGACTCCACAAAACCAGGAAGCTAAACAGGACGTTGGAAAATAAAGGACCTTAGCGTTTTTGCTTGGTGCAAAAAAACAGTAAAAAATCACTATTACTTAATTAAAACATGAGGCAAAAAGTACATTCAGCACAAGCTCTTCCCACTGAGCTTATGTTGCGAAAGGGTGAGTAAAATCTAATTCAGAAATAACACACCCTGAAAGGATTCTAGCAGCACAGTTAACAGAAGTCTTCAGACTTAGATGAAATTACTCATGAATCCAGCAAGAAGCTTCTTATTTGTTTTGCCTAATGGAGTGATGGAAAGGTGTGAATATAAACACAATATTGCATGTTTTCATAATTTACTATCCTTAATACTGGATTAATGAATTTCATTAATGCAATATATTATGTGAATTTAAAATATTTATATATATATATATATATATATATATATATATATTTATATATATATATATATATGAAATATATCATTAAAAACCCTGTGCTTTTGATGATAAAGTAGGAGAGAACAGAAGCTGGTGAATCATTTAAAAGATCAATAAATCACTGTATAATTGTTTGACAGTGTAAAGCATTTCCCTTGCTACCCCAACACATGTTTGACTTTGTTACAAATGTAAAAATGGATACTCTGACCTCAAATAGAAAATGAATTAAGCGACACTTGTAGGTCTTTAATCCCTAGGTATTTAGCAGATCCCTGCCTTAAACAGAAGGTTAAATAATACCTATCTTAATTAAAATTGTTAACCAATACTCTGTCTCTGATTACAGGTTACAACTGTTAGTGACCAGTCTGCAGTGGCCAGAAAGCTTGTTATGACTTTATATTATGACAAATATTTAGGTAGGGATGTATATTAATCCTGTTTACTTTAGTTCTTTTCTTTGCATCAAATCCTTTCTACCTGTCCTTGCAGTAAATTTGCACAGGTATGGGATCCCTTATCCGTAAGTAGTGATGATTGAATTTCTGCCGTTGCCGAAACGGTGAATTTTTATGACATCAATTTAAACTAAACTTTTTTGGCCAATGAATTTTCACGAGTGATTTTATTCGCTGGCTGCGAAACGCAGAAATTCGCTGCAAATTTGCACTTTCCGAATAAATTTGCCCATCACTATCCATAAGTCAATTCTTCAGGGAAGACCTTCTCCCATAAAGTCTATTTTCTCTGTAATAATAAAACAGTGCATTATTCTAACAATCAAACCTAACAGCCCTGTTTGGTTTATTCAATGTTTTAATGGTGTTAGCAGACTTAAGATATAACCTAGACATTATGGAAAGATTCCTTATCCAGAAACCTAGGTCCCAAGCTTTTGTCATAATAAATCCTATTATCCTTTACAGTTATTATCAAAAATGTATGTATGTATATGTATGTACAGTATGCTGTTTAGGAGCCGCAGCACTGTACTGTGCATAAAAGTACAATATATATATAAAAGTATACATGGGGGAGACAAATCACATGATAAATATATACAGAATCATAGGACAAAGAGGTTAAGCGCTATGTGGTAAGAGACATAGGGGTATATTGATCAAAGAGTGACGTTAAGAGTGAAGTTCCGCCACTAGAGTGAAATTCCACCACTCTCCATTCATTTCTATGGGATTTTTAAAGGTGTATTCATCAAAGGGTGAACTTTCACTTCACCCATTGATAAATACGCCTTGCAAAATCCCATAGAAATGAATGGAGAGCGGTGGAATTTCACTCTAGAGGTGGAACTTCACTCTTTGATAAATTTACCCCATGGTGGGAAGGAGGTCCCTGCCCCATAGAGCTTACAGTCTAAGTATAAAATGTATATTTTGTACCCTAATCTTCAACTTTCTTTGTTTTTCCCTGTTCTAATTAATGTACTGCATGTCGCTTTCATAATTTACTGAGAATTTTTTTCAGAATGTGTAGCTGATGTATGTTCTCTACCCTCATATTACTTTCTAGCACATT
The DNA here is from genome assembly GCA_024363595.1 of Xenopus borealis. NCBI lineage: Eukaryota > Metazoa > Chordata > Amphibia > Anura > Pipidae > Xenopus > Xenopus borealis. Next base: position 34,104,515 of record CM044441.1, read on the forward strand.
CCTCCAAATGCTTTATTTGATATTCTCGATTGACTGTTTCTAATGATTCAGTGTTCTCTAACCCCCAGCATAATTTTTAATTTATTCTTAATCACCTTTATGTACCCCATACCTAATGTCTCCATCTCCCCTTATCATCTGCAGACTCCAGTTTTTATCCCCTTAATTAGATCTGTCCTTACTTCATATCCCTCTTCCCTTTTTGTTGTCAAAAATATTATTTTAAAAACCTTCAGTCTTTTTGTTCTCATTTCATATTCCCTCAATATGCCTTCATTTCCTATCTTCTAATTTCCATCTGCTATGATCCTATTCTGTCCATTTTAACTCTGTAATCTTGCAATCAACTGTTGTACAAGATCAAGTAGTAGAAAAATTCATACAACAGAGATAAATAAGATAAAGCATAGAGATTCATCAATGCTGGACACACCTTTATTACACGGGGCAGATTTACTATTGGTCAAATTCAAGGGTAAAAATTGTGGTCAAATTGAAACCCTTCAAATTTGAATATCATATTTGAAGGGTTTTAGCGTAATCCAATCGAACAAAAAAACTTGTTTGAACGATTAAATTGTTTGAATCGAGCGATACGAACGATTTTAAACATTTGCTCGAATTTTTTTTATTCGATCTAAAAAACTTAAAACAATCCTATGGGAGCTTCCCATAGGGTTTAATAGCAATTCAGTAGGTTTGATCTGGCGAATTAGGCAGTCGAATTAAAATTGAAAGGGCAAGTAATTTGAGTGTAGAATATTCAAATAGAGTTTTATTCGAATTATTTGAATCATTCGATTCGATCAAATTTTCAAAATTCGATGGTTGAAGAGGCCACAAAAATATAAAAAATTTCAAATTCGAATCTTTTTGAAAATTTTATCAAATTTTGAATCATTCATGTCAATTCAGTCAATCTGTTTAACCTTGTAATGCAAGCCATGTACCCCATACAGCTAGAACTTTTTAGGACATCCTCAGGGGCAGCCTTAGCCTGTTATTTTTTGCTGCCTATGGATTTTTAACTTATTTAATAAATTTAGATTTTTACTAAAGATTGGCTTCTTCGGTGCTCCGTGTTTATTGGTTTACTCTTCTTATATGATAGTGAGTAATTTATGAACTTCTTCCAGAAGTTTCATGTTGGTTATGTAGAAGAACTGCTCTCTAAGCATAATAAAGCAGTTGAAGGTAAGAGTCTGGGGTGAACATTTGTAGAATATCTTTAATATTATTACAAAAGAGACAAAAGCAGGGCAAAATTTTGTTTGGGAGTGCTAAGGACTCCTCCATTTTCTAACACCACTTACCAAACTCTCTGTATCATAAAGCAGCACTATCTAATTGGCAGCCTGGGTCCCCTCCCTTCTGTGGCCCCCCACAAATTAAAGTCTGCCTGTTGTGATGGCTTACCTTGCTTTAAAGGGTATCAGCACTGAGATTAAATGCCTCCTGCATTGTTTACACCTCAGATGCAGACTGTAACCCTCCCTGCATTATCCACACACTTCCATTGTTCACATCCTAAAGCCCTGCACTTTTCACACCTCAGACAGAATAAACAGATAGAAAGTGCTCCCATTGTTCACCTGTTCCTCATACAGATTGCCGGAGGGGCACCAGCAATGTATCATTATATGAAGCACAGTATGAACCATTCATTTTTGTGTGGACCTGATAGGTTTCCCATTTTCCTGCTGTATTCTTCTTGCCATATGTTCGTTGTGTGTGCCATACCTTGCCTGCCCTATGCTCCTTGCATGTGTCATACTCTGCCTGCTCTGTGCAGCTTGTGTTTGCCATACTCTTTCCTATGCTCCATGGGTGTACCATACTTGTCTAGCCTGTGGCATGTGAGGCTGGTAGGGTTTATTAGCATTTGGAAATTGTTGTTAGGGGGCCCCTAAGGTGTTTAATCATGTTCTGTGGTGGGGGTGTTGTGTTATCAACAAGGGAGGAGGATGCATATGTAGTAAAGGATTTTAATATGACGTAAATGGTGTTACCACCATTAATATGGATATGGTCTTAAAAGTTGTGGTAACATGGGTGGAGTTTAAAAACAGGGAGTGGTCAATAATGGAATCCTTTATTATTCGCTACCACATAGGCCAGAAAGATTCTGGCTTTCTGTACCACAGAGGACAGAACTCTAAACCACCTTAAGAAGAATAGCCAGTGTGCCACTGGATTGGTAAGATTAATTAAAATATTGTCCACACATAATGACCCTTGCCGAACCCCTCTACCAATTTTCAGGCTCTATTTGCTACTATCAGCCTTCAGCTAGGTGATATTAGCCAAATGTGTTAATTTGTGGTTGACTTCTTAAAATATGATGCTTTTTTTTTGTCACATCCAGAAATTTGCTAAACACATATTGTGACATTCTGCCATATCAATTATTGGATACATTATGAACTGTATGTAAACAGTCAGTGAAATCAAAACATTTTTTACTTAGTTTCTAATAGTTCTGATAGTTATGAACTAAATCATGAAAAATAATTAAGCAAGAAACAAAGGAACTTCTAGACTCTTCTACATAACAAAGTCATATCAGTGGATAATGACAACAAAAATAAAACAGAATGCAAAACGTCTGAAGATTGTAATTGCAAACTGAAATATCTTGCCTATACCTAGATGGTTGTTTCAGTAGGTAATTTTAGCATGCATTTTTTTTAAAAGGGTTTATATTTTCTTGGTTTAAAATCACACGACAACCTAGATTTCCATGCTTTCCATTGACAGTTTCTCCATTCAAGAGTGTTTCCGTTGACAACAACAGTAATGGTAAGTGATCTACAGCATTTCCCAGGGACAAACTATGTCGATCCACCAGCCTTTGTGTGTCATTAGCCTAAAGACCTTCCAGTTTACTGGGAATAAACAATAATGCTTTTGTACCCATGACCCAAGACTTATATATTATGCATAGCATTTGATTACATGTTAATTTGCAAATATATATTTTAAACCCAACATGATAGAGTACATACTGTATAACCCAGTACACTATAATAAGTTATGTTTATATAAATAATCCACTTACTGGTGAGTTAGGCATGGTCTCAAGAAGAGCTGCTGATACAGAAATGGGAATAAAAGAGGTTAATCATAAACATCAGAATCACAAGTACATGCCTTACCTTATATATATCTTACAGTCTATCATTATGAAAGTCACAGAGATGTGTTCAAAATAACCCTCAAAAAGAAAATTACAGTACAGTGATTTTGACTTCTTTTAAAAGAAAGGCCTGGAAAATTTCATTTACTCTTGTACCGTTTGAATTGTTAATATAACCTGTTCCAAAATAGATGTAGTGACCTTTGTTTGATAGGTTTCTAAGTGTTACCAGGTTTCTAAATATTGAGCTGTGACATTGTGCTGAGAAAATCAGCTGATAAATTGTTTGCGAAGAGAACTGTCTTTCCCTTGTACTAATGAGGCTGCAAATAGCCCTCTCATTTAGAGTGGCTTTAGTTTTTTTCTGTATACAGGATGTTCCCATGCGCTAATAAAACTGAAAAAAGAAAATATAATCCGAAAGGGAGTTATGTAAGGATCCAAAAGTTTCCATGATGGGAACTGATCAAGAGATACGACAGCTAAATGTAAAAATAACAAAACCATGGATTTTATGATAAATTAATGTTCCTAAGGTTCATTTTTGCAGGGTTGTGGAAATTCTGTGGCACTGCAGGATGAACTTCCCTGGTTTACAGAAAAACATGATTTTTTTAGGGCCCCATGAAAAACAATTTCAAATTAGGACATTAGTCAAGTCTGTGCATGCATACTGTATACTAATTTGAGCATATGGTGTATACTACAGCTCTTAATTCAAACCATCAGAGACAAATGTGTCTTTTGTGCCAAATGATTCAATTTAATCTGCTTTATCTGTATGTAGTGAGGTACATTAAATGTATATACTTCAGATAGGTGCCAGGGATAGGTATGGGGAGCTGAGGAGGCAGAGGTAGGAAGATGAGTCCTTCAGGCAAGAGCTTATACAGTGTGGGCAGGAACAGTAAGACAAGGGCGTAGAATTATAAGCATGTGGTTTCTTTGTTCACTGATCATAATAATCTGTTGTATATTGAATCTGCCAAGTACTTAAATCCCCAACAGGCCAGATGGACTTTATTTTTTACTTGTTTTAACTTTATTATAACTTACAGGACTGGAACCTGACTGACGAAATCAGACAGAAGCTGAACAAGAACAAGGCAAGGATAGGGAAAGAGCAGAATCAGAGCAGGATGCAACACAGGTAGACTGGAGCAGGACAGAAAGGGCAAGAACCAGGAGCAGGGAACAGGACAAAAACTAGACAAGGCAAAACATGAAAGCAGCAGGCAAACCAGAACAGGGGAAAAAAGAGCTAGGGACAGTGTCTCAGTGCTAAATATAGGTCAGTGCTAAGGCCCTGGTAAATGAAGATATAAAATGAGAGCTGGTGTTTCTCTTATTGTCTGCAGATTGGTCAGTCTTTCTGCATGTTCCAAAGCAGACTGCCTCCACAGACAACAGACAAGCAAATAGTTTCAATGGGTGCTCGCCTGATCAAAAGAATAAAAAATAAAAGCATTTTGTTAATTTATTTCCACTCTGCTAATACATTTATTTGTAGTATAATTCCATTAAATATAAATGACTGAATGAGCCATCCGAAGAAGTTGCAGGCCAACCCATTGATTGATTACAATGGCCAGTGTATCCAGTTATCAGCTTATCTTCCTTTCCATTAGATTGGAGTATATATTCTGCAGTTCGACTTTCATTATAAGTGGCAGCATCTGCAAGAATAGTTCTCAAAGCTACACACCTGTACAAGCAAATATTATCAGCCAGTTCTGTGCAAAACAAAACTTGATAAATTGTGATTCCATAAGTTTCTTGTGTGAGCCCAGAACACCCAGCATTCCAGCTGGAACTTGGTTGGAATTTATGTTACTAAACTAGTTTAGTCAATAATCATATTTCCGTGTATGTAGTCATCAGCCCAAGAACTGCAAGGGACTCCAGTGGATTATTTATTTGACTGCCAAAATAGCCACAGGTCCCATTGAGCTTCCAAGCTAAACCAATCAGATCTGCTAGCACTTCTAGCAGAAACAGCACCAGAAACACCTCTAGAGAATCAAGGAAAAGTTATTTTGTTTTAGACAAAAATTTAAAGTAAGTTGAATAGTGATGGGCGAATCTATCCCGTTTTGCTTCGCAGAAAAATTGGAATCCTTGGAAATTCACGAATTGGCGAATAATTTGCAAAACGGCGTGCATCTCGTTTTCTGTTTCTCATTTCCGACGCACGTCTTTTTTTCCCATGCTAGCAAATTTTTGCTGGTGTTTCGCGAATTTATTCGCCAGCTGCGAATCGTGGGAATTCACCGTGAATTTGCGCCTGTCGAATAAATTCGCCCATCACTAAAGTTGAAGTCTTGAAGAGATCGGTTGGCCCTTATTTAACAGCACATGAAAAATTATTTTATTTTATTTGTCCTTATATTTCTGCTTCTATTTTACTGCCTACAGTGTTTTTTAAAATTAATTTGCATGCCAGTTGCCAAGAATGATAGAAAAGCAGTAATGTATCAGTGTATCAATGATTGCCCCAAGCTTGAGAAGCTATTTTTAGCTAGTCACGAAATATAATGACACACCAATACATGTAGCAGAGCATCTTAATGGTAAACAATTGAAAAGCACTTCCTGCCAATTCCAGTAGTCAATGGCAACAGATACAATACGTGTTCTTTATTATTTATTTGTGCTGTTATACTGTACAACACAAATGTAAAACTGTTAAATGTATTATATGTAGACAATAGAAGGGAATGTTTTCTTTCTCTATTCTCTGTTAATGGTAGCAAATACAACACACAAAAAAAATCCTTCAGTGTGGCCTGTCAGGTCATTGGGAACCATTCATTTGTTAGATGGAAAAACAAAATGGAGAGAACCTGTGTAATTTGGATATTTCAATAATCAGGTTGCATACCCAAGGCACAAACAAGATTAATTTATCTCTTCCTGTATCTATTTCCCTGTCTGGATTAGTGAGGAAATGGGAAAATGTTACTTATATATGTTTTTAAAAGTTTTTGCAACATTTATAAAGTAGACACAAAAAGCAATGCTCTGTTTTACTCTATGCTTGTGTCAAAGTTCCTGATATAAACAGGACACCTGGGGGGTTATATACTAAAACTTGAATTTATTTCTTCTTTTTATTAAACCAAGCTCAAATAAATAATTTTAAATGAGACATTTTATATAACCTTCATACTCAAAAATATTACTCATCCTTCATCAAAACATGTAATGATGCAAAAAGAAAAAATGTTTTGAAAACAAATTGCAAATCTGAATGTTTTTTCTTTTCTATATATTTCTTTTTTATATTGGTACTCAAGGGTAAAAGAGATGGAGGAGGAAATTTTGATACAGTTTTTAACTCACATCAATATATCACATCACAACAATACATAGGTGGAAAGATCCTTGGACGTTATAGTCATATAATTAGTCATATCATTCTAAGCCAAAAATTTATTTTTTTGTGACTCATACATAGTATACAAATACCCAAGGACATATGTGGCATTAGGGTTATTATTTAGACCAGGGCTGTCCAACTGACATGCGGCCCCTCGACCCCCCCCCCCTTGTATGGCCCTAAATGAGAGAGTCTGCCAGCTGTGTCTGATTGCCATGTGTAAGGGAGTAACTGGCCCCTGCATTGTTTAAACCTCAAATTCAGACTAATCCCCTGTATTGTTCACATCTCTGATGCCCCTGCATTGTTCATTCTTGCAACACCCTATTATTCACACCCCTAAAGACCTGTACTGTTCACACCTGAGACCCAGACTGAAACTGCCCACATTGTTAACTTATTCACACTTTTTACAAAATGCTAATTGGGCACCAGCTTTGTGTCACTGTATGTAATACATCTAAGAGTGGTCCTGGTTTTTCTGTCTCCTGCTCTGTTCTGTATTCCCAATGCTCCCTGTTTGCCATGCTATGCTTGCCCAGTGCTGCTTGTGTGTGTCATATTCTGCTTGTCTAGTGCTGCTTGTGTGGGTCATACTCTGTTTTCCCAGGGCTGCTTGTGTGTGCCATACTCTGCTTGTCTAGTGGTGCCTGTGTGTGCCATAATCTTCTTGTCTACTGCTGCTTGTGTGTATATCATACTCTGCTTGCCCAGTGCTGCTTGTGTGTGTCATTCTTTGCTTGTCCTATGCTACCTGTGGGATGTAAGCTTGGTAGGGGTATGTTCCGGGTGTTTGTTAGCATTTGGAAATAGTTCTTAGGGGTCCCTAAAGTGTTTAATCATGTGTTGAGGGGTTTCTGTATTATCCACAGGGGAGGATTAGGCATATGGCTGACTTAAATTTTTCACATATGAGTGATGAAGGATGTCTCTGCAGTGAGCAACAACCACTTGGTTTTTTGGTGTGCTACTACCGTTAATGTGGATATGATCTTAAAAGTTTTTATGGTAAAGTGGGTGGGGTTTACAGTGGGTGTGGTTTACAAGGGGGAGTGGTCAGCACTGACTTCCATTATCGGCCCTCGTAGGCCAGACCAGAAAAAGTTAGGCCTTCTGTACCACAGAAGTTGTACAGCACTGATTTAGACCAAAGTTATTTAAAGAAACATGTGACATCAAAGTCACTCTTGAGACCAAGTCATTTTCTAGTTTATAGGTAGAAAATCCACTTGGTCTTTTGGAATAATATCTCCACCACGTTTATCACTTGTTATGCTATTTTTACCTATAGCGATCAGTTTGGTGGTGTCACCCCGTTACATTCCTTAAAATGTTTTGCTACTTTCGAGTCCGAATTTCCATTTTTGATATCTAACACATGTTCTATCACCTGATTTTTATTGGATATGGCATGTGTTGCATTGCAATAGATAGACTATAAAGGCTGTATTACAATTAATATATCTTTTTATGGTATATTTAGTAACCGAGATGTTAGAAGGTTTTTGTTGTCTTAACGTGTACAAGTGAGACATTTCCTAGCCCCACATTTGTACATAACATTGGTATTGAGCCAACTTAGATCCTTATTTAGAGATGCTTGAACTAGGCTTGGGGCCAGTTGGTTTCCTACTGTTCGTGTACGGTAAGTTATTGTTTTATAGCCTTTATCTACGATTGTTTCCAGAATTGGATCTGTTTTTTAATGACATGTTTAGGGTGACAGGAGCTTACCTGTAGTAGGTAGTTGTAGTAAGGATTTGACTTCCTATAGATGGTTGAAGCTACCTTTCCATTCTTTTGGTACAATGTTATATCCAAAAAATCATACAAATGTGTAAAATGTAGACCTATCTTGTTATTATTAACATATTCCATAAATACTTGGAACTCAATGGATGTGCCCTGCCAAATAACAATCAAATAGTCAGTATAGTGACCTAAAAAAATCATATGTTTTTTGAAAGTATAATTCATATTATAAATGTATTGCTCCTCCCACCAGCCCATAGTGAAGTTGGCATAAGGTAGGACAAACTTTGGGAATTCCTCCTTACACATAATTATTTTTTGTTTAATAACAAATTGTTTCTACAACAACGAGAGCAAAATTTTGCGGGAAATTTTGCGAAATGATACAAATTCAACCATCACTAATCATGCTGCAAACAGAGAAGAAAAGACTGTCCAGGAGAACAATGAGGCCCCCCTGCAACTAAAAAATTCTGGAAGAGCCCATTGACCCCTCCCACCCACTTGCTCATGCGCACAAGCATGCTCCTACCCAATGGCAGGCAATTTGTATGCAGAAAAGCGGCTAGAGAGGAAGCTGATCCCCTGCATTCCAGACCCCATTGTACCCCAGGCTCCCCTCCCCCATAACCACGGGGTCTGCTTCCTCTATAGTTACGCCACATAAGTCATATTGTTATGTGTTGAATTACATTTTTTTAAAACAATGAACATCTGAATAAAATGGCAAAGTGAGCAGAAAGGAAGGTAAGATGTAATAAATATGTTGTTTTGATAGAAAAATTAAGATCTATTCTAGGAAAGTTAAAAACAACATAATTTTTTTTTATCTTGCTCATCACAAAAATTCCGTTGACATTTTTATCGAAAGCACATTCCAAGAATTCAAATTTGAACACAGGAGACTATAATTTACCTAACATTTACTTATTTTTGTTATTTTGCAGGAAAAACAACTCTCTGTAAATGTAATGGCAACTGTCATGTTATTCCAGAAAGAAAACAATTAGCACCTGTTCATGTTTGCATTTTTGTACATGCTGTTTAAGAATATTCTAATAGATAAAAATGTGAAGAACACTGAACTTTTGTGACATACTGGGCAAAAATCTGAAGTTTTAAAAGCCACACACCATACTGTAATTGTAAGAAATAATTTTCATTATTCAGTAGTGATGAGCAAATTTGGCCCATTTTGCATTGCCAAAAAATGAACAAAGCCACAAGGAAATTTGCAAAGCATTAAAATTGTTCTCACACAAAAAATAGTTTTCACAAAAGGCGGCTTTTTAGTGAAGGAGTTATCAGACCCCTGATATTGATAGGTCCAAGGAGAGAATCTGACTTGTGTCAGAAATGAGATTAATTCAAAGATTGAAAAAAAGAGAAAGCAATCCCCCCCTTTTTTATCATATGTTACTAAAGGATGGCTTGCACATAGTAATACCCAAATTGCATAAATATTTAATTAAATTATAAAAGTGCTGTCACGAACGGCACCCAAAACCAGAACAATTGCTAAGCACCTTGGTCTCAACTTGGCTTCACCAGTTAAGTGACTGCCTTTGGCCTCGGGAGGAGCCCTCAGCTTACTCAGATGCCACCTGGACTTATCGAGAGGTGCAAAGCTAAGAGTTCTGGCAAGCACAGGGGCACGATCGTCTCACTGAGGATACTGGGCGAAGAATACCACCAAATGGAACAGGCGGGCCGGACCAGCACAAGCGGAGTAGATTAGACAGACAGGCCAGGATCAGGATAGGAGAGTGTAGAATAGTCAGCGGACAGGCAAAAAGGTCAGGATTGGAGATAACAGCCTAAACGGACAGGCCAAAGTCAGGATGGGAGATAACAGCGTAAACGGACAGGCCAAAGTCAAGATTGGAGATAACAGAATAGTCAGGCAAAAGCAAGGGTCAAACACCAGTAGATCAGTCAAGAAACAGTTAGGAATCACACCCAGGAACTAACAAATAGAACCTAACAACGGGCAATCCTCTGTACACTAAGATCCCTTTAAATACTATTTGAAACTGGCGCCATTGCGTGTGACGTCATCAGGCCGGCGCATAAACCCGGAAGTGCGCCGGCACGTACGCCATAGGAAGACTGGCGCTGGGGGAGAATGGATGGATGGAGGCATGGCGGGCGCTCCCGCGTGCATGGAGGTGAGCCACTAGAACACCAGGGAGACTGTTCATTACAAGTGCTAGTGCACGTAATTATAACAATTCTAAATAAGGATTCTTATTGCAAAAATATTATCCCAAAGCGAAAAGTGCTTAATATAATTAAAGTGACAAGTGCTCTGTGCTGGATTAATAATACATTCCAATAAATAATTAAATAATGAATACATTATTAACACTCTGTATTTATTTCTATTAAGTAATGAATTACTATATCCTAATTGAAAAGTGTAAATAGTTAATTGGGGAACTAATGAATTAATAACATGAATTCTATAATTCCATATTATTGTTTGGGTTTGATTCATCTCATGTGAAAAGAATTATGAACTCCAATTCCAAGACAAGAAAGAAATGGGAAAAATTGAGAGAGGTGGAGAAGTCCTGTTATTTCTATCTAGTATTTGGCTAACTACGGGACCCCACAAAGGTGGAGAAGTCTGCAACAAAGGGACAGTGGTCTCAGTAATTAACTATTTCTAAGATGATTGAAAACCGTCTATTCTACAAAACCACAAATCCCAGATCCCAGTGCGCATAGGAAGGAAAGGAGCTTGGAGGAGAAGAATCATGACACTCAAGTAGGTAGCGGGTAAATATAAATGTCAGAAAGAAAAAAGGATAAAAAGTCCCCCCTAAAACAGGTAAAATGGTATGAATTGTCTCTAAGAGAATATTGGTGCTAGAATTTTGGCATCCGTTTTGTTTCACTGGATTAAAAAAAAAATTTTTTTGCAAGGGGGAAAAAAGACATCAGCATTAACTCTAATGCATTTGGTGCAAGAAAAAAACACAGAGAAAAAATGTTCATTGTCTGCAATGAAATGCAAAAACAAACACAGGAGAAAAAAAAATTTGACCCGTTGCATTTAGAAAGTGAAAAAATGGCCATCGACTCCAATGCTTTTGGAGCAAGAGAAATTACAAGTGACGAAACACCCATTTGCTCCAATGTGAAATGTAGTTTTAGTAATTTGGCTCAGTGAAACAGAACAGTGTCACTCATCAGTACTAAGGTCATTATTACTAAATTGCTGATCACTACAAATTTACAATTTTCTGCTTCTTGTGGTTTTTTGCCAAAGCATTAATTTTTGTTAAACGTCTATAGCAACACAACTCATTAATTCTCCAGAGCTCTTGAGAAGTGGAGTGATAGAAATATTTTTAGTTCGAAACCATGCATTGCTTCTATTGGTTTTAATGGATTCCGGGATCTCTGTGCTCCTGTAATGCAGACAAAAAGCTGAGAAATATTTTTTTAGTTGAGTTTGAGTTGAAATGAAATCCTTACCATTCAATTGCTCATTAATTGGCCCCTAGATTTGTTGATTTTATGTCCCCAGATTACCACTGTGAAGCTGCTACTCAATTAATTCCAGAAATGTTGTGTCTTCTTTTTGTCAGCTACTAAAGACTGATATAGAGTTCCTTCATGAGATCACATTTCTCTTTAGCACTGGAGTAGATGGAGGCATGTTTTAGAATGGATTATAGACTAAATAAACACAGACACCAGGTAATTCAGGCACAGAGACATTTTGAATATGCCCTGGTTTTTGAGATTATTCTACATTTTATTAAGTGCTTCATATTTCATTAATTGATGTACACATAATATGATGATGCTATGTTAGAATCTAAGTGAAAACAGTAAATATAAAAAAAAAAAAGTAAATATACTCTGGTGCTGTATATTAGCATAGTGCAGCATATAGGCAGTACAGTTCTAAAGGATTATGAAATTTGGTCCATTTACTAAACATTTTCATGAACAGTCACATTTATCATAGCATATAAAATTATCATAGCGTATAAAATTGTCAGTATTACTATAAGCAGTTGAATATAATATTGAAGTGGGGTTAGGGCCCACAGCAGCACTGAACTCTAACACCACACTAAGGGGCAGATTTACAACATTCATTGTTGCATGAAGAATTCGAAGTTCGATCGAATTTTAATTAAATTCAAATTTGAATCTTCGAATATGCAAATTAGACAAATTCGACCATCGAATAGTCGAATTCGAATAATTCGAATGTTCGAATAAAATTTTATTTGAATATTTAACTATTCGATGGTCGAATTACTTCCCCTTTAAATTTTTATTCGACCACTTACTTCGCCAGAGCCAAGCTATACTGAATTGGGAATCATTATTTTAGATCGGATTAAAAAAGGTTGATTGATCGTTTTGAACGATTGATCGATTGAATTTTTCTATTCGATCGTTCAATTGATCGAATTGCGGTAAAATCCTTTGAATGGATTTTACTTCACCCACTATTCCCATGGTCGAATTTCGAATTTTTCTTAATTCGAAATTCGACCAATAGTAAATCTGCCCCATAATCTTGAATCTCTCAATGCATATATATTTTTAATTATTTATTTTCTGGGATTGAAAAAAAAAACTGTTAAATGTGAAATGGTCTGCATTAATATTTCAAAATAGGAACCATCATTGTTCAGTATAAAAAATACAATCATTTTTCAGACCCTTATAGTAGGCCTTGGTATTCTAAGACAATTTGTCAATTATTTTAGTTTTCAATTTTTTTTTCAAATAATATATTTCTGTTTTGTCCTGTACCCAGCTTCAGTTCAGTTTCAACAGCTATGTTTTTGAAGTCAGAATGGGGGTGGGATGTAATAATTAGAAAATCATCAAAAAATTTAGCATTTTAGTTTTTTGCTCAGGTCAATTTAACATGATCTGCTAACCTTAAAATAAAGAAAATATATAATTACTTAAAAAAATCCCTCCAGTTTACATTAACATCAAGGAGTAGAATAAAAGAGGAACTTGATGTACATCAAAGGGTAACTTCTAATCAATCCTGTTGTTTTTATGCAAGATTTCCAAGGCTCACACCAGACATATCTGCAGGTTTGATGGGTATTTGAACTTTGCAGCCAGATCTGTGTGATATTTCCATCCATCCATTTTACTGTGTTAAAGCTGAGTTGATCAGCCTCTGCAATGAATGCTTAAGTCAAGAGACACATGTCCCAGGATAATGCAAATAAGCCAGGATGTGCCACCTTATGACCAGAAGTAAGCAGTTAGGAGTTAGAGAGTAGGTAGGGTGCCTCAGCAGCTTTATAAGCACAACATTGTTTTTGAAAGTGTATGTTTGTGATGTTAAAGGCTTTGTATCTAATAAAAATATGACATGAAATCTAAATATGTAACAGATTGTAAGGGTCTCGAACCAGGGAACCTGCATGTTAAAATACCCTTGATGAATGGTCTAACCCTGTCAGATAGCAGACTAATGATCACATTAAAGGTTGCCATACATGGGCAGATTTTAGCTGGCTATTCTGCTCACGTAGTCTGAGCTGGCAGCTTATATGCTCTGATGGGCCTACTTGACCAGTAATATTGATCAGAAAGGATTAAAGTATTGATAATGGGGGATTTTAATTACCCAGATATTGACTGGAGCAACAGTACTGCCAGATCAATTAATGGAAATAAGTTTATAAACTTGTTGCATGACAATTTTATGGCACAGGTTGTTGAGGAGCCTACCAGCCTATTCTGGATCTAGTGATCTCAAATGACCCAGAACTTAAAGCAAATGTGCAAGTCATTGAACCCCTGGGTAATAGTGACCATAATGTTATATCATTTAATGTCTGGTAAAAATTATTTTAAGGCTTGTTAAGGGATCACATTCAAAATCTTGTCCTAGTGAATGGCATTATGAGCAGCAATCAGCATGGCTTTATGAAGGATAGGTCATGCCAGACAAATTTGATTGCTTTTTATGATGAGGTAAGTAAGATGCTGGACAGTGGGGGGGGGGGGCAGTAGATGTGATCTACCGTGCCCCACAAACGACTGCTTTCTAAACTAAGGTCTGTTGGGCTTAATGAAGTCGTTTGCACATGGATAGGAAACTGACTACAGGATCAGGTGCAGAGGGTGGTTGTTAATGGTATGTTTTCTACTTCTTAGTGGGGTCCCTCAGGGCTCAGTATTGGGTCCCCTTTTATTTAACTTGTTCATTAATGAATTAGGGGAGGCTGTTATAAGTAATGTATCAGTGTTTGCAGATGACACAAAACTATCCAGCCCAATTAATTCCATCCAGGATATGGCATCCTTGCAACAGGATCTTGACAAACTGCCAATCTGGGCAGCTAAGTGGCAAATGAGATTCAATATTGATAAATGTAAAGTCATGCACCTGGGATGTAAAAATATTCAAGCCACTTATACTCTTAATGGGACTGCACTAGGCAAATCCATTATGGAAAAGGACCTTGGAGTCCTTGTAGATGTTAAACTTGGCAGTAGCAAGCAATGCCAGTCAGCAGCATCAAGGGCCAATAAGGTCTTGAGCTGTATTAAAAGGGGCATAGAGTCACGGGAGGAGGGGGTCATTGTTCCACTTTATAGAGCACTTGTAAGGCCACATCTAGAATATGCCGTACAGTTTTGGTCTCCCTCACTCAAACAGGACATTATTGTATTAGAGAGGGTACAGAGAAGGGCAACTAAGCTGGTAAAAGGTATGGAAAATCTTAGCTATGAGGAAAGACTGGCCAAATTGGGGATGTTCACGCTGGAGAAGAGGCGCTTAAGGGGTGATATGATAACTATGTATAAATATATAAGGGGGTCATATAATAATCTCTCTAATGCTTTATTCACCAGTAGGTCTTTCCAGATGACACAAGGTCACCCATTACGTTTTGAAGAAAAGAGGTTCCGCCTAAATATTCGGAAGGGGGGTTTTACAGTGAGAGCTGTGAAGATGTGGAATTATTAACATGTATTTCTATAGCGCCAACTTGTTTCATAGCGCTGCGTGGAATTCTCTCTCTGAAACTGTTGTACAGGCTGATACAAGCCAAGAAGGAAATATATTATCCTTTTTATGGGAGATCAGCGCATAAGCTATGGAAATTTTTGAAAAACAATATAGTGTAATATTGTAATTATGTCAGGTGTTCACCCCGTGACTTCAAACTTGTAGTATCTTTAACCTACAGGAGGTGAAGTTTGCCCAGGAGGTTTTTCTGATAGTATTGTGTTTTAAAATGAAATAAAAGCGTGCCAAATGTTTGAAAAAACCAAATCAGTGATAAGGGTATGGCTAAATTGCCTACTCACAAACCGCAGTTGTGGTGTATAGCCCATAATGGAATAATCCTGGTCCCCGGTCGTCAGATATATCCGAGCATAAGCATTTTTTGATGTGGTATAAAACAGGGGAGAATACAAAATAGTGTAACACTATTTAATCTATAAAATCCTTAAAACAATAAAAAAGTACTAACATTTTACAATAAAATACTTGCATGTAATAAAAACAATGGGATCTCTTCCGGTCCTTCGGGGTGTTGGGTAGCTTTTTTTTTGTCCCCCAGTCCCTTGGTATAGGATGCCAGTTCAAGTGCCCCCTCTCATTAGATAGCTTTAAGAAGGGGTTGGATGGCTTTTTAGCCAGTGAGGGAATACAGGGTTATGGAAGATAGCTCATTATACAAGTTGATCCAGGGACTAGTCCGATTACCTTTTTGGAGACAGGAAGGAATTTTTTCCCCCTCTGAGGCAAATTGCATAGGCTTCGGATGGGTTTTTTGCCTTCCTCTGGATCAACTAGCAGTTAGGCAGTTAAAATTTAAAAATAAAGTTAAAAAGGTTGAATTTGATGGAAGTGAGTCTTTTGTCAGCCTAACTTACTATGGGGTAGATTCATCAAAGAGTGAAGCTCTGCCACTAGAGGGAAATTCCACAGCTCTCAATTAATTTCTATGGGATTTTGCAAGGCGTATTCATCAATGGGTGAAGTGAAAGTTCACCCTTTGATGAATACGCCTTTAAAAATCCCATAGAAATTAATTGAGAGCTGTGGAATTTCCCTCTAGTGGCGGAACTTCACTTTTAACTTAACTCTTTGATGAATCTACCCCTATGTTACTATGTTATGTCAGGGAATTACAGCATTACAGCATTAGCCCATTGATGGTGTGAAGAAATTAAGGAAATTACCTGGTGGTCTAGTGGGGAGACGGCAGGGATGCCCCTCGACCCAGCATGTCTGACCACGAACTTGCTTACTCCTACTTGTACCGTGACCTTTGGCCTTAAAGACTCTATACAGTCGTGCCCCTTATCCAGAACTTATCACCTTGCACCTCTCGTTAAGTCCAGGTGGCATCTGAGTAGCTGAGAGCTCCTCCCGAAGCCAAAGGTGGTCACACTACTGGTGAAGCCTAGCTGAGACCAGGGTGCTTGGCATCTGTTCTGATGTTGGGTGCCGACCATGACAGATGGCTTGTCCTGATGGAATTTAGCCCTGTCATTGTGGTTCTACAATTTAGTCCTGGGGCAAACAATCAATTCAGACCAATATAATCCAGCTTGAGATGGGCATTTGAAGGATTTCAGGAAAAGATCCACTTGTTTCAATCTCTCAATGAACGACCAATAGTGATGGGCGAATCTCACCCGTTTCGCTTCACCATAAAATTCTCGAATTTCGAGCGAAATTCGCGAATTGGCGAAAAAATATGCGAAACGAGTCACGCATCGTTTTTTACGCGCGTCAATCGTGGCGCATCTCGCGTCGTTTCCATCGTGCCGCATCATTCTTGGCGCGCGTAGCGTCATTTTCGTCGCGCGTCGCGTCAAAAACGACGCGCGACTTGTTTTTTTTTTTTGGCGAATTTTTGCTGGCGAATTATTGCTGGCCAGTGGCGAATCGCGGGAATTTGCTGCGAATTCGCCCCTGGCGATTAAATTCGCCCATCACTAACGACCAATTCTTTTCAATTGTTTTAAAATCTTTCAATGTATGGCCAGCTCAAAAGTTATTGTCATCATTATATTATAGTCTATATAGCTGCAGGAGCTATTCATTTTCAAGCTGTGTTCAGCTAAAAGTGACCCCTTGTATTCCAGTTAATTGGAATGGAAAAGGATGGAAAGTTGTAGTTATTGGAAATGTGTAATTTTTCTGTTTTTTCTTGCTTTTTATTGTATGACTGTATATGTAAGGTATGTCCTGTATGTGTTTGTTGTGACTGTGGTTGATGTAATGACAACACTAGTTTATATCCCATCAGAATAAATGCTGGAGTGCCTGATTTAATGTTACTCAAGAATACCAAGCTTTTTCAGCCCAAAACCCAGAATGAGTTAGAAAACTCACGCATGGTTTCCTTAAAGATTGATTGTGATTAGTGATGGGCGAATTCCCGCGATTCGCCTCTGGAGAATAAATTCGTGAAACGCCAGCAAAAATTTACCAACAAAAATTTGCCAACAAAAAAAAAAAACAGTCGCGCGTCGTTTTTGATGCGATGCGTCGAAAACGACGTGACGGAAACGATGCGACGCACCGCGATTGATGCGACGCTCGACTCGTTTCACACATTTTTTCGCCAATTCGCGAATTTCGCTGGAAATTCGCAAATTTTTCGGCAAAGCGAAACGGGTGAGATTCGCCCATCACTAATTGTGATGAATGTTTTGAGCAATCTTAGATCAGGTCCCAAATGTGTAGCTACCCTACATCATGTGTAACTGAGGTACTGTATCCGACAATGCCTCTGCAAAGATTTAATTAATCTTTGTCACAGCTCTGTAACCTTGTTTTATAAGTATTTACTGCAAATATTAGCAAGCCATTTCTCTGGCATAACCATCAGGGGGTTCAAATTAGAGTCCTGTCTGCCTGTTCCCAGTGGAAGGCCCCGGAAAGTACAATGTGAGATTTTGTGGGTCCTGAAAGATTGGTTTAGGTGTTCAGAGCATATGTATGGGCATAATGAAGCATGGCTTTGGAGCAGCAATTAAGAGAAGCAATTTTCGACTTGTGTCCCCATTCTACTTATCTGGTAGGCAATGGGCTACTAACCTGTCTCTGGGGAGAGGATCCTATAATTTGATAGTGATCCTTCATGTCATAGCAGAAGATGGCTTTGTTTTTATAGGCAATTGGAATGGTTATCCAATTGAACTGATACATCAACATCTCAGGTTGTGTTTTGAGCATATTCTTGTATGGATTCAATATTTTGTTACTGGGTTAAGACATTTTCAGGGTAGCTGTGGATGTGTCTATATGATACTTCTAAATGCTCTACAATTTCACTATCACACAAACAAAATATTTATATACGCTTCATCCCATGGAAATAAGATTTTTCTAAATTCCTTTTCTGAAATAATCATATTACTCTTCCCCATCTTCTGAGAAATCTGTGTTTCTGCACGAGTTGATCTGCAAGCTTTATGTGTCATTGCTCTGTGTACCTTTTGCTGAGATGATGTATTTTCAGATAAATGACACAAAGCTATATTTAGAGGGGCAGTTTGCTGACACTAAAAAGTAGCTTGATTATTTTAGAAACAGTACAGATTTTTGAATATATATTCTAAAAAAATTTTCAGGAAGGTTCTCCGTTTTGATCTTCTAAAATAAGTATGCTCCTTCTATATTGCTCTGATCTCTTCTTCAGAGCCTGTTCGTATTTCCCACAAATTTCCAATAACTGTGAATTTCAATACTATTTTATTTTCCTTCATGTGAAAATATTATATGGCTTCTTACTCATGATTTTCCCCTGATTTTTTTCCTTTATCTTACTTATACTTTTAATCCATATTCCTACTTCTGAATTAGATTTCTAAAAAACGACCTTGCTAGCTTTTTTCTCTGTAAAAGTAATAACTGTGTGTGTCCACCAGATGTCGCTGCCAGCACACAAATAAAAACTAGACTCTCACCATGACAAGGGAATGATATGGAAAAATGGGAGTGAGCTTGTTTATTAGATTTTATTATATATATTCAGAAAATACTGAAAAAAGAAAAAAAAGAAGATTTTTATATTGCTGTTGTAGTTTAGCTCTTTACCCACATAAAGGAATTACATGTTTTGTTCAGGGATTATGAAAGAAACAATGTATAAGAAACAATTTATAAGAATATAACCCAAGTATTGTGTATTTCTTTGTTTTGTGAAGAAACAATGAAAGAAACAATTTATAAGAATATAACGCAAGTATTGTGTATTTCTTTTTTTTGTGTTTGTTAAAATTAGAGAATCCATATTAATTTGTTGCATAACACGAAGAGGATCCATCAATAAAAAAAAGTTCTTCAGTCTTTTGACACTGAAATTACATTGGGACAGTTTGGGTATCTGATACGCTATGGCTCAGTTAAGGTGAACCTGTGGCCTCACTGGCCCGCCATAACTACACAGGCAAGTATTAGCTACCTCACACAAGTCCATATTGTCTTTAATACTGAACTTTTCATTCCCACTCTTTAGCTGGTCACTTTAAGGCTCTTGTACTAGCATCACTGGAGAAGACTACAATGGGAATATGGGATAATGGAAATATTCTCTGCAATTTGCAGGATCCCTTTGCCTTTCCAGTATTTGTCTTTTTGTTCCAACCTGGACCCAGAGGGCTTCTACATAGCAGCCACCAGTCTTCTAGCTTTTACTCAGGCTCTTCCACTTTATTGCTTTAACCTAATTGCCTGGGCAATTTTTCTGGGCTCTACGTTCTCTTTTTGGGGTCTCATGATGTTTAATGGCAAAATACCCAGGTTGGACATTTGCTATAACCCATTTATGCTGTGGGTGCACCCTTACATCTGTATGACTGTTTTACTGTCTCCAGTTCAATTATGTATAGGCTATAAAACAACTGGGAGACAGGCTTTTAAATTATTGATATATGATTGAAATAATTTCTTGAGGGGGCCCAGCGTACAGTTGTTACACCTCGTTGTTACACCTCTGGTTGGACATCTAAAGCTGTCATGTTCTTCTTACCCAGAAGCTGCAAAAGTCCAAATCAGAAAATGTGCCATCTCAAACCTGTAACGCATAAGTCAATGGTAGATGTCCCTTTTATAACTTGAAGATATTGTGATCTACATTGGGTTTTGTATGATAATCCAAAAAATTCATGGTTTTCAGGCAATAACCAGTAAAAATTGTATGTTTAATCCAAAAAAATTGTATACACTGGATTTTTTGCTAGGTTTTACCATTTCTTTCCCCAATCCTACCTACTTTATTGATAAATAAGATACAAATGTGGATGGGAATTTGGTCAAGCTTGGTTTATAAAAAATATTAGACACATTTGAGTTTTAGTAAATAACCACCTTAGTGTGGGCTCCAATGGTGTAACTAGATATAACTAGCAAATTATTCTTTAGGCCCCAAATATGTCTAGAGGTTGTTCTGTTAACAATATTTTTTTAAATTGTATATAAATTATGGCCTCATGAGGCCGCGGGTCTGCTTCCTCTGTAATTATGCCCCTGGTGGACTCCTTCTTTGTAACTTTTGCAAGTTGCCATTGTATAAGCCCACAAGCAAATGATTGCATCACATCTGAAGAAACAAGATCTGTATATTTTAGATAATAACTAATAACCTACAAGAGTTTTACCTCTACTTAATTATATCACACACACACACACTATACACTTTAACAGTGGTTTGAAATAATTTTATTTGAAAACAAACTAACAATGGCATTTATTTGGGGCAGGGCATTATTTTGTTTAAATGTGTTTCTTACACATTACATATGTTACATTCATTCTAATGTTGTACCATTTGCTAATGAAGATCACATACTACATGAACTGAGACACACTGTCTCAACAAGAAAGGTTGTTTGTGAAGATTCTCATTCATCCAGGTAATGGTACTGTATATCTGTAGAAATAAGTCAAATCAACTGGACTTGCTGTGTTTTTTCTTTGTATTCCGTAGCCTGTGTCTACAGCAGAGCAAAAAAGGAATTGGATTAATCATATTAAAATAAAGCAGTTTTGCTCTGGGTACATTTTACTTTGTACATTTGGTAGAATGACTGCTTATGTTTATGCTATAGTTAAATTATTCCAGTTTTTTCATCTTGGTGATCACTTCATTTATGGCTTTTAATCCCCATGCAGCAGTGCAGAAGGAAAAGGTGGCCTAGAAAATGAAAATTCAGAGTTTCAGTACAAGATTTATCTTTGTATATTTCACATTTCAGATGTTTCAGATGATTTCAGATTATTTATTAAGAAGGAAAATATTCCCTAATGTAAGATATTGGGGAAATACAAGGAACGTACTTTATATTGGTTACAGGGGTTATAATTTGAAATAAATGGTGGGAGTCTGTGTCTGCAGGGCCCGTATTATTACAAGATTTAGCATATTTAGTCAATTCAAGTAAATCCTTCAGTCTTGAGTATATTATTGTTTAATATTATAGGAATAAACTGAACCCATAATTATTGTGGTGAAGAAAAATTAAAATCAAGATTGCCATCAGAAAGGCTGAATACTTCCAGTCA
This sequence comes from Xenopus borealis, assembly GCA_024363595.1. Classification (NCBI taxonomy): domain Eukaryota; kingdom Metazoa; phylum Chordata; class Amphibia; order Anura; family Pipidae; genus Xenopus; species Xenopus borealis. Next base: position 34,126,322 of record CM044441.1, read on the forward strand.
GAATATTTCCAATTAGGGCTGCCATCAGGTGGATACAGGGGGAACTGTAGTCAGAGGTGCCAAGATGGAATAACAAAATTTGTGAGTTACAAAAGGGATGGGGATTAAGAGGGTGTAGGTGAGGCTTGGATGGATAATAGATGGAGTTTTACCATAATTAGGAATGGCAAGTTGAATTAGTGGAATTGCTTTCCAGTGGAACTCCATTTTACTTTACTTGGGCCCTACAATCAGTGGGTTCAGGTAACGGCAGGTCAACAATTGCCCCCCCTGGGGGGAGGACATATTTCATTTAATTGTATGGGGCCCCATGATGGTGGCACTAATTCTCAGTCTTCATATACTGTAGACCATTGTATTGATGTGAGGCTGTTTCCATGAACTTTGGAACATTGTCCTGCTTTAACTGTACTTTGACAAATCCTTTGACATAGAGTATTTTGATCCAGTTGTTAACAGAACTAGTAATTACCCTACTCCCAAACAAACAAGAAATAATCTTAATCAGAATGTCATTAATGATCATTTGAAGTATTGAATGCATTCTCATTAAATGACTCATACCAATATACTTATTACTGCATTGATCTCAATATCTACATACTCTAAATCTAGCAGTTCTTTCCCTGCACAGAAGTTCAAAATGAATTAGTCTACCCAAATGTATGTAACTTAATCTAGAGAGGTCCATAATGTTCTTCCATATTCTCATATAAAAAGAATATACCACAGAAGTATTTGATTATTTCATAAAATATCAGAATCAAAGAGGATCCATAATGTCTTTAATCTGTAGATACTTTTTTACCACATCAAATGTCACATCTGATTTTGAATATTGAATGGAAAATACATTATTTGTTTAGTATCTATGTGTATTTGTTGCATACATCTTCTTACTGCAGTTTTTAAGGCACTTATAGAGTTAGTCAAAGGGTCTCAAATTAGAGATGGGCAAATGTTTTCACATTTTTCAACAGCGGCAAAAATGTTTGTAAATTTGCGTAAAAATTTTTTTCTCACAAGAAAATAAATTGGAAAAAAAATTAAATGGCAGCAATAGAGTTTTGCCAGAAAAGATGCAGTTTTTTTAACACCAGAAAACCATCAACAGCGTTTTAAGCATGTATCCATGGCCATTGCATTTCACTTTGAGAAAGGCTTTCAGCCGAAACGTCAGTTTTTGTGCTCCTTAATAAAAAAAAATGTTTGATACTTAAGTGCTCCTTCTATGGACATGGTTGAAATTATATTTTAAGGATTGCACCCAGGCACACGTTTACATTTTTTCGTGAGTGTCGATGCAGATATATTTATCTATATATCTATCTATCTATATATATATATATATATATATATATATATATATATATATATATATATATATATATATATATATATACATACACACACCATTCAAGATATAGACTTCCAGTAACTGCCAGAATAATGCAGATCACAAAGTGAACCTCTCATGCTACACCAGAAGCAGTGTCGGACTGGGGCACCTGAGGCCCACCAGAGAACCTGATCTGCAGAGCCCACCAATTAACTCACAAAGCCGACAAGGGAAAATAAAGGAAATGTATACCAAAGTGTTATTAAGTATTTTCAGCTTAGAGAACATTTTTTTTCACAGGACTTAGATTGTAAGCTCAGTGTGAATAGGGTTGCCACCTTTTCTTAAAAAAAAATACCGTCCTTCCTATGCACTTCGCTTTTTTTCCTATTAATAACATTGGGATCAGCCCTCAAAAATACCGGTCAGGCCGGTAAAAAAAGTAAAAATTCAGTCTGCATTTGCATGTGCTTGCTTCCTCATCTACACCCCAGACAGGCAAATTTCATCACTGACCAGCACCCCCCATACCCCCCCCCCCAGATCGTTTGCTAACCAGCAAAGTATTGTATCCACTCAGGTCTCTGACTAAGCCAAGCAGGTAGAAATAGGCTGCAGCTGAGATGGTACAGTTCCAGCAGGGTGCAGGCTGTGGATCGATCAGCACCCAGGAACCACACCAGCAGTAGTGATGGGCGAATTTATTCGCCAGGGGCAAATTTGTGGCGAATTACCACCATTCGCCGCTGGTGAATAAATTCGCAAAATGCCAGCGAAATTTCACCTGGCGAAAATTTGCCGAAAAAAACGAGTCGCGTGTCGTTTTTGACGCGACGCAACAAAAACGTCGCGACTCGACAAAAACGACGCAACGAAAACGACGCGACGCCCGTCAAAAGCATGCCACGACTCGTTTCGTGAATTTTTCAGCGAAGCAAAACTGGGGAGATTTGCCCAACACTAACAAACAGTACTCCCTCCCTGAATTGATTCCCGCATCACGCGATGGCGCAATTAAGTGACATCATCAGGGCGCACAGAGAAAAAGAGGCGCACAATCAAAGAGCAGCCAGCAAGGACAGCCGCAACAGGTACCAGGTGAGGTATAGGCAGCTTGGCCCACTAGGTTTCAGGAGGCGGCCCAAAACTGCGGGATACAAGTGCCCGATCCTAGCACCAGCAATATAGATGTAAGGTAGTGAGTGGTCTAGTGGCCGCAGGGGCCCACAAGGACTGGGGCCCACCGGGATTTTTCCCGGTATCCCAGTGGGTCAGTCCGACCCTGACCAGAAGTGCTGCTCAACATATGGGTGATGTTATCAGCAGAAACAATAACTGTGCCGCTTAATGAAGAATAATAATGTGACTACAGTTACTGTAAAGAAATGCCTTGTCAAGAAATAAGGACAATAATAAGAATTGAGTTCTAACATATGTAGCGCTATAATAAACTGATTTTACTGAAGTCAGTTTTGGCTAATTACACATGGTGTGATACCACAGATGAAACTCTTTTCTCAGGTGTAAGCCCTCGCAGCAAGGTGGAAGAAGGGTGTAGGATAACTGTAACTTGATGCTATTTTACACAAATTGGGCGCCAGTGGTTTTCTTTAATGCTTGAACCAACTATATTTATTCAACAGTGAACATATCCTCACAGAGATCATAATGAGAGCATACAGTGAACATAATATACAGACAGCAATGTACTCACAGTACCAAATATGATTTCAACCCCCTCTGGCACAGACTCAGATCAGTGAATAGAGGTGAGAGGTACAACCAGGGTCCAGGCTTTATCCTAAGTGCAGGCAGAGTATCCCTATCTCCCTGAACTTAAACACTTAGTCCCTGATACTCGGTAATTTGTACCCGGGATCTTAATCCCTCTATTTCTCCTGGCGGAGCTTGAGCTGATCGACTACCTATCCTTTCTATCACACCTTGAGTGATCTATGACAGGGTCTGACTCCCAAGGGATAATACTTCTCCCTTCAGCCTGCAGAGCTGACTGAAGCCAAAGGCCCAGACCACATGGTTCCCATTACCTTTATACTTTTACACAGTGCCATCTAGTGTCCAACGTGAGAACCACAAGGAATTACATAAGCACAAATTCCCCATTAGGACCCATTAGGTGTCCATGTTAGAAATATGCGAGGGTGTTTAATTTTCACATCCCTACACATACATATACAATTACCAACCAATTGGGTGTTGCTGTCAACCGAAGCCTTGTGTAGGCTGCAAGTCCACATAGGGACTACTAAATAGCTTTAGGCCTTGTTTGGCACCCCAGGAATATATTTAATGCTTATATAGGGGACAAGAGAAATCCTTCCCCTTTTTTCTGCCTATGACATCATCCAGCCCAGTTACAGGCTGGAGAGCAATCCGATTGGCTGTGTACCCCAGTGCATCCTTGGGAGAGAGGGTGTGCCTTACTTTGTCGGAGCCAAACTACATGGCTTCCAAAAGAGCTGAAGAGAGCCAGCACAAATTTGGGTTATACTTGTTTTGCTCCCCAAATCTTTTTATGTCTGATTGTGGCACACAGATAAAAAGGTTGGGGACCCCCTGGTCTAGAATATATGGATTTATGTGCACCAAACTGTTCTCTTTTGAATTGGTACCAAGGCATATGGGAAAGGTGCTCTAAATGGCTAAAAAAATTGCCCAAAAGTTTCAAATGACCGATCTTTCATTGCAATAGTTGGCCTTGACAAGTGTCCTCTACATCTACTATGCTCCATTTTAAGTCCTTTTATCAAATTGATATCAAATTGATATTTGGATCTTTTAATTACTGTCATTGCATTCATGATTTTACAGAAATAGAATTTAACTGTGCTTAAAAAAGCTTTAATACCACAAAAATTTGACCTTTAAGAAATAAACCATGTTTGCTGTTTCATATCTCCTACTTGCCATTTTAGACAAAATAATATTATTTCAAAACTGTTCTTTGCTTTCTAACACCTTCTCTAGTGATGGGCGAAACGGCCGCGTTTCGCTTCGCCGAAAAATTCGCGAATTTCCAGAGAAATTTGCGAATTTTTCGCCGATTCGCGAAACGAGTCGCGCGTCGTTTTTGACGCGCGTCGCGTCGTTTTTGACGTTTAATTGATATACATGTGAACTACAGTATGAGCAAGATATTTTTGGTATAATTAATGAACGTTGCAATGTGATTCTCAACATTCTGAAATACATTTTATAAAAAGCTTATCACTTAAAATCTAATTTGAGTGTAAATATTTGGTAATTATGCCTAAAAATAAAGAATTAAGTGTGTTTTTTTAATGCTTAGCCCAGTTAGACCAAGGTTACACAGGATATGTCACTCTATACAATATTCTCACACTCCCAACATTTTGGGGCAGATTTATTAATGTTCAAATTGTAAATTTGAATTTTTGAATTGGATTTTCGGTCATAAAATTTGAGTTGAGAATAATCCAAACTTTAATTCAAATTAGAGATTTATCATACCTTGACCCTGTGAACAACTTAAATTCAACTATTCGTCACTTAAAACCTGCAAATTCATGTAGAAGTCAATGGCAGAGGAACAGTGACCTGTTTGAAGATGTTAATAGCCTTCCTGACATTCGAGTTTTCAGAGAAAAAACTTGATTTGAGTTTAGTCGAATTAGATTAAATTTTAGGGCCAGTGATATAGTTTTAGACATTCAAGTTTTTTTAATAAGTTACCTCCTATTTGAGTACAGGGTCTTTTCTAGTGATGAGCTTAAAATATATTTAAGCTGGCCAACTAATAGAATTCTTAATGAATTAGATGCAATTTGAGAGTAGGACTGGCCAGATATGGGATGACTTTGACGCAGTTGACCAGCTTAAATATATTGCAATATATGGACAAACAATGCCTGTTTTGTTTAAAGGGTAAGGCATTTTTTGGTAGCTGTATGCACAAAATGTCTTGATGTCTTAAATATATTGATAATGGGTTGAGTGCAGAGGACCTCTTGTATTTGTCTATGTGTATTTTGTGGTCATAGCCTCATTACACCCTGGCCTAATGGTTTAAAAAATTAGTGGTGAGCACAGCTTTTCCTTGTTTGTTAGAATAAATTCACTCATCACTAGTCTTAACTAGGGATGGGCAAATATGACCCGCTTGCCAAAAATTTGCTGCAGGCGAAATGTCGCAGGCGGGCGTCAGTCTTAACTGTCAAACACTTTAAATCACCAAATATCACATTTGTTTATTAGTAAAATAATAGGTGCAGCCATGCATGTTGATTCACTGTGGTAACTTGTGAGTTGGATCATAACAACAGTCTCCTCTATGCAAATTTGTAAAGAGAAAAACATCTGTGTTCTTTTCCAATTCAAAAATGACCTCTAAATATGTTTTATAGAAATAGGAATGAATTATTTGCTGTAGTATCAACAGGATAACCTGGTCATGTTCTTATTTTGGATAATGAAAACATGGAAATGATTCAAACAAAATTCCTGCACTCATTTTTCATTCTCACATGATGGAGATAGTGGAGGAAGAAAAGAGGAATCTAATCATCAAATACTGAAAAAAATATTCTATATTCCCTATCGAATATATATTCCCATTTATTCTTTTCTTATTTCTGTCTATTTTAATGATATATTGAATTTGTCATACACAACATGAAAATTCATAGCTTCAACAGTATATTTTCAGATTTTCAAACATTTCCTAGAAGGAGAAATGCTAAAAGATATCACAAAATGAAAAATATGGGCTTTAATATGTGCAAGAAACCAGATGTGTGCATTTACACATACACGGAGAAGAAATTTAAATAAACTGGTTAGGGTTCAGCAATAAACTCAAAATCTTGTTAATGTTGATCTAAAGTGCAAATAAAGAGGAATACTTGTCACTTTGACTTGCTTTTAAAAAGCCATGAATATTATCTTCCACTATTTGTGTATGTAATACAGATTAACATAACAAGCAAGAGGTATGACTATTTTAACACCACAGAAAGTATTTCATAAAAAGTCATACCAGATTTTCCGTTTTGAGGGTAGAGAGATGCAGAAAAAAGGCCAATTATTAAAAAAAAACATTTAAAAGAGACCATCTAATAATTTAGTAAGACTATACCCATCTATAGCATTATAAACATTTATTTAAATGGTGAATTTACCAATTAATGATGCCATAATGGAAATACATTGAAATGTTTGTGAAATCTCAATAATTTATGACACTTGAGTTGGTGTATTTACAAAAGTCATCAAACATCTCCAGACAGTCCTCCTTGGTAGGTGAATCCCTGTGCATGGTTGGCTCATTTCCCATACAGTCTCCACTCAATGAGCTGGGAAATCAACATTTTTTTTAGGTAAGGAGCTTTACTTACAATCTCTTTAGTTTAGGGGGAAAAACATTGTTTGGTTGAAACAATAATCCACTGAAAATAAAACTTTTTATGAAGAAGGGGAATGATGGCACTAGGGACAACATCATGGTTTTACAAGGGTTAAGCAGGTTTGTAGTAATTGTTCAAATGAAATATCAAAAATAAGGAGAAAGTCCTTCAACAGTTCCATGAATTCCTAAAAATTACAAAAAATGACATTACAATGCTGCAATATCCTTAATTTCCTAATGTTTATAAAGTGCCACTTTTTATATATATTGTATACAAGGATCCCAAAAAAGTCTCAAAGTTATTAAGGAACACCTTTCTGAAAAGTTACTCAATAGTGTTAACATATACAAAAGACACATATATTCTATATAAGAGAGAAGGGGCATACTGTAATACTTAAAATCAATTAGAACTACAGATGAAGCCACAACCCTAGCTGTAATGCTAGTAAACATAACTGTATGTATTTACATAATAGATGCAGTAGAAATATGACATTATTACTACTACTACTACTGCTAGTTGATCTAAAGAAAGATGTTAACTAATTCTTAAAAGATAGGTTGGGTACTGCAAAGTCTGAATGGATTATCAGAAACTTATAGTGCCCATCTCTGGTGTAAAAGGCAGTCTTAAGCTGGCCATAGACGTAAAGATTTTTGAAAGATCCAATTGTTATTGTGAGACCACGATTGTCTCAAAATGATCATTTAAATGTCCGATGTGTCCATCAACTAAAAAGACCATTTCAGGCAATATTGCCAATTGTGCAAAACTGAAGGATCGCAGCCTGCTTGCCCTGCAAACATAGGTATATTGCATGGGGACCGATAAAGATTTTCTAACCTGGCTGATCAATCTTCAGACCAATGTCGGACCAAAAATCGTAAGATTGTATGTATCCCACTAACCGCATGATAATTTGACAGATTGTTCGGACTTCACTAAGATCGGTCACTTGGCAGGGAAAGATTGTTGCGTCTATGGGGAGCTTTACACTCATCATCCTCTTGAATACAAGCAGTCTTGACAAGGACTCAATGATCAGTAGAGGGCTGGAAACCCATAATCTTTTTCTAGACAATGAATAGGTTCTTATGGTATCTAAACGAAGTTGGTCTGTAAGAGACCAATATGAATTTTCATAAATATTTGCAACAGTAACTACATTGATTGAATTGAAATAATAAAAAAAAATTAACACGTAATATAAAAATAAAAAGTCAATGGTTCATATGCTTGTGTATCACAAAATATATGATACAGTTATCAACATCTTTGTGCAGAGCATATTTTTATTCATTCAAATCAAGACATGTATATTTGTAGCAATGCTTCTTCTTGCTAAAATATATTTTAAAGAAGGTTTGTGCAGTTTACACCTTGTCTCGCAAAAAAAAAAACTATTTTAAATGTAATGTTGTCAAAATTATCTAATACATAATATCTAATTTCCTATGCTTTACATAATAGCTCTGTGGCAGTATACCTAAAATAACACATTTGTCTTTTGTAATGTTCCTTAGAGGACTAAAGTTGATGTTTGGGCTTGGAGTAGAGAAAAATCATCAGCTTTGATGCACACTAATCCTTAAATCTATGTCTGTATCATAAATTAACTTTAGACATTAACCTTGCATATTGCCAAAAATGTGCTCAACAACCTAATATAAAAAAGACTTATTTTTAAGATATAATGTAATGTTGAATCTGAGCCCTTATTGCTAATCTTTTTTTTTTTTTTTACCCTTGACGTTTTGGACAGTATAACTAAACTGATTTATTCATTTAAAATCTTTGGGGGTTATTTACGAAAATCCAAATCCATTGTCCCAATAAAAAATGCTCGACCAAGCTCCCATGCCCGATTTTGCCATTTTTTTTTAGTTTTTGTTTGAAAACCCCAAAAAAAGTTTTGGGGCTAAACTCAATGCATCCCATGGTTACTTGATATTTAGATAGGCGCTTCTCCCACTGACTTATACAGGACCTCAACAGGTTTATGATGGGAGTTTTCCGATACTGGCTTTTTGGAGCATCTGGGTATAAAAAAATCTCAAATAAAAAGTTATTGCTCCAAATAGCTTGATCACAAAAATTCAAGGTGTAGTAAATAACTATGTATACACCGCTACTTTGAGAATTCTAATACACAGAAACTACCATGGAGAGAATATTTTTTATAAATTAATCACAAGTTACTTGTAAATTAATGATTTGAATAGATCAATTTGATGAGGTCAGCTTTATTAATTTATATGTATAATTACACGTTAATATCACATGCACACTATTATGATAAACACTCAAGATAACCTGTATGTAGTTGTTTTAGAGATTTTATAAATCCATTTATGGATTAGTTCACTGAAGTTTTAGAATAATTCATAATTATATTCACCATGTTTAATGTAGCAATAGATAACGACTTATATGCAAGCTGTCCTCTTGTATGTAGTCTTAATTATACACTATGAATTTTTGAACGAATATATGTAAGCAGTGTCTTGCACATTTGTTTTAATTATGCACGTCATAGCCTATTTAAATAGCATATCACGTGACTCATGATTAACTCTGATGAATTTCCGATTCTGAGGGCACGAAACGTTTGACCACCCACCACTGCTGTATGTACTCACTAGTTGTGTTGAAATAAAGCTGCTTTCTCATCAAGAACCAGTATCCTGCAAATCCTTGGTCAGCGCTACGCCGCAATTTAACTGTATTGAAGCAAGTTCCGGGTGTGGGAGATCCCAAGCACCGCATGTGAGCAGCGACCAGCAGGAATATTCACATCACAAGGGTGAGCTCCGCTAAATTTGCTACCTTCATTTGTTTATGCCATTAGTAAATAACTAATCACTAACTAAACAATTCAATATGACCATTAAATGTCACCCCTTGGGGTGATTGGTCACATATGACAATTTATTATTGGTTAAATCTATGGTCTACATCAGAGGTTCTCATCATGAGCCACATTAAAATGTAAAAAGAGTTGGGGAGCTACATAAGCACTGTAAGTAACTTTGGATGCCAAATTAGAGCTGTGATCGGCTAGTTGGTAGTACCTATATGGACTGCCTGAAGGAGGCTCTATTTGGCAGCACATCTGATTTTTATGCAATCAAAAGTTATCTACAAGCCTAGACTTAAAAAAAGCACCTATTTTGAGGCCACTGAGAATAACATCCAAGGGGTTGGGGAGCAACATTTTGCTCACGAGCCACTGGTTGGGGATCACTAGTCTACATCAACTGGTTGGAAATTAAAGTTCTAAGAATGTGCATTGCCTTGGTTTCCCTATGTTTGGTATTTTGAATCTACAAAACACTTAATAACATAGTAAATGTGTAAATGTGAAAAAAGAGATTTAAGTTCGAAGTTCTGTTTGGCTAAGTAAGTGCTACATAAATTTTAGTTTATCTGGAAGAAGGCAAAACATTCAGAAATAAAATTATCTGAAGTTGTCTCCAATTGGCTTGAAAAAAATCCTTCCTGCCTACAAAATAGCAGTGAGACTAGTTACTGGATTAACTTAATACCCACAGTGTACGTTTCAGTAGCCTTGTATTTTATCTATTTACATGAGGCATCTAAACCTTTCTTGAAAATATCTAGGTACAGATTTATCAAGGCTCGAATTTCAAAGTGAAAATACTTTGAAATTCGACCATCGAATTTTATTCAAAGTGTTTTTTTGAACGAAAACTGACCAGTTTGAACAATTTTGCAGGTCTAGAGTGGAGAAGGAGTCAAATTTTAAATTTTTAAAGAGACAGTACTTCGATTTTCAAATGGTCGAGTTTTTCAATTTTCAAAAAAGATTTTTCACTTTGACCCTTGATAAATCTGCCCCTAATGTATCTGCCAGTACAACTGCTTTACAGAGGGAATTATACAACTTCACAGCTCTCATTGTAAATGTACCCTTTTTCACACTTTACTAAAATCCAAATGTATCTCATTGTCCCAATAAACAAAATATTGACCCAAAATCCCATGCCTGATTTTGCCTTATTTATTAATAAATTATCTCAATTTATTAGGATCATTAAATAACTCCATAAGCATGTTTTTTCGAGCTTTTATCCTGAAAATCTAGATTTTTTTTGGAGTTTTTGCCTGAAAACCCCCAAATAATCAGATTTTTGGGATAAACTCAGCTCAGACCATGATAACTTCAATTTGGGATAGGTGCCTCTTCCACTGACTTGTACAGGACTTCTAAAGGTCTGAGATGATAGATTTTTGGATTCTGTCTTTTTGCAACATCAGGATATTTATTATACCCTGATGCTGCAAAAAGACAGAATCCAAAAATTCGCAAAAAATTTAAGGTTTAGTAAATAGCTCCCTTTAAAGTGACAAAAAGTATATAAAGACTGCAAGGGTGGTCTGCATTCAAATCTCTGTGTTACCTAAAGTGCTTTTTTCCATAAAAATCATCAACATTTCTTCTCCAGTTTGCGGCTTTTTTCAAGTAGTGAAAAATTGGTGAAATACTGTATATGAAATTAAGCACTTAGAAAGAAGGACAATGTAGTGCAGAACCCTTTTATTGTGTGTGTTTATATATATATATATATATATATATAAATATATATATATATATTTATATATATATATATATATTTATATATACTATAACTAACAAGGGAATGTTGTGCTCACCACTAATTTTTAAAACCATTAGGTGGGGATGCAATGAAGCTGTGACCACAAAATACATATAGACACATACAAGATCCTCTGCACTCAACCCATTATCAATATATTTAAGACATTGAGACATTTTGTGCATACAGCTACTAAAAAATGCCTTACCCTTTAAACAAAACAGGGATTGTTTGTCCATATATTGTCCAAGTTGAGCATAGGACTGGCCAGATATGGGATGACTTTGATGTAGTCTCAATGTCTTAAATATATTGATAATGGCAGAGGATCTTGTATTTGTCTATATGTATTTTGTGGTCACAGCCTCATTCGCGAAACACCAGCGAAATTTGGTGAAAATTCGGCAACGCAACGTGTTCGGCGAAGCAAAACTGGGGAGATTCGCCCATCACTATTCTTAATGAATCAGATGCAAGTTGAGCGTAGGACCCGCCAGATATGGGATGATTTTGACGTAGTTGGCCAGCTTAAATATATTGCAATATATGGACAAACAATCCATGTTTTGTTTAAAGGGTAAGGCATTTTTTAGTAGCTGTATACACAAAATGTCTCAATGCCTTAAATATATTGATAATGGGTTGAGTGCAGAGGATCTTGTATTTGTATGTATGTGTATGTGTATATATATATATATATATATATATATATATATATATATAAATATCAATCTTTATTTAATACATCTTTAAAAATGCGTCAACATTTCGGTATGTGCTTAAGACCTTTCTCAAGACCATTTACATATTAAAAACAATCTGTGGTTAAATAGCTAAAACCAACTACCCTCACCCAATCACGTGCTCCCAGACAACCCATGTGATTAAAACTCCGCTCCCTTCAAACTGAAGGGGGGAGTGTTAAAACTGCACAAAGCATATCTTATCCTTCTTTGCCTGAAACATAACCTAAACACTAAACTCCATAAATATCACAGTTGTACAATATAACAAAATAACAAAAATGTCTGGCGTATATAGTTAACCAAGTAACACAAAAAACTCAATAATTGTCTAACATTTGTTAAACAATGTATTGAAAATGTTTAGCATACATAGTTGCACAAGTTAACCCTAAATAGCATTTCGCTTCCTGTCTCACCAGCATCAGTGTGTATTAAAAAGCATAAAAAAGAGCAATGCTTGTTTAACCCCACTGGTGCCAGAGTGTTCAGCTTCCTAATCCAGAACACCTCTCCCTGAAGCAAAATCTTTGATCTATCTCCCCCTCTACTGAATGGTGGGATATGGTCTATGGCTATATAGCGAAATGTAGGTAATCTGTAACCAACTTCAAGAAAATGGTTCGCTACTGGTTTATTTTTACGGCCATCATGGAATGCTGTACTAATAGCTGAACGATGTCCATCCATGCGTAAACGTAACGTTTGATCAGTCTTGGCTACGTAAGATAAATTGCATGGGCACGTTATTAAATAAATTATATATGTGGTTGTACAAGTGATATTATGTCTAATCAAGAAACATTTCCCAGTCTGTGGATGTAAAAAACTATTCCCTGGTGTCATAAACCTGCACAAAGTGCAGTAAGAACATCTGAAACAACCTAGACGATCATTAGAAAGCCAGGTATTCCGTCTCTTCTGATAACACGCCATAATTATGAATATATATATATATAATACACAAAAGCAGTAAATATCTTGTAAATTATATCCTTATAAACGGTGAGTTCTGATGTCATCAGTTATAAACGGTGAGTTCTTATGTCATTTCTGTCACATGGCTCCCTGAAACTTGTGTATTATAATAAATAAAGTACCCCCAGTTGCAAAATATGAGGATATTAGAAGTTACCTTGGAGTTCCATGACCTGTATAAAAACACTCGGCCTTCGGCCTCGTGTTTTTATATGGTCATGAAACTCCTCGGTAACTTATAATATCCTTATATTTTACAAGAGGGGGTACTTTATTCACTATATAATAGACAAAAGCTGTGAATATCTTGTAAATTATATCCTTATAAACGGTGAGTTCTGATGCCATCAGTTATAAACGGTGATTTCTGATGTCATTTCTGTTACATGACTCACTGAAACTTGTGTATTATATTAAATAAAGTACCCCCAGTTGCAAAATATGAGGATATTAGAAGTTACCTCAGAGTTCCATGACCTGTATAAAAACTCCTCAGTAACTTATAAGATCCTTATATTTTACAAGAGGGGGTACATTATTCACTATACAGATAGAGCCAGGCTGGTTTGTACGTTTGGCGCGGTGTAACTTTATGCGATAGACGCAACATCCACGCTGAATGCAGTTCCCCACGTTGCCTTAACGGAACAGAAAAGTTTCCTTAAGCTGTATTATATTAAATGGACACCAGGTGGCGCATGGTACACAGCTATTTATAGGAAGGATTTAAACGAGACACAGGGGCAGAGGGGAAATCAGGGGGACAGCCAGAGAGAAAATTTGGGGTGAGAGACACCTGGCAGAGAGAAATTTTGAAGGGGGGAGAGCAAGAGGAAAATTAGGGGAAGAGAGAAAGACATGGTGGCAGACGGAAAAGTCTGCGAGTGGGGAGGAAAGAATAAAAAGACATAGTGGCAGAAGGAAAAGTCTGGGGGGGGGGGTGGAAATATTACACAGGGCAGAGTTGTCTGGGAAACCTACCAAATCATTCCTCTAGCTTTTTGTCAGTCAGGATGATGTATTAATCAAATTTGTGATACAGGTAATTGTGTTCCCTTGTAGTGTAATGGTTAAGGCATCAGTTTCTCAAAGAGAGGGACATGCACTCAAATCCTGTGAATTCTGATTTGAGCTTTTTTATTTTACTTTTCTTCTGGTCAGATCCCAATTGCGTTATTCAATACAGACCAAGTATCCACAATTTAAAGATATAGAAAAAACTTGGAAAGGAAAGGACAAAGGGCAGAGTTAGTGTCTAATTGGCTGCTTTAACAATGAATGAGATTGTTGGGCAGAAGGAGAACATCAGAGGAGTGTGAGAGACACAGAGAGAAAAATCAGGGGAGGCAAAGAGACAGAAGGAGATGGAAAAAATCGTAGAAAGGAGAGAGAAACAGAGGGAAAAATTTAAAAGGATTGGGCTTAAATTTAATTATAAGGAAAAGTGTACTTTTTAATATAAATTAGAAGGTAAAAAAAAAACTCGGTCATAAGCATTCATTTAACCAGCTAGACCATCGCTACTTCACTAAAACCTCCAGCTCTTTTCTCCCTTTGTAACTGATGTACAGTAGATTGCTACTGATATCATTAGCAGGTGTTTAGTGAGATGGAAAAAATCAGAGGATAGTGAGAGAAACACAGAGGGAAAAATTGGGGGAGGGAAAGAGACAGAGGAGGATGAGAGAGACAAAGAGAGAAAAATCAGGGGAAGGAAGAGACACAGATGGAAAAATTGGGGGGAAGGAAAGAGACAGAGGGAGATGGAAAAAATTGGACATGGGTGAGAGAGACACAGAGAGAAAAATCGGGGGAGGGAAAGAGATTGAGGGAGATGGAAAAAATCAGAGGAGGGAGAGAGAGACACACAGAGGGAAAATAGGGGGAGGGAACAAGACAGAGGGAGATAGAAAAATCGGACATGAGTGAGAGAGACACAGAGAGAAACATCAGGGGAGGGAAAGAGACAGAGGGGAAAAATCTGAGGAGGATGAGAGAGACACAGAGAGAAAAATCGGGCAGTGAAAGAGACAGATTGAGATGGGAAAAATCAAAGGAGGGTGAGAGAGACACAGAGAGAAACATCAGGGGAGGGAAAGGGACACAAGAGGAAAAAGGAGAAAATTGGAGGAGGGTGAGAGAGACAAAGAGAGAAAAATCGGGGGAGGGAAAGAGACAGAGTGAAAAATCTGGAGAGGGAGAGACAGATGGAAAAAATCGGTGGAGGGTGAGAGAGGCACAGAGAGAAAAATCTCTCTCACCCTCAAAAATCAGAGGAGGGTGAGAGGGACACCTCCCAGGGGAGGGAAAGAGACAGAGGGAAAAAATCTGATAAGAATGAGAGAGACAAAGAGAGAAAAATCAGGATGATTAAATCGCGGATCTCCCAACATAGATCTTCTATTAATCTGGGTAATATGAGTCAACCTGTGTCCAAACATTTCGTAGAGAAAATGGCTCCCCCTCTTAAAAAACGGAGGAGATAGGGAACTCCGTTTGAAACAAAGGGAAGTGTGGTGGATTCACAAACTTTATCTACAACCTGAAGGTTTAAATAGAGATTATGATCTACACCTTTTTCTATAAATGCCCGAAAAGGGAAGATTGAGTAGTTGACATAGGAGGCAATAACTATGCCAGCATATATTGGAATGCAAACAGTGTTTCAAAGTATGTGTGTAACACTGATGTCATTTCCTGTGTGTTGCTTTTTAAACCACATGACCATGCTTACCTGTATACATTTGTTGGCTTGACAAAGGGCACAATGCATGTCTGAAACGTAGCATGATATTTTATCTTTAATACACCATTTTGATACAAGTGAGTGCTGCCTATTTTTGTGTTTCTCTATATGACGAGGAGGAGAGACTCGGCAATCCTCCCCAACAGCTGTGCACCACAAATTTCTACTTGAAGGAAAGGAGAGTGCCGATACTGTGAGTTGCGCTATATATATATATATATATATATATCCTTGAAAAAGACCCCCGAGAGGGATCGAAACGTTGGATGTGAATTCAACAAATAAACACAGTTGAGCACTCAGAACAAGGAGTGTGCGGATCCTTCTTTCTCTCTCTCTCTCTCTCTCTCTCTCTCTCTCTATATATATATATTTCTGCAGAGGTAGAAGAGACATAGAGACATCACTTCGACAATTTGTTATGTTTTGGTAGCCGAGGATGAGTAGAGTATAACAGTGCTTTATTAGCAGGCTCATGCAGCCATTACACTTCAACAGTAACTTCTAACGATTTAAGAAGTCTAGAAAGTACAGTGTATATACAGTATACTCTTGTGCACAGTAACACTGAAGCATCTGTATTAACCATAGTGAGTAGTGCATGATTAAATAAAGCTAGCTACGATGTGTTGAGTAGTCTCTGACCAAACCAGACTTGAAGTTCCACGTAGTAGTGCTCTAAGTGGCTCCACTACTGAAGTATAGTTGGGAATAAACTTAGAATACCATGAAGTAAGACCTAAGAGAGCTCGCAAGGTCTGAAAATCAGATGGAATAGGTGCTTGTATAACACTGTTGACATGGTCAGGGTCAGGCAGTAATCCCTCTTGTGAAATTATATGACCCAAAAATGACAGCTGAGTTCCCTCCTTCCCCCACATGTTTAAGGCAATAGGAAAACTTTATTTTATTTATTAAAGGTTTCCTGGGCTTGTGTAGTGTAATGTAGTGGCAGTAACATATACTTCTATTATACTTTGAAATTCGCGCTGTATGCAAACTAGGCATTGCTAGCATAAATGCGCTTTGCCTGGTGAAGTAATACTAGCACAACTAAGTTACCATTCGCCGACCTGAGCGTAACTTCACAATTTAGTGAATTAGCGTAGCGCTGGTGAAAATTCGCCTGGCAAAGTGCGGCGAACGTTAGCGAAGGCAACGCTAGTGTTTTTTCACTGCTTAGTGAATTTTCCCCCTAGTCTCTACCACTGCTGATTCAATTTGGCTAGCAACTGTAATTGAAATCCCACCATTTGGTCTCTTAGCATTTCATCTGTTAGATTCCCAAACTCATACTGTAGGTAACAACCAGATCTCTTTCTATATCTTTCAGCAACCACATTTACTCTTGGCACAAAAAAGTTCTTTATAGCAGTAACAGCAGGTAATGGTAATCAGGTCATCAGGTAATGGTAATGTATAGAATAAATGCTGTCCCTCTGCTCCCAGGCAGTGAATAAGTAAATATCGCTTTCTAGTAGCAGAAATCTCCCCTTAGTCAGCAGCAATAATGTAGTTGTCAAACATACGGATCCAAGCAGTAAAAGGTATGGTAGACTCACCAGGGTTTGGGAGAAAAGGTGCAGGCTGCTGCAGACGTAGAAGAGACATCACATCACCAATGTGTTATGTTTTAGTAGCCGAAGATGAGTAGAGTATAACACAGTGCTTTATTAAGAGATTCATGCAGCCATTTCATTTCAACAGTAACACCTACTTCTAACGCATTAAGCAGTCTAGAAAGTACAGTGTATGCACAGTATACTCTTGTGCATATTGACACCTACAGGCACTTTGCACAAACACCACAGTATTGGTTGATGTTTTTTACAATATTAGTAACTAATAAAGTTATGTCTGGTATTATTACAACTATTATACTGTTGCATAATTTAAATTGTTAATCAGTTAGGTGAGTGTGCGATGGGTGATATACAGTTTGGGTCATGTTTTCTTGTGGGAAAAAGTTCAGTGTGGGTTAATTTGAAGCCTTCACTTAATGCAGATTCTTAAAACAGTTCTTGCTTTTCTGTTTCTCATCTCTTTGTCTATTACACACACAAACATGCAGAAAGAGGAAGATCTCACTATTTACTTGTTTATTTTTCATTTTTAACTATACTCTGCACAAAGGGATAGCCAAATATAAGTAAATTACACACATTTATAATGATTCTATGCCTCCATCCTACTGAATTCCCACACCAGAGCTTAGAGTAGAATATTTTCTGAACCACTGAGTAAAGATGTTCTATTATACTGAAACTCCCTATGGTAAACTAAGGAAATGATGATGAAGTTTGCAGTTTCTCATGCTCTTTGTTTGGGCACAGAAATTCCACCTCTGCATTAGACATTAGCATACACGTTTGCAATATTTAGAAAAAAGATACAGCATATCTCTATTGCTGCATACAGTATATACTTCACAAATGTGTACATGCAGTGTCGGACTGGCCCACCAGGATACCAGGAAAAGTCCAGGTGGGCCAAGGTGTCAGTGGGCCCTCATGCTGCTAAACTTTTGGACTATTTCATGGCCATTCCCTATTTCTATAAGATCAGAGGCTAAATAGGTAGAATATTTGTATATACAGTATGTAAAGTAAACAAACTAAGAGAATAGAGGTTGATTGAGGTGATGAAGAATATTAGTACTGAGAGTGGGCCCCTGGTCTAAGGTTTTATGGTGGGCCCCTGGTCTAAGGTTTTTGGGTGGGCCCCTGGTGTCCCAGTCCGACACTGTGTACATGTTTGACCAGTTGCTCAACAGTTTGAACAGCACTGTGTAAACAGATGGACCCCCAAACTTCTACATTGATAAATTAATCCATATGGTTATTGGTTCATGATGCTTTTTATTTTATTACCAATGTTCTGTCTCATCCTCACTGAATTATTTTGCTTACTAGAGCAAGCCACAGTCAACTGTATTCAGGTCTGGGGACATTTCCGGTTATATGTGGCATTACTTCTGCCATGTTTGTTCCATAATATGCACAATAATCTCTCTGACCCAGCTCCATTGCAAGATTTACAAGGCAAGAGTCCAGCAGTGGCTGGGGTGAGTTTTTTATTTAAAAAACTTGATCTAGTATATAGGCACCCAAGGACTGTTCCCTTAAAGTTACATTCCTAGGCACAAGCCCTTGGGGTTTTTTATATTAATATGGCCCTTCCAGTAGTAATAGTCACTGGCTATAAATCCAGTGTGATGTCATTATGCAGATTGCAGAATTTAACCAATGGAACTACTATTCTTCTCAGGGTGATTGGAGTTCATGCTCTGCTTATGCTAATCAGAAACTGTTGTACTGATGAAGCCTTTATAAGGATACAACCTGTCTATAGTTGGTTTCTCATCAGTACCTAACTTATCTGTGTTTATAACCCACTGGGTAAATTTTAGCAACATTTCAGGTGAAAAAATTTGTATCCTGTCCAGGTTTCTCTCTGTTTTACATACAATGAAGGGACTCCGCGCTGTAAGTCTAGTGGCACACATTACATTTTCTACAAATGCACTGTGATACACTAGATTGATTGATTAAATAAACACCCCGTTCAAGATGGACTAGTTTTCATTCTTCTCTAATGATCACCTTGACAATGAAAGAAAAAAACAAGAATAAACATGGCATATCTGTCCCTTGATAAGGCTTTTTAGGTCACTATAGTGCTGCATGTCATACTTCTTATGTTTTTAAAAATGTGTGATATGGTAATATATTCATTCTTAGTAATATATTATCTTCCTTCTGATTAAGATTATGGCTCCAGGGAGAAATTACAATGGGGAAGGAAAATTAATCCGCATGATTTAAAAGGATTTTATAGTATTGCTGAAACCCTTAAGCAGTAATTGTCTTTTGATAGTATTGATATACATACTTCTTTAGTCTCTTCTCTATGCATTGGATGTGAATAAAAAGAAATAATGTCACTTAATCCTAGGGGAAAAAAAACTAAAAAAATCTCCAAAATTCGGAGAAAAACCCCAGCTGCTAAAAACTGTCAAATTCTATAGCAATGGAGCTGTATTTTTTAATTTCATAGGAGGTGTATTTTCGTATTTCATTGACTGAGAAAAATAATGAACCTGTGTTAAATCCCAGTTTTTTTTTCTGCAAGCAACTTTCAGATAAACTCAAATTAGAAAAAAAAAACAAATTTGCCACTGTATGTCAGTGTTTTTGCATTAACCAATAGGAAAAGTGGACAAGAAAAGTAATGTATTATCATTATTTTTAATGGTAAACATTACTCTTACAGTAAACAAATCTGAAATGAATCCATGAAAGCAGCCTTGGTGTGTTTCTGTCATCTTACAGCTACTCCTGACTAATGCCAGGTTTATCAGCCAACATACTATTTGTGGGATACTAAATTTAAGAAACAGTGAAACAATGAACTCTTACTGATACTGCCATTGAATGGGCTCTATCATCAGTTTATTCTGTGTCAGTATTTCCATTACACATTTAAATTATTTTATCTGAAACCTAGGCAGGCTCATGAGTCAACTAGTGATGGGCGCATTTATTCAGCAGCCACAAATTTGCAGCGGATTTCCACATTTTGCAGCCTACAAATATATTTGCAAAATAAATTGTGGTGTAAAAATAGTTTGACGCCAGTTCTGAAATGGATGCCAGGATCAAAATGGATTCCGCAACAATTTACTGCATGCCCATTGACTTCAATGGGCACAAGGTAAATTGTTGCCGGCATCCATTTTGACACTAGCTCCCATTTTTATGCTGGCATCAAAAGTCCCATTTCGTGAATTTTCTGTCGTTTTGTGAATTTCACAGAAAATGTGCAAATTTTTCAGCGAAGCGAAATGGGACAAAGTCGCCCATTACTAGAGCCAACTCTTCTTAATAACAGGAAATTACTTAATCCTGTAAGTACTGAGTTACTTAACTGCTTTCAGTTATTTTTTACTAAAACTTCTTCTTACGTTCATTAATAAGAGCAAAGAACAAGGAAAGCCCCATTCGCTGGGGTGTGCCAATATGTTGGAGTTTTATCAACAAATATACTGGTCCAAGAAAAAAATGAACACAGCACCATGCCGCCATCTTACCTTTGCCAAGCATCTGTTTTCAGAAAGATTTGTGCATGTGCAGTAAAGCAGAATTTGCAGATTTTATGCCGTAGTGCAGGACCAAGTATAAATCTAGAAAACCCTGGTAAAGTGTTTTAAAATAGTTATGAGGGACTGCATTTGGTTTTTCCCTTTTTTCCTAAAACGAACACCAAAAAATTATTACAAACACTGAGGAGTCCCTAACTCATTGTCACCCCACTCCAGTGAATAGTGCTTTGCTTCTGTTGTACAGCACTGTGAGATATAGTGGTGCTTTATTAAGTATTAATCGTATCGTATCTTTTTTTGTGGTTTTGGAACATTTTACTGCCTACATATACCCACACAAAGCTGTGAATCCCTGTGCAGGAAACTTGCCGATATTTTAAAATACCTTTGGGGGTTTCGGGCAAAAACATGAAAAAGTAGAGAATACAAACAATTGTACTATTCGGGGGTTTTTTACTAATTTTTTTTTAGCTTTTTGCTGATCCAATTAAATTGAGTTAATTTATTAATAAATATGGCAAAATCAGGCATGGGAGTTTGGTCAAGCTTTTTTTTTATTGGGGACAATGGGATACATTCAGAATTTTGTAAATAACCTTAATTTAATGAAAATTTATTTTAATTAAAATACATTTAAGTAAATATGAACACTAGGGATGAGCAATTTTTTTTCAGCGCATTTTGCTTCGGAACGATGCCTATGGATTTCAATGGGAGAAAAAAATGTTGCGCGTCAAAAAAAAAAGTGTACTCTAAATATTGTTTGTAAGCTCTTTTGGACCGAGCACTTTTAACACCTTGTATCTTTATTGGTTGTATTTTTGTATGTAATCTGTGCGTTCAGTACTGTATATACACTGTTGTGGAATATGTCGGCATGTTTAAGTACTGTTTTACAGGTAACAAATATTTCTGTAATTTAGATCTTTGTACCTTAAGTCTACTGAAAAATTACCTAAACAGACTGTTTTTACTTCCAATAAGAATTAATTACATCTTAGTTTGGATCAAGTACAAGGTACTGTTTTATTATTACGGAAAAAAAGAAAATAATTTTTTAAAATTGTGATTATTCAGATGAAATGGAGTCTATGGGAGATAGTAATTTGGAGCTTTCTGGATATAGGGTTTCCAGAGTACTGAACCCATACCTGAAATCGTAATACTTGACAGGGCTTTGTGTTTTCTCATTAAGAGAAAAGCATAGCTGGAACAATGGTCAATTGATGCTTCAAAATACTTTAAAAATATTGCCAGTGGTTTTGGTTAAAACCCTTCATCAATCACAACCCCATCAGTAGTAAAAAGGCAGAAAGATATATTTCATGCTATGGATTTACTGCACAAATTGACTTGTTATATATTTATATATTGATGATCCACTAAGCTACTAGTAGTCTTGGAACAAAAAAAAAAAGATCCAACATGCATGAGTGGGCATGATGTACAGTATATATTAAGTATATGTATTAAATCATGTATAGCTCAAAGGAAAATGTTTTACTCACCTTTATTTGTCCCCTTACAGTTTAAGTCCCCTTAAGGGTTCACACCAATATTGGGCTAGGTCTGTTCAATTTTAGGAGAGGATAGCTGTTTATATGAAGTTTTTTACTGGCCAAGGCTAACTGGTGCTCCTTTTGTTTAAAAGAAGAGACACCATGAAGTTTTTTCTTTTCGAACCACATTTGCTGGTATGGTTGTATTTTGCTAAAAAGGAGGCCTTAGTAGTAGAAGAGGTCAGTGCAACTAGCTAGTAATGGCTCAGGAAATTCGCAAAAAAGGCAAAAAAGTTGTGATGCACTTTTCAGGCGTCGAACAAACAGACGCCCGCTTCCAAAAGAAGACGGCAGTGAATCGCGGGAATTTGCCTCAGCCAAATAAATTCGCCCATAACTTGTGAGAGCCGTTAGGAAAACAGAGAACAGAAGGGTTAGTACATTGAGCTTCATCCATCATCATAGGGACATTAGCAGGTCAGGCTCAGGAATGGAGAGTCCCCAAAAGGACCATCACAGTTATGGCCTTATATTGGACTGGACATTTTTTTGTGACTACTATCACTGGCTGTAACTAATACCCTGCCTGTCCTTAATACCATCAAGAAAATAACTATATCTGAAAATACTGAGAAGTGGAAGTGACATTTGCAACACTTTTGTGAGTTCCTGAAGATAAACAGTTAACTGTGTTTTAAATAAACACAGTTAGTCATAGACCTGTTAATTGTGTGTGACATCCTCCATTCATCCAACAATGGCTCATCTGACAGAGAGAGGCCTGTGTAATGCATGCTGTGCTGGGAATTACAAGGAGTTGCAATTTGTCAGGCATATATAGGAAGAAACTACACAGTGTTTTCTTTGCCAATGAATGGTATAGCTCCAAAATAGCATTTGTATAGTGCACATTTAAAACTGGCACATGATTCTACATCATATCTTATTAAACACAGGCATTCTTAATCTAAAGTAAGGAACTTTATTACACAAAATGTTTATTAGCAGGATGTGTGTCCCATAAGAATTTTTTTTAGCAAACTGTTAAAAATTTAACTAAATAGCGACATTAAACAATAACATTTTTTAAAGATTTTATAAACTATTGCCGAAAACAACACTTTAAAAAAATCATCTGGTTGGCTCTCTGTAACTTTGGTTCAGTGAGTTTCCAAGGAAAGAAGGAAAATTCATTGGTCCCCTGAGCTTAGTAAGTATATTTTTTCTTTTTCGACATTATAAAAAGACTGGAGCTTTCCATGCTCTGGGACTGGAGCTGAGAATGCACATTCTTTCCCTTAATTTCCCACAACAGGAAGACAATCATAGGCCAACAAATCAAAGTAGGTAGGCCAAAGTAAAATTAAGCATGTGTGCATGTAATGTTCATTTAGATTTTAGTCTAGACTTACTTTACCGAAACATTTCACATCTTGCAATTTGTGAGTAATCTCAGGAAGCAGAAACATTTAATTTGCTAATTGCTAAGGGCTTTGTTAACATACTAATTTATCATTAAAATTATATTAATAAAGAATGGAGTTCTAAATGTGTTTAAAGGTACACTTTACTATTAAAATGTAAGCAAAAACTCTAGCTAAAGTGTTTTCAACAGGTTAATAAAGTACTGGAAAAGACAATAAAGCAACTGTTAATTCAGTACTAGTAAGATAATGGGGAGTAGGTGTTTTGGAAAGGAAAAGAAAGCTCCAGAGAGTGAAAGTAATTATTTCAAGAAATGTCTCTTGAAATCAGGTAGGTGGGAAGAAATATATTGAGAGGGTGGGGAACATTCAAGAAGGTCACAAGTTAAAATGCTTTTGTTAGCCAAAAGGACAAAAAGAAGCTGGGAAAAGCAGAATTATGATGAAGGAGTGGGATCCGGAAATATTATGGTTTCATGAAAACAAAGCTATAATTTTTTACTATTTATCCGTAATGTTTTAACCACAGTATTTAATGCTATATGACAGGAGAATAATATAAATGCCTTGTTTGGGAGAGCTCTCCTTTTCTCTGGAATAGAAATCCATCTCATAACAATAGTATGTAATGTTTTTATATATTTACTTTTATGACAACTCCACTCTCGCTACATGGATAAAATTATATATTTAATAATATATTCATATTTTTCAACATATGCAAGATAAAAAGTAATATCAGTGCACATTCCTTGGTTTTCTACCTTTTTTCACTTTTGTGGCACAATAGACAAAACATTGCTACACTAAATAATGGGTAACCTACTGTGTATAAAAATGTTTTGGAATCTATAATTCAGTACAGCTTTGAAATTGAACCCCAATAGAGCAGGCAATCCTTTTATATGAGCTGAGAGAGGAAACTCTGTGTTCTCGATAAATACTTTGGACTGCATCTTTCCCATATGTCTTAATGCTTATTTTTCTCAAATTGCCTACAGGAAAAAGGGAAAAAATTAATAAGAGGATCATTTGAAATTCTGGGCATATATGAATATGCTGCAATTCCACAGGGCTGTAGGACATGTAAACCCTGCAAAACAAAATCTGTAAACAGCCTCTTGGGATACCTTCTCCTCCCATAACCCTCTTGGCCCCCTTTTTGGGACTTTCCTTTGATTATGTTTTGTAATCTGAGCAGAATTCTGCATTAAAATCAATTTCTCGAAAGAGCAAACAGATTTTTTTATATTTCATTTTGAAATCTGACATGGAGCTAGACTTATTGTCAATTTCTCAGTTGTCCCAAGTCATGTGATTTGTGTTCTGATAAAGATTAATACTCTTTACTGTTGAACTGCAAGTTGTTGGAGTGATATTACCCCCTTCCTCCCACCCCCCACAGCAGCCTAACAACAGAACAATGGGAAGGTAACCAGATAACAGCTCCCTGACACAAGATAACAGCTGCCTGGCAGATATAAGAGCAGCACTAAGTAGTAAAAACCCATGTCCAACTGCGTTCCATTCAGTTACATTGAGAAGGAAAAACAACAGCTTGCCAGAAAGTAGTTCCCTCCTAACGTGCTGGCACAAGTCACATGACCAAGGGCAGCTGGGAAATTGACAAAATGTCTAGCCCCATGTCAGATTTCAAAACTGAATATAAAAAAATCTTTTTGCTCTTTTGAAAAATGTATTTCAGTGCAGAAGTCTACTGGATCAGCACTATTAACTGATGTGTTTTGGAAAAAAAAACCTTTCCCATGACAGTATCCCTTTAAGCATTACAGTGCTCAGTCCAAGCAGGACTGGTTATCAATGTATTTTCTGCCTGTGTAATCCTACATTTTTAAGAACTTTACACTGAATAAGGGTCTTTGTGTACATGAACTGTTTGTAGATATAAATGCCAATGATAAAAAGAGGTAAAATGTCCCCAGGTGAAATCTGCTTTTATTTTTTTTAGAAAAATGTGATGGTGCTAACAAATGGAGGGCATATATGCAGTACAAATGATGCAGTTTGGGTGGGGGAGATGTGTCCAACTTACTGTATATACAGTACATGGTAAGAAAAGGTAGGGGGCAGGATGGAAAATGGGTGGATATGGCAAAACAGGCAACCAGGGAAGGGAAATAGATAGAAAATAGGAAAATAAATAAAGTTGCTTGAGACAATTCACATTGAAGTCAGTGGTTATCTCTAAAAACCACAGTGTCTCACAGCATTTGAGATTTTCCTTTTCATTGAAAATGAATGAAACAATGTTGTTCTTGCTTCAACAAACCAACAATATATTCACTTGGATGAAAGAGAGAATTCAATTCCACTTTCACTTAACCCTTTCGCTGCCAGCCGTTTTGTCCTAAATGCAAACATCTACTACCAAGCAGTTTTTAGACATTTTGTACTTTTTCACTTTAAGGGCCTTTCCTGGGGTGGTCTTTTAGTTTACCCAGGAAAACAATATATTGTTTTTTTCAAGACAACCTGAACTTTCAGAATATGCAAGAATTTTGGTGTAATTATACTTCTGTAAAAAATATAGGCTTCTAAGTGTCTAATAAAATGAAAAAAATCATGTTTCACAAAGAACAAAGAGAAACACCATTTGTTTTATGTGCGAAAAAACACCTGATTTGTCCAAACATTCCCCTAACAGTAGGTTTACCCTAGAAAATACCCATTATTAGATTATTCTGGTGAATCAAAAATGGGTAACTATATCTATGTGCTCCAAACTACCAAGCTGCAATTGTTTCCTAAAGTTATAATGTTTTATAGAAATTGGTGATTTTTTTTTTACAATGACCTCAATGCTTTCATTCTACAGCATCATATCTCCCACACATCCTTAGGTATTAATGCAAAACTCCCCAAATATGAAAGCCCGGGGTCCTCTGAAGAGTTTGATGTGCAATATGTATAGGTGTAACCAAGCACGTGGCAAAAGGAAGACCCCCATATGGTCTGTTTCAGGTACTGCAAAATCAACACATTTACATAGTTTTAGGGCGGGCAAAGATATAAAAAAGTAAGTTCACCCCAGAAAACCATATATTTTCGGAAAGTACACATTCCCTCAAATCCATACTGGGTATTCAAGTCTTTGTACTCCAAAGTACCAAGCCGCAAACCATTCCTAAATTTGGTGATTTTGGTTACATTTCCAAAAATCTTAAAACTTCCAACCTGCAGCATCATATTTCCCATATACTTTTAGGTATCAAGAGAAATCACCCCAAATATGAAAGCCTAGGGTCATCTAAACAGTTTGATGCCCAATATGTATAGGTGTACCCAAGTAAGTGGCATATAAGGGCCCCAAAACAAAGATCCCCATATGGTCTGTCATTTCAGGTATTGCAAAATCAACACATTTACATAGTTTTGGGAAGGGGCAAAGTTAGAAAAAAATAAGTTCACCCCCAAAAACACATTCTCCCGAATTCAAAATGGGTATGCGTGTCTTTCTACTCAAAGTCCTGGAAAAGCAAATTTAAAAAAAAAAAATCATTTGAATCAAACGATGCATTCGAACGTTTTTTATTCAATCAAAAGCAGACCTATTCGATCGAAATAGGTCCGTTTTCAATTGAAAATAGCCTTTTAAAAAAAAGTGATGGTCAAATTTCGTAGTTTTTTAACTTCGAAATTCGACTCTTAGTAAATCTGCCCCATAATGTTAAAGACTTGGATCTTCCTGCCACAGGAATATGGGAAAATCTCCCTCCTCCCACATTTCCTTCTCAAACTTAAATTTATTTCTTTCTTTCCAGTTTTTTATGTAGCATGCATGTCCTTATACTTTTTTTTTTCCCTCCTCATGCTCTGTCTTTTATTGCTAATGCGGCCACCACCAATACTTGTGTGTTATACATAAAGTGGCATATGAAAAATATATTTACAAGCAAGCAAGGCAGTGACTTTAAAATCTGCCCTTTTGAATCCTCTGATACATAGTTTAATATGCTTGGCAAAATACATTATTGGTGTTTTGTAATCCTAGCTCTGTTCTATTAAAATTCTGCATGACATAATTTCTGTTATTGCTGGATCATGAGCATATAGCAGAAGTTATGTAGGTGTGTGAAGTCGTCTGATACTTGACTAGTAGCACAGATGTTTTCTATATCTTCTGAACACTGCTGTGGAGAATGTTCCCTTTGTTTGATATAGCATTTTCTTAAATTGTCTGAATATTTCTACTCTTTGCTGAGAACAATAAGTGCTTAAATGATCACATTAATGTATTATGCACACTTACTATGACATTTATTTTTAACAACATACATGTAAAAAAAGAGTCTTTAGTAAAACAAATTAAAACATATTTATGGAAAGGGTACTGTACACAGATGAGACTGTGTAGATGAAACCATCTACTAAGTATCATCAGGAGGGGTCTAGAATCATATTTGTGTCTGCATACAGAAAAAGAATGCATAGTCTGTCTCTACAGAGAATCATGGAAAGAAGACAGAATCCATCACTTCAGAACACATTAAAACAGGGTCCCATCTTTGTAAACTCTGTAAAACGGCTTTTGGCAAAAATTCTTAGCTACTGGAACTTTCCTTTTTACTTCAATGGTTAGACCAGGTGTGTGGTGGTGTAAATCAATGGTGTTATTTTAAGCATCTGGTATAAACACAGACCTTTATAAATAAGCTAATTAGCTCTAACCAACTTTTACACCATTTTTTGCAGTATAAACTAGTTACACACCTATAGAAATATGCCTCTAAATGTTAACACTCCATTACTTATAATGTTTGGTCACAGAGCTACTGTTTGAAATTAAAAGAAACATAAATATGAAAAAACAGCATAGAACGATAGGTCAATGGAAGATCTAAAAATGAGAGGATTTAAGATTACTTAATGCTGTAGAATCAACAAAGATGTATACAGTTGTGAATGCCATTGCAGAAACGTTGATACTGTAGGTCAGAATCAAACAAACCAATTGGTCAATGTATGTGCAAAATTGGATTTAAAAGATGGATCTGCACTTGAATATTGGTTGTTATAATTGGTCCCTGGAGCTGATGAATTAGATTAATACAACTGACCTTCTCTGTGTATTGGTAGCTATCTTCCACCTTAGTTACTCATGTATTTGTCTCATGTATCACAGAAGCAAAATTAATTTTAAAGGGGATTAACAGGGAAGAACTAACCTGTTGATCCATGATATTTCCACGACAATACTCCTAATGCATTTTGTGTGGTCTCGAATGCATGCCTATGTGTATGTGTGACACCACACAAAACGCATTAGGATTCATTTAAAATCCAAATGAATTGACCCTGGTATACTGTCATATTATCAATACAAATATTTTCACTTGCAGGCTTGTAGAAAATAGGAAAAATAGGAACCATCATTTACAAAAAATAGGAACCATATTTAGTTTTGGAGCCTGCATTCTTTTTTTATATTATCATTTTGTAGCTTTTCCATTTCTCATAAATAATACAATTCAGGATGTACTGCTTTATATTGAGTACAGGTTTCTTTGGCAGCTATTACTCTGCCACATGGCACCATATCTTTTCCAATGAAACCAAGGCTATATGAAATAACATCAGTAATGTTCTCCTTGACACCAGCAAAAAACTGCTTACATCTTTCACATTTATTTAACTGAACTGACCTCTGTGTTTCTCACATTCTGTCACTTGAATTTTGATCAAAAATCTCATACAGACGTACTGTACTGTCCCTGAATATTTTAATTCAAAAGCATTTTGACTTAATATAACACTGTGCAAACAAATGTTTAATACTATTTGTTGACCAACATTGCTCCACTACCACTCAAAAACATTCAATAACTTTTAGCAAAGGCATTAGGCATCATTTGTATTCTGTCAGTCACAGTTCAAAGACATGGAAATTAGGCTTTTTTTTTTTTACAATTTAATAAAGATTCCTCTTATAGATCTGTACAATGTTCCAAGTACTGTAATGACCACTATAATGAGAAATACTTGGAACTGCTGAACTTTCTTTGACTATGAAAAGTTATATTTAAGAGGAAGTACAACATTTTTTTGTTGATAAACGTGATGAATAAAGAAAGGGCTAATGTAAATGAGTACATCCATAATGACACTAAGCAAAACATGTTTTTATAATTGAAGGCCCGTTACTAAATGAACAGCCATTTCAGGAATAGGCCAGCTTTTGTAAATCAACAGTGCCTCACTGTTGTAATGTAGTAGATAGTTTTATTTTTAAAGCATTGCACATTAAAATTTCATTAGCTGTAATTAAAATGTTCAGCTATTTGTTACTTTAAACATCATTTAGGTCTCATCTTGTAAAAAGAACTACTTCTACCTGCTTAAAACTCCAGCAAATCCAAAGCAGGCTGGGGATTTTTCATGTTTTTCTAATTTATTTAATTCAGTACTATAATTACTTGTACAGGTTTCTAAATACAGTGAAACATTAACTTATAATGGATGAAACGCTTTTACTCGTAAACTATTCATCAAACTTAACAGTTAAAAATGCTTTCTCATGAATTTAGTTATCAAAAAGACAAATTAAAAAAGGGAAAAAGAATAAGACTTGAAATAAAATTAAAACAGTGGAACTGAATGGAAGTACCTAGCTAACTTCTAAAAATGTGCACCATTCTAAAAATGTCAATTATAACGTCATTATAAAAATTATTCAGTTTATTTTTATTGCAGATATTTTGAATTAGCATTACAGAAATAGGGTAAATAAAACAGTTCTGATAATGCTAATCAAGGTCCTCAAGACCAAGTCACCTTTATAGTATCTGCCTTTAAGTCCCCTGCCCATTTTGAGAGTGTTGCTGCAACAGATTAGATTATTTTTAACTTGCTAAAAAAAATAAAACTGGTCCTATGTTTTCAAGGTTTCCTGCTTTTGTGTTAGTTAGTCAATTAGGATGTGATACTTGAATGGAAGAGAGTAAGAATAATGAATAAATAATATCATCTTGGAGGCTGGCACAAATTCGTCAGTGAAAAAGTGCCAGCGTCCAAAAAATGGACGCTGATGATTTTTATTGACGCCGGAGAAACGCGGGTATTCACCACAAATTTGCACCTGGTGAATAAATTTGCCCATCACTACTCTATAACTCTAACTTAGTAATTGCCTTGGGTAGAATTAATATTAGGTCTTCAAAACATATTTTTATATATAGAAATACCAGATATTTTTATTTCATTGTGTAAAGAAATATTGAAAGTTTTTATCCCTTAAAAATTGACACTAGCTACAGTACAATTTATAAAATAATTTTAGACATTTTCTGTTTGATGAGGTGTCTGTTGCATAAAATTAAAGACATACAACCTCAATTTAATTGAATTTCAATTGAAAGTAACTTTAGACCCTATACAAATTAAATATTGTAGTGCTATTTCACAAAACACTACAGAAGCCCACCTCAAAAATTGGAAAAATAGGGGTTTAGGTTCAATGCTAAATAGGTTCTGTCCTACATAATGCATTATTTCCCTGTGGAATATGGATAATAATATAAACACAGAATGGTAATTAAATAAATATTACTAAATAAAACATTCACCATGACCGACAATTAATACAAGGTCAGATTAAATAGGTTATTTTAGCTGTTCATTTTCAAGAGTCTTATCCTGAGATGAAATTTCTGTAGTAAATATCATATGCCTGTAGTCTGACAATGTTGGAGTAAGCATTATATGAAAACACACATAGGGGCAGATTTACTAAGGGTTTTTAGCCCTCGAATTCGACTGGCGAATATTTGGTGGATAAATATTCGCCAAAATCGAATAAAATATTCGCCGGTTTTGAGCGCATTTTTGTTTATTCGCCAGAATCGTATGATCGAACGATTGTACGAAAAGTTGCAGAAAAAAATGCTTGAATATTCGCCAAAATCGTATGAATCAAACGTTCGAAGCGTTTGATCGTACGATTGAAATTCGGCAAAAGACTGAAAAAAAGCCTATACGGGCTTCCCATAGGCTTCTATTGTAATTCGGTAGGTTCAATATGGCGAAGTAGGCAGTCGAATAAAAATTTAAAGGGCAAGTTCTTCGACTGGCGAATAGTCGAGCGCTCGAATATATATTTATTCTATGTATTCGATGCACCCGAATATTCTATATTCGATAATAAAAAATACTTAATTTGCATATTCGAATATTCGCATGATCGAATTGAGACTATTAGAGACTAGTAGCGCAAATATTTGAATCCTTCACACAAATTTTGTAAATCTGCCCCATAATTTAGTATGTAATGCAATTTTGAACTTGTACGTATATGTTTCTATACCAGACCTCATGGAAAAGAAATCACACTTTGAATTGGAAATGTTTGTCTCTGCTTGCCCTTCTCAATTCACATAGGTGCGTGGTCCAAATCTGCTAGTTTCCACCAGTTTCTCATTTGCGCTTTTATTGCTGTTTGAACCATTGCAACATTTTACTTACTGGCATAACTGTTTTACGTTTATCATCTCTACATCCATTGTAAACTCAATGTCTAGAATAACATTGCATTCTACAAACTTCAAACATATTCCACATTCCACATATGCATTTTCTGGCTTTCCCATCTACAGCAGTGGGTCTCAAAATGTTTGAATTCTTCCTACCCCAAGAGTTCCAGAGCATTGGCTAGAAAGGCCCAGTCTAAAATCCAGCTTGGTAGACAGATGCCTGTAGATACTACTAAAAACTTGGTTTGAAAATTAATGTTCATAAGAATTCTCAGAACTACTGTTGAATGTCTGATTTAACATTGTTTTCATTTGGTGTAAACCATTAAAAGTTCTCCCAGGTTCCCACTGTGTCATGCAGTGTCAAACATTTGTGGAAAATCCTCCTAAACTGACTATTTAGCCATGCCCTTCACTGGAGACACCACATGAAATAAAGCTATTTTTTGTGGTAACAGTTTAATGATTGATCCTTTCCTATTTCAGCAGGATAATAATCTTGCACTCAAATGGCCATATAGAATTGCTTTGCAGTGATGGGTGTGGAAGAACTTAAATGGCCTGCACAGAGCCCTATGATCTGAACTCAAATGAGTCATCGAAACAATGTCACACATAAATACATACTAGAAATTATTGTCTGTTCTCTTCCCACTGTTGATGGTCCAGGACTAAGTGCTCCTGGAGCCCCTGAATAATTTGAATGTTTAAAGTATTTATTTGCCTAGTGGGGCAATACCAAGTATACACCCATATCCCACTAGGTGGAGATATGATGCCATAGAGAACATAAGAAGTATATCCATGGCTAAGCAAAAGTAAATTTCAGCAGGTGCAAATTGGGCATACTAGTCTAACTTATACAAAGATCGTTTTTTTAGCTACAACTAAAGACTTATTAAGCACAATAAACACAAAAACTCAAATAAAAAAAAAATGCCATCAGAAGCGCCTGAATTCAAGTTAAATGCAAAGTGAATTGCCCTAAGCACAATTTAAGTGTTTTTTTTTTCAATTTGATTTTTCCAAATGTTTTTGCTCTTGTTCAACGTATTTTTAAGGGGCAGATTTACTAAATTAACATAAATTTACATGAGGGATTCAAATATTCGATCGAATTTTCAAAAAGATTCAAATTTCGAATATGCAAATTAGGCAATTTTGACCAAATTCGACCATCGAATATTCGAATTCGAATGATTCGAATATTCAAATTTAATTTTATTTGTATATTTGAAAATTTGATGTTTGAATACTTCCCCTTTAAATTTAAATTCGATCACCTACTTTGCCAGATTAAACCTACCGAAATGGGGATCATTCCCTAAGATCGAATAAGAAAAATTTGATCGATCACTTAAAAATCGTTTGAATATTCAATTCGAATTCGATTTGAATATTTGATTGATCGATCGATCGAATTTTCCCTATTCGACCGTTCGATTGATCAAATTGTGCTAAAAAAAAATTTTTTTTTCATTCCAAATTAGACCAATAGTAAATCTGCCCTTAAATGTGAGTTTATTTGAATTGGAAAAAAAACCTATAAAAATACACAAATTAAAATTTTGATAAATAGACATCCAGGTGTATAGGTCCTAGAAGTGTATTTGTTCTATTTAGACTTCAACATTTTTGTGAATCTTAGCAATTCATTGAATATTCACTTTCACCAGTTTCCAGTTTTTACTACTTTTTTTTAGTCTTTACTACTAATCACTTTTCAAAACTTCAGATCTGCTACATGTTCCCTTTCACACACATGCCATTTGTTTTTGGGGCAAGTTATTCTATGCTGCTCTTTGATTTTTAAATACCTCCTAATATTTGTGTAAGCAGATTTCCTTTTTAACCATTACAGCCAAGTATCCCTTGATTTGTTAAATGACTGATGTCTTTACAGATCTAATGACTAGTGATGGGAGATTCACTCCCATTTTGCTTCTCTAAAAAAAGAAACGAAACGGTGAAAAATTTGCTAAAGTCAATGGGCATCAAAATTATTTTGACATGCATCAACTTTGATGCAGCAAAAATTTTTATACACGCAACTATTTATTCCAAATGCTTTAAAGTCAATGCGTGTCCGAATAACTTTGACAATTTTATGCCCGCGACAATTTTAAAGCAGAAATTTGCTGCAAATCCATGTCTGCTGAATTTTATCACCCATCACTACTAATGACCTTGCTACTTTCTACGCTGTAAAATGTTGAACTCTCAATATTGGCTCCCAACTTACCAGTACTCATTGTTTCATACAAGAGAAGTAACAGTGTTAATAATACCCTGAAAAACTATTGGGCAAGTACTCCAGACATTATTTTATACAAATAAAAGCAGTAATGTATTCAATTTCAACTGTCTGGTGTGATTGCTGGTGTTTATCGATGTAGCTAAGCAAGATTATATTAGGGAAACACACTTTGCAAAGAAAAATTGTATCATAGCTGTCACAATAAAATTGAGCTTCAGGGAATATCCATGTGCTTCTTACAGTTAAAGTGCGCAAGGTTGTTATAAAAAGATGGGATCAAAAGAATGTTAGATCAGAGTAATCCATTCTGAATGAAGTGAAAAAAAGTTGTTCATGAGGACTGAAGTAGAAGACAAACCTGTTTTAGTTATGACCCTGTTTTAGTTATGAATATGATATAATATATTTATGTTGGCTTTTATATTTAAGCCTTAGAAAATCCCAGTCAAAGTATCAAATTGTTATCTGATTTCTTATTGTGAAGAATGCCCTTTGTAAATTCTGCATTATGTTTTACTCTTGCAATTGGCATTATTTATATTAATTTTATGTATATTACTTTTTGGCAGAATGGTTATTTAATGGATGAAACATACACACTGATCTGTCTGTTTTAGGGTAAAGGCATTTATTTTACTTTGCTTTACAAAATAAATGTAAAAAAGGCATATATATGTATATTTTCATCCAACCCACATCATTTGCTTACTGTTTCCTATATTTGATCTTCATCATTTGGAAATCTGAATTCCCTCTGGTGAATTGTTCTCTCATGAACTTTATTCTTCTGCCCCACCCATGGTTTATTAAAAACACATACAGCTAGAAATCATTTTAAATATGACATTTCTTTTCACAAATTCGCTGAACAAAAAACTTAGATTCTGCCACCTGAATCTGCAGCTGCTGGCTCAGTTTTCCAAAGTCTCACATTTCCACATTCACGTGCAAATCACATCAATGGAAGATATGTCTAATAGATTCCAGAGTTTTTCTCTCTTCAGCTAAAATCAGGAGGCAGGAAGAGGATAATGAGCAGATTTACCTAAGGTGGCGTGTCAGGCTAGCAGTAGGGGAGGGGGTTGAGAAACTGTGAAAGCTTTAGGTGGGCTGCCTTGCCAGAAATGCACAGCAATTTTACAGTCAATTGGCTAAAGCATCTGGACTCATACATCATTGCCTCTAACTGTGAGTGAAGCCAGCTCACTCATTCGCATAAGCTCTAGAAAAGAATGACTGTGCTGTCATGCCTGAGGAAAGATGGAAACAAATGTAATTTTAGCCCAAACTGCATAGTGGCACTTTATTCAGATTACTTTCTGAAGTTGTTTTTTTACAAATAGAAGAATGAAAGGTATATGTAAATAAAAAAAGTTAAATGTTAATTAGACAATCAAGGTACACTCTGTAGAATGCATTCTTAAAAGTGCCTCTTTGGATCAGAATATGGGCAACAAAACAGAAGCCTTAACAATGAATGTAGCTTTAGCTCATTGTATGAAACTGCTTAAGGACTGTTGTATATCAGCTATATGAAATCCACACCATCGCCTTATATGGATAATGTCAACCCTGAAACAGCTTACTCTCACTGGTTATTGGTTGCTCTGAACTGGTTAGCAGAGCCAGGCCAAGTATTATCTGTACAAGTGAATACTACTTGACACAGTCTAACTGGATTGTTTGCACCAGCTGCCCCAATCACCCCTTTGTTTGCCCATAGTGTACCTCTCACCTCCATCCCCCACACACTTGCCTACTTACTACCTCACTGGAATTGGACTCCCTCCAAAGTTGCATCCTAGACACATGCCTATGCTGTCTAGCCCTAGTACAACCCTAGGGACACATTTACTAAGGGTTAAAGTGAATATCCAAAAAATTTGAATTTCAAAGTATTTTTGGACTACTTTGACTATTGAATAGCCCAAAATTCAATTCAAATTGAAAAAATTAGAAAATTCGAATTTTGAAGTATTGTCTCTTTAAAATACTTCAAATTTGACACTTCACCACCTTAAAGCTGCCAAATAACCTTTTTAGCTAGGGGGACCTCCTAGAACCTGTCCAGAATTTTTTTATACAGATGCAGTCACTTGGATTTGTAAGTTAAATGCGTCGTGACTCAGGGCAAATTGAAGAAACTGTGTTATCCAAAGTTATCTTAACTCATTTAATGCATTTAACCTATTCATTAGCATACCAAAGCACCATTGTTTTCAATGGTGAACTCTTTAATTGGATGGGATGCTGTGACACAATATTCTGTGCTAAGTGGGATAAATGGGATAGATGAGTTAAGTCACAATAAGTGATGGGCGAATTTATTCGCCAGGGGTGAATTCGCGGCGAATTCCCGCGATTCGCCGCTGGCGAATAAATTTGTGAAACGTCAGGAAAAATCCGCTGCAAAAAATTCGCTGCCAAAAACGAGTTGCGCGTCATTTTTGATGCGACGCGCCGAAAACGACGCGCGACTCGTTTCGCGAATTGGCGAAAAATTCGCTAATTTCTCTGGAAATTCGCAAATTTTTCGGCGAAGCGAAACGCGGCCGTTTCGCCCATCACTAGTCACAATGCATTTAACACACAAATCCAAGTGACTGCATCTGTAAGTCCTAGGAATTCGAAGGATTTTGCGGAAAATCATTTGAATTGTTCAAATCGATTTGAACGATGCATTCAAATGATTCAAACGTTTTCAAATGGTCTTTAAAAAAATTCAATGGTCAAATTTCAAAGTTTTTCAACTTCAAAATTCGACTATTAGTAAATCTGCCCCCTAAAGTGCATTAGCATCCTTTTGCTCTTCCATAACTTAATTCATTGACTGATATACATTGCATGGATTGTACACAACACAAAGGCAGGTTAGGGATGAACTTTTTTATTTTGCAGTGGAAATGATATCCACAGACTCCAACGGGAGAAAAAAAAAATGTTGTGCATCAAAAAAATTACGCTAGTCAAAAAAGACACTATATTTTGGTCCCATAAGGTCTCTAAGATCATATGACCATGTTGAAATCTTTTATTGCACTTCCAAAACAATCTACACAAATTCCCCTTCTCCCATGTTATTTTGTGGTAGAGGGTCTTGACAATTATGTCCAAACTAGACATTAAGCCCATTAAATTAACGGCCGCTAGAACATATGTAGTCAAACATTTATAAAAAACAGAATTGTTGTAGGCGAATTTTCGCCTGTGCTACGCAAATTCACAAACGTGCAAATTCAGACTATCACCCACAATGCTAAAACACACCACAGCGTAAGGGTGCGAAGTTGCGCGTCTATCTACTTTGCTAGCATAAATTATCACTCAATGGGAGTTGAACACTAAAAGCACTGGTCAGAGGCATTTACCTTATACACTTCACCACAGGCTTCCATTGTCTCTATTCTAAGTACTGGTACTGATAGCATTAGCTAGTGATTGGCGACCTCTAGTGGCCAAAAATTGTAAATTCGGTCAGTGCGGCACATGGGACACAGGGACTGGATGCAGAGACACTTGAACTTTATTATATAGGATTCCATTCCATTCCGTTTATTCAATCTACATGGTAGATCACTTCAAATCAAACTGTTCTAGCTGATGGTGATATATAATTTAAAAAAACTGGATATTCTTTGACATCACTAACTACTGCATTATATATTATTGTAATGTATTTATTTATTTATTCTAGAACGACAAATTTATGCAATGCTTTACAAGGTCTAAATACAATAAACAGAATAAATATTGTATGTTTGTATAAAAATTGTAGATTTAAATACAAAATGGGAATGAGGATCCTGATCCAAATATCTTACAGCCTGGGAATAATGAATTGAAATTTTGTTACAAATTGAAATTCGGGTTAGTTAATTATCTCATGTTATCATTCTGCCTCTTGCTATCCTTTTCATTGTTAGTAAATACTATCCTATTCATAACTTTTGAATTTTCCATTAAACTAGATTCATATTAAATACAATATATATATATGTGCTCATAAGAAGTGCAAGAAGAACTGTATACAGTCTTAAAACGCAACAAAATAATATACTGCTTAGGTCTTCTTATGTACCTATCCTCCTTCTCCAACATGGACACACTATCCTGAGTAGCCCTGATGTCTCTGGTGGTCAGTTGTTCAACACACACAAAGACATCTGGTGTCTGTTGAGAGGCTTCTAAATATGCATAAAGTACTTAATAGGCATTATATTGAACTTCATTTTGAACTTCCCATAAAAAGTGTTAAGTTACCGTGTCTTCCATCTGTTAATAGTTAGTCCATTCTGCTTGGTTGACTACTAATGCCATGCTGTAGCATTTCCTTAATAAGATCACCTTAACACTCCATTATCAAAGGATGCACAGAGTAACCCCTAAGTGCTGGCTTTGTATATCATTTTCTAAATAAAACACATCTTCAAGTTTGAGATCAAGGTGTCACGTAAAAAAGAGAAATTTGATTAACACCTATTTTGTAATGGAAAGAAAATTGCTAAAATGAATGTGTAATGTCTTAATGATTGTAAAGTAATACTGCACATGTATGTTCTTAAATTGTATTTGTTCTGGCTCACTGTGGAGAGGGAATACATTAACATTGCAAATAAATAAATGTGGCTATTGCCTATCATCTTTGATTGTGCTTCTCCTCTTGTTTGTAGGCAGTTTACCAAGTCAATCTTTGCTTTCTAAATGACAATGCTGCTTTAGATCTATGCTGAGGAACATGTGAATTTTGTATGTTGGTCCCGTAAAATGTTATGAATGAAAATATGGAACGTGAACACTCATAAGAAGATGAGGTGCCACGATAAACAATACATGTTTAGGATGCTAATAAGCTAAGATCGTTAGATTGGATGGCCCATAATATCAATGCAAAGCAGTTATTAGCCATCAGTTAAAACAAAATTAACATTTCAAAATAAAAATGTTATTAGAGCTTCAAACTCTGAATTTGGATATCTACTGTTGTTCATTAGATGTCAGTCATGAAAGTAAGCATGAAATTAGGTTCTTCATTGCCAGCCAGATTCATTGTTCCCTAAAGAGAAAAACTTTCCATGGCAAATAACACATCCATTTTTTCCCTTAAACATAATCCTGGATACAAAGGACTCATTGAAGGAGGGAAAGGAAAGAGTATTTCCTTAAATCACAATGTTTACATTAAACATGCCATCAGACAGGGTGAGCTCATCAGATGAATTATTTAAATGTAAATTAATAATTTTTTGTGTAATTGCAGACATTTTTTAGAAGACGTTACAAACATGCATTTTTTAAAGCAGTCATCCAGCTGAAATAATATATCTCATTGGTCTATACTCAACAATACTACAAAATACTACAACAGTATAAATAATTCCAGGTCTTTGCAACAAGAAGCCCAATGAGACCACCCCCTTTTTTTTTTTTTTTTTTACAATAAACAGATCTCAATCTCCCTAGGAGATGTCATCCATTGGAAGTAGAAATATAGAACTGTCACATGATTCATATGATTCACTTTTTATCATTTACAAATATTAATAAACAATGGGTCAGATGTGATTTACTTTTTATAATTTACAAATATTAATAAACAATGGGTCAGACTCATGTCCAGGAGGACAATGTATCTAATTGTTTATCTCATTAAAATTCAATATTCTATTGGGAAAACTGGAATTCAATTAAGAGAGAAGTTTTTTTCTCAATAATTTAAATCTGGCCCAATATTTGGGTTAGGCAAAAAATTAGTTCCTACTAAAGGATACAGAAAATGGCTTTGTTATAAAAAGTGCACATTCATTTTGGAAAGCTGTAATACACCAGATGAAAGGTTCAAGGCCCTATTAATTTTGGTATTTGTATTAAAGACCTGGTTGAAAGCTTAGACATAATGGACCAGATTTAGATTTATTAATATAGAAGCTGCTTTCTTATTCATACTTTGCAATCTGCCCTGCTGGCAGCATCTCTGGCTTCAGTTCCTTGTGCCATTCAGATGGGGTACAATTTGGCACCTCTTAGTGCTCTATGAATTTTATGTGGTTTATGATAAAAAAGACTTGAAAATTGGCCAACAAAGTGGAGGTGAGATTCAGTGCATCTACATTTTAGATTATAACCCTAGACCATGGTCATACATATTCTGCTTGCACAGTAATTTGGATACCTTCAATGAAAAGTGAAGGGAATTTAGGAACTGCAGTAGACAGGAAATATCAGACACAAGTAGTTTTAGTACTATATATAAATTTGTCAGACCATATATCAAAAATGCAGTGAAATTTTGTCTACAAGAAAAAAATTAAAAACTTGAAAGTATTTAGAGCAGAGGTTCATAATTAATTAATTATGGCATGTATTTAATATTATAAATATGACTAATCTTTTGCTAGAGCATTTCAGGTGCTTTGTTAGCCAACTTTACTCTTATATTCTTAATTTTGTAAAGTAGAACTTAACCTCAAAACATTTACAAATAACCCCCACACTTTAGATTCTGATATATGCACATGCATTTTTGCTCTTTGAATCAACAAGTGGACATATGTGAAGAAGTGCACGTGGATCAATCAGAAGAGTGTGGGAACACGGATAAGTTTCTGCATAGTATCCTGGTATGGAAGGGAGGGAATAGTTTGCTGTAAGGGTTGGGGGGGGGTGATACCAATAGATGGTTTAACACGGTGCAGTTAATAAATGTACACTTATATATAGCAGTACAAGACTATGTGTGAATTTCAATCCAGGAATGTTTAGGATAGTTTTATAGTCCATAAAGTTCCACCCTTCCAAATGGCACCCAGCATCTATACACACACACACACACTAGCACTGACCCCTTCACATCTCCACATAAATTATATATACCTATATCTATAACTGTAGATTTTAGTATCACAATAGCACTGGATATTTTATTGTCCAAGAAATCTTAGAAGTATTAACAGAATCATATCACAACAATACCCAGAAGTTGGAGGGTGCCAGACTGAGTCAATGTGGACAGCGTAATGGTGAATCCACAGAACAGTTTGTAGCAGCTTTGAGGGAGCTGGTTGTTACTTGTGAGTTTGGGAACCTAACAGATGAAATGCTAAGAGACCAAATAGTGGAAAAAACAAACTCACATCGCATTAGAGAGAGACTGCTCCTAGAGCAAGATTTAACCCTTTCAAAGGCTATTATAGTTGCTAACCAAATTGAAACGCTCACAAAAATTTGTTGCGTGTTTTGTTTCATCGCGCGTCGAGTTCGCCGCTTCACTTCAAAACAGCACAATCTGTGCAGTGAAAAATATTTTTAAAAATAAATGAATATATATTAAAAAATGCCGTTTTAATTTTTCACTATTTTAAATAATAATCACAGATGTTTTCAAGAAGCTGGCAAAATGGGAGGCCTTTTTTTCTTTTGAAAATATAAGAGTCCACTAACAATGCAGGACATGTGTATACTAAGTGAAACACGCGTGTAAATTGCTCTTCTCATTGACTCCAATGCTATTCAGCACATTCAGACACAAAGCAAAAGATGCCATTTTTTACAATTTTTTTTCACATTTCCATACCTCCCAACATTTTGTAAAAGTAAAAAGAGGGACAGAATTTTTTTTCCCATACGTAGCGCTGCAACATTTTGACCACACCCATTTTTGTGGTCACACCCACTAATTAACATGTTCGTTTTCCTAAATTTGGCAGGTTATGAAAGTTTTAAAATATTTCTCCTTATCTAAACTGTTACAAATACAATCAATTACTTATTTTATTATATCAAAATTGTTAAAAAGCATCTTTTTTGCACCTGTTAGCTGTTCTAGGCTCTCTGCCAAAAGCCAATTAAGTTAGAAACTTTGTTTCTTTTTCTGGCTATTCCGTGCAGAGAACAGAGGGACTTTCCAATACAAATGAACTGCAGGTTGAACTGTCAAAAGAGGTAATGTCCCTCCAAAAAAAGGGACCGTTGGGGGTATGCATTTCACATGGCAGTTTTATCACATTGCACTGTGCGTCAAAACTAGCACCCGTCAATATAAACGAGCGTCAACTTGGGCGCGCGACAAAACATCAGCGCGACTCCTTTTCAGCAAAATTCACGATTTTTTCGGCGAAACGCCACAGATTCGTCCATCACTAATTGTGAATACAACATTGTGGCCTAATAATGCGCAAGCACGATACAGTGCTAAGGAAAGGGATTCACCTACAGTGCATAACCATGCAGCAAATACTAATAAAAAAATACTGCTTTCGCTGTGGATCAACACAACACATTGCAAATTATGCTACATGTCCTGCAAAAGCTGTACAGTTTTGCAAATGCAGAAAGGGAGGACATTTTGCAAAGGTCTGCCGTAGTTCTGCTAAAGATGTTCATGAAGTCACTACTACAAATGTTACAGTATTCAGTGTGGATAAAGCTGGTACATGTATTCCAGACAAGTTTATATACACTGTCAATGTCAATACTGCTTCTACTGACAAGGGATACTCCCTTAACCTGATGCTTGATACTGGTTCAGCTGTTTCTATACTACCAAAGGATATTTTATTGAAATACTTTGCAAAAGATATGCACCAGCCCTGAGACTGGTCAGTTACTTAAAGGATCCAATCCCTGTGCTTTGTTGCTTGCGTGAATTCACCACGAATTCGACCCTGGTGAATAAATTCGCCCATCACTACTAATGGATTGCTTTGATTCTATATTTTTACCTTTGACAAAATACCAAAGGTTATAATATCAGCCATTAGTGAAAAGTGAATATGTCCCATTATGCCAAAAATTATCGAGAAAGTGAGAATTCACAAAGCGCATTTAATTAAATCTGTTTTTGCAGTTATTGTGCAACTTTTTTTATGTGTGACTTTATAGTGGGCAATACATTGAAGTCTATGCACCAACTATATCTGCAGCTCAGAGTTAACATTGCTTAAAATACAACATCTGCAGCAAAGACATTTTACCCAGAAAAAATGAAATTAGGATTGGAAAGGTTAAAAAAGAAAAGTAATCAAAACAAAGCTATGTTTTAAATATACAATTTTATATCTCTTGTAGTGAAGGGTTGGGGAAGAGGCCCATAGAAATGGGATACTTGTCTTTCTATTGATTGTAAGTATAATAGTCCCATTCTCCTACTGGCCCAGAAGTGCACTCATCAGTGATGTCATTAATCCCCACCTGCTCTAATACAAAACCCCTGCAATATTGAAGATATTACTAATATACTTTAATGAAGCTCTACTATTTTATATTATATGGTCATTAGATGCACACATTTATTTACAGTACTTTACAATACCCATCATACATATACTCCCTTTACCCGCCTACCCACCACCCCCTTTTTGCATACTGTATCTACACTTACGAAGTGTAAAGACTTCAACATTTAATAACTTCCTATAACCATTTAAAATGTTGATAATCACAGTGTACCTTTTAAAACTGTTTTTATATGTTGACTTTTATCCATGAATATTTAAAATACTGTAAGAAACAATTCCAAAAATTATAACTATTACTATTACTATGACATAGAGTTCCATTCACCTTCACACAAGAAGGAAATCAATTCTGACATTTATATCCTGTTTATTCTCTTTGCTGTCAATTGGTGTTAGCAAGAGAAAATAGTTCAGTTTCCACTTCTTTTAATTTAGAAACGAGACTGAAGGTGCAACAAGTGAGTTTAGTCTACAAACTAATTAAGACAGCTCTTCAAATAATCACATGTTCAAAAACCTAATGTTTTAACCAATTCTAGCCATTTTCCCTGAAATGCAAATATTTCCAGAAACAAAACTCAAGTTGTGTTAATTTAAGGGTGTTTTGACAGAAAATGCAGGAAATTTCCCTGGGGCATGAAAACAGTATGCTTAATGTAAAAAAAGGCAGGGCCTTGAACCAAAAACACTTACACATGAATAGAAATATCATATTTCAGTATTTAACAGATTGTACCAAACTCAGAAAAATTTTAGTTGCATTAATTCTGACACATCTGATGCAACTGTGTCAGGCACAACTCCTACTGGCAAATGTATCAATGCTGGAATTCAGGGAAAAAATGCTGCATAATGGGTTAAAAATATGGTAATTTCTCTCTAAATTGCACTTTGATCACTGCAATTGCAGTCGTAAATCACCCCTAATATCTTGGCAATCAGGATTAGTTTGAATATTGTAGGGAATACTTTTTACTACTGTCACGATTGGTATCCCAAAACCAGAACAATCCCCAAGGTCTCAGTTGAGACTCAGTCTTCCAACAATAACAGACATGTTTCACCACCTTTTCACTCTGTATCAAGCAAGAGCAGGCAGTACAGATATAGGAGAAGTAAGAGTAGTCGGAGTCACAGGCCAGGTTAAAACACACCAATAT
The DNA here is from genome assembly GCA_024363595.1 of Xenopus borealis. Classification (NCBI taxonomy): domain Eukaryota; kingdom Metazoa; phylum Chordata; class Amphibia; order Anura; family Pipidae; genus Xenopus; species Xenopus borealis. The sequence goes on from CM044441.1 coordinate 34,171,297, forward strand.
TGTGGTACAAAACTGGATCAGAAGGAATAATCACAGTTCAGGCAAGGGTCAGGACAGGCAGCAGACAATTCAGGAACAAGGACAGGCAATGTCAAACACAGCTTAAGCAATAACAGATCGCATCCAGGAACTACCAAAATAGACCTATACTGGGCCATGAGTCATAGTATGGTTTTTATTGGAAGTCAATTGGCTTACACAAATCACCTGTGGCCAAATTGGCAACAGGTGAAACAGGCCATGCTTACTAGCAATTACAAAGCATACACATAGGAGTGAACCTGGGCTTTGCAGTCTGCTTGCATAGAGCTGTGGTAATACAGACAGCACAGAAACACCAGGTCCCTGGTTCAGCTCCAGGCAGCAATGACCATAAAACAAACTGGGAGATAAAAGATAAATATATGAAGGATGCTATTTTTGGACAAAACCATCTATGTTTTAAATCCTGATTTAGGCTACTGATTAAGAAGATATATATATATATATATTACTATATATGTATTAATATATATATATATATATATATTACTCCACATGATTTTTAGAAGCATCTTGTGGTTTGGGGGAAAATTGTTGGAAAGAATTCTTTGAAATAGGCACATGTATCCTATACAACTCAGAATTTATTCCACATACGGCTGAAAACAATTGGTTTCAACTTTATAGCTTGCTCTGCATTCATATGACACTTCATAAACTTCTCCAAACTCCATCTTGAAAACCACTATCCTTATACCTGGTAAACACTAGGAGAACACCTAAGAAAGCTACGATGGAGTTTAGACTAGTTTATGAAGTGCCAGGAGAATCTGGAGCGGATCTGTGCAGTGGAAACCAAGTGCAGACTAAAGCAATGGCTCAGTGAACATAAACATGCCATAAATAGTGGGATAAAAATGGGTCAAAGCAAGCCAAACACTGCAGTAATAATGCAAAGCTAATGCATGTTGTTAAGGGAATATTTTAACATTTTGACTCAGTGAAAAGAAAGAACAATGAAGAAATCACAGGCATGGCACCAAAGCAAAATATGTCTTTAAATAACAGGCAGCATGAAAACAAAGCAGGCATTGTGTTGGAACTAGTGTTACAAAATCAGCAAATGTGTCAAACATTTTGGCCCATTCTGAGTTCCACAGGTGATCATACCTTTGTACAAACAATCACTGTTTAAGAAAAATGGCTAGCATTGTTCCAATATAGTTATTTTGAAATAAGAATTAGTTTATACAGAAGAATGGCACATTTCTTACCTCACATACAATTACCAAATATGGAATGTCAGTTGTCATAAAATCATATTTTTGAAGGAAGAGGAAAAGTAAGCATCGCATAGTTTCCAAAATGGCAGCTTTAGGTCTAGGGGTAAACATAAATACATTATAATTTGCAATCACTTGTATAAAATGATGAAGCCATGTAATGAAATTCAGAGCTAATATTTGTATATAAATGTTCTAATGTCTAACGTGTTATTAGCAATGCTTTATTAAACTTGTCTTAGTGCAGGCACAGGAAGCTATAATCCAGAAATCCATTATCTATCTATTATCTATGGGACCATATCCCATATACTCCATTTTAATCAAATAATTTAAAAAAATTAACTTTTTTTCTGTAATTTTTTTTTGAATATGTCCATATTGGTGTCAAAACAATCACACTGGTTTATTTAATATTTGAATTATGTTTGACAGACTTGAGGTATGGAGATACAAATGTTCCTTATCTAGAAAACTCCAGATACCAAGCATTCTGGATAACAGATGCATTCCTGTAAATTAAAAACTGACATTTCTATCATGTTTAAATGTATTATGATAATTTATAATGCACATATTATACGCTCACAAATATTTAACAGAATAAGAACTTGCCTCTTTTCAAAAATGAAACCAATAGATGTCAGTGTAAGCAGAATGTACCCAGTCCTCACAAGAAGTGTTACAGGTGTTAATATCTATAACAACATTACAAAAAATATACAATTATTATGAGTAAGCAGAAAATAATTTTGGGTTCAAGGACTAAACTATTAAAAAATTTAGTCAAAAACTAAGTGGTAAACATTTTGTGGAAAAAATTGTTTATCAAAAGGCTACATTATGACAACTAGTGATGACTAAAATATTTCAGAATGTACAGATTCAGCGTGAATGTCCATATTTCACCAGCAGCTAAAATGTTTGCAAAACTTCTTAAAAATTTGCCCACAGATATAGGAGAAAATCTTATCTCTTTTCACATTAACCAAAGGGATCTGAGCCATCCCACTGGCTTCATAAGGGCACACATAAGTTTATTCATTTTTATGTGGGATACAAAGCATATTTAATATTAGCTGTTAGTTATAATGTAGTAGTTTCACAAATTTTTCGGTGAAGCAAAACATATTTCTAACTATGGCAATTCTTAAATAAGAATGCATTTTGTGACTTGTTAAGCGTAATTCACTCAATATTCACAATTCATTGGCACCCAAACTGCGTTCAAAACTGAGTTGTTTGCAGCTGATGCAACCAGGGCCACCATCAGGGGGCACAGGGGGTACAAGTGTACTGGGCCCGGGCCTAAAGGGGGCCTGGCTGTGCTGCAGTTTTTTCAGTGCTGCCAAGGGGGGTCTGGCTATTTCAAAAACTGCAGCACAGCTGGGTACCTCTTCGCAGCACCGAAAACGTGTCACCTCTTCGAAAGCCTGATTCAAACTTCCGGAGTCACGGAAAGAGCCAAATTTGAAGTCCAAAAGCCATGGAAAGACCCAAAGTCACAAAAAGCTGAACTTTAAGTCCTAAAGACACGGAAAGACCCAAAGTCACAAAAAGAGCCAAACTAAGTCCTGAAACCACAAGTTCAGGTCTATTGAACACCAACATGTGTTTTTTTTTTTAACCCTTTTGCTGCCAGCTGATTTGGTACTTTTATTGCCAGACCATTTTTGGACATTTTGAAAAATTACTTCAAACCTTCCAATCTACAGCATTGTACTGTATCTCCCACACATCATTATGTACCAATGTAAAACACCCTAAACATGATTGCCAGGAGTCCACTGAACAGTTTAATGCCCAATTTGTATTGGTTTACCTAAGTATGTGGCATATAGGGCTCCAAAATGTAGACAACCCATTTGAGCTATCAGTCCTGTAATCACAGATACTGCAAAATCAACACATTAACATCATTTTGAGGGTGGCAAATTTAGAAAAAGGTAAGTTCACCCCAGAAACCCATATATTTTCAGAAAGTACACATTGCCCCAAATCCAAATTGAGCATGCATGTCTCTCTACTCCAAAGCACCAAGCTGCAAACCTTTCCTAAATTCAGTTATTTTGGTGACATTTCCAAAAATCACCTCACAATTTCCACCCTGTAGGACTGGATTTCCACACATACTTTTAGGCATCAAGATAAATCATCCCAAATATGAAATCCTGGGGTCCACTGAACAGTAGTATGTCCAATATGTTTAGGTGTACCCAAGCATGTGTCATATAGGAGTCCCAAAATGAAGACCCCCCCATATGGTCTGTCATTTGAGGTACTGCAAAATCAACACATTTACATCATTTTGAGGGGGGAAAAGTTAGAAAAAGGTTCACCAAAAAAAACATATATTACACATTCTGCTACTTTCTACTGAACAGTTTGATGCCCAAAATGCATAAATATACCAAAGCATCCGACATGTGCAGATGCCAAATAAAAATAATGCATACAAATTTTCTCAGCTGCCAATTTGTCTTCTGTGAACAAAGACCCCTACAGTGTATTATTTGCCACAAGACCCTCCTAACAGTACAAAGACCTCCCAAAAGTACACATTCTGATTAATAAAAAATGGGTAATTAGGTCTTCCTTCTACAAACTACTATACTGCGAAGCTATGCTAAGGCGATTTTTATGACAATTCTGAAAATCACCTAACAATATTGCAATTGGCCACATTTATCTCACCCAATTTCTTACATAGAACTGGAAAACACCCTTAATATTGATTACAAGGGTCTACTGAACAGTTTGATGTCCAATATGCTAGATATACCAAAGCAGCTGGCATGTGAGGACCCCAAATAAAAATAGTGTATATGAATTTTCTCCGCTGTCGATTCACCTTCTGTGAACATAGCCCCTGGACTGAATATTATGTGCTCTAACAGCAGAAAGACCCCCAAAATCATATATTTTTTACTATTTTTTAAAATGTTTGTACTATAAATGATTAAAGTGCAAACAACTAAAATACAACAAATGCAAGCATAAAATAATAAAAATCAAAACCAATTAGGCAGATAAATGAAATAACAAAATGACTGATCCAACAGCTTGGTTAGCAATCAGCAATGCTTGATCCAATATTCACACTGTGAAATCACCAGTTTTTAGCAAAATAATAAGCGGAAAAACGGGTGTGCTTGTGTATGCATGTGTGTACAGCTGTAACAAGTGTGTAAATGTGTCTATATGTGTATGTAAGTGTGTAAATATGTGCAAAAGTATGTGAGTGTACAAAAGACAAAAAAACCCAGAAAAGCAAAAAAACATACCTTCAGTTACATGTGTAGTGTGTGTGTGTAAATGTGAGTGAACCACTTTATGTGGCTGAGGGAGTATTTGGCAGCATTGGAGGGCCCAAGGTCGATCACAGGAAGTGAGTGGTCGGTGCTGGATCAGGTTCCACAAGGTCTGCTTTGTTCCTGCGATCTTGCTGAATTCTGTAAGTATTGAAGTCGGGTTCTGCAACAATCACATCGCAGGGCTGAGGTGGGAGCCCCCTTTGCTCATTGCCTAGGGGTTTGGGACACATCAGACTCGACTGCACGGTGGAGGGAGCCCTTGACTGTGCAGCATGTAGTTACTAAGTAATGAAGAGTTAATTTCAGTGCAGGTGAAAAGTAACCCTAAAAAGTTTTTTAAATATATTAATAGTAAAAGGATGCTGGTTGAGAGTGTTGCACCAGTAAATAATGGTTCCAGTATGGTTGTAACAGATACAGAAAAGGCAAATGTGCTAAATCAGTTCTTTTCTTCAGTGTATACAATAGAGTCTGAGTTCCCAGGCTCACTTCATAGCTGCACTAAAGACTCAATCTAGTCAGTGTCTGACTCATGATTCATAAAGCTTTAATAAAAATTCATGTAAACAAGGCTCCATGGCCTGATGATATACACCCAGGGGTTCTAAGAGAGATTAGCTCAGTTTTAGACAAGCCCCTATTTCTGATTTTCTCAGATTCACTTTCATCTGGTATAGTGCCCATGGATTGGAGAAAAGCTGATGTCATCCCAATATTTAAAAAGGGATTACGACCTCAGCCTGGCAATTATAGGCCAGTAAATTTGACATCTGAGGTGGGAAAATTATTTGAAGGCTTGTTAAGGGATCACATTCAAAATTTTGTCCTAGTGAATGGAATTATGAGAAGCAATCAGCATGGCTTTATGAAGGATAGGTCATGTCAGACAAATTTGATTGCTTTTTATGATGAGGTAAGTAAGATGTTGGAGAGTGGGGGGGGCAGTAGATGTGATCTATTTGGATTTTGCCAAAGCATTTGATACCCTGCCCCACAAATGAATGCTTTCTAAACTAAGGTCTGTTGGTCTTAATGAAGTCATTTGCACATGGATAGGAAACTAGCTAGAGGATTGGGTACAGAGGGTGGTTGTTAATGGTACGTTCTCTACTTGGAGTAAGGTGGGTCCCTCAGCGCTCAGTATTGGGTCCACTTTTATCTAACTTGTTCATTAATGACTTAGGGGAGGATGTAGTAATGTATCAGTGTTTGCAGATGGCACAAAATTATCCAGCCCAATTAATTCCATCCAGGATGTGGCATCCTTGCAACAGAATCTTGACAAACTTGCAATATGGGCAGCTAAGTGGCAAATGAGATTCAATATTGATAAATGTAAAGTCATGCACCTAGGATGTAAAAATATTCAAGCCACTTTTACCCTTAATGGGACTGCACTAGGCAAATCCATTATGGAAAAGGACCTTCAAGTCATGTAGATGATAAACTTGGCTGTAGCAAGCAATGCCAGTCAGCAGCATCAAGGGCAAATAAGGTCTTGAGCTGTATTAAAAGGGGAATAGAGTCACGGGAGGAGAGGGTAATTCTTCCACTTTTTAGAGCACTTTAGAGCCATTAAGAAGAAAAGAGGTTCCGCCTAAATATTCAGAAGGGGTTTTTTACAGTGAGAGCAGTGAAGATGTGGAATTCTTTCCCTGAATCGGCTGTACAGGCTGATACCTTAGATAGCTTTTTAGCAAGTAAGGGAATACAAGGTTATAGAAGATAGCTCATAGTTCAAGTTGATCCAAGGACTAGTCCGATTGCCATTTTAGAGTCAGGAAGGAAGTTTTCACCCTCTGAAGCAAATTGAAGAGGCTTCAGATTTGGTTTTTTGCCTTCCTCTGGATCAACTAGCAGGCAGTTTAAAAAAAAAAGTTTAAAGGTTGAACTTGATGGTCTTTTTTCAGCCTAACTTACTATGTTACTGTAAGTCGTTTGCACATGGATTCGAAACAGGCTACAGGATCGTGTACTGAGGGTGGTTGTTAATGGTACATTATCTACTTGGAGTAAGGTTCTTAGTGGGGTCCCTAAGGGCTTGGTATTGGGTCCACTTCTATTTAACTTGTTCATTAATGACTTAAGGGAGGGTATTGTAAGTAATGTATCAGTGTTTGCAGATCCAAGACACAATCCAAAATACAAAACTATCCAGCCCAATTAATTCCATCCAGGATGTGGCATCCTTGCAACAGGATCTTGACAAACTGGAAATCTGGGCAGCTAAATGGCAAATGAGATTCAATGTTGATAAATGTAAACCCAGGGGGCCCAAAAATGTTTTTGTAGGGGGCCCTGTGATTTCTAATGGCAGCCCTTGATGCAACTAATGTTAGGTCGAAAGTGGGCAGCAGAATAATTAAGTCTATAGTCTATTAAAAACCACTACAATGTGGGTAAATATGTATAACATGCATTAAAGTCAATGAGCATTTTTTGTTATGGCCGCTTTTTTGTCATGGGGACTTCTATGCTGCTGCAAAATATTCATTTCAGATGGCAATAAATGCGTAATATCGTTCAAATCTATGCTTGCAAAAAATTTGCTCATCACAAAAAATAATTAGTGATGGGCGAATTTCCAGAGAAATTCGCGAATTTTTCGCCATTTGGCGAAACGAGTCGCGCGTCGTTTTTGACGCGCGTCGCGTCGTTTTTGACGCGTGTCGCGTCGTTTTTGACGCGCGTCGCGTCGTTTTCGCCGCACGCCGCGTCGATTCCGACTCGTTTTAGCGCGGCGAATTTTTGGCGGCAAATTTTTGTGGTCGTTTCGCGAGTTTATTCGCCAGCGGCGAATCGCGGGAATTCGCCGCGAATTCGCCCCTGGCGAATAAATTCGCCCATCACTAAAAATAATTAACATTTTTATAAATGATTTACATTTTCCTCTGTATCACTAAAACAGTATATTGTACTTGATCCAAGTTTACCCTTATTGGAGAAAAAGCAATCCTACTGGGTTTTTAAATATTTAAAATATTTTTAATAGAATTATAGGTATGGAAATTGAAATTACATAAAGACCCCTTATCCAGAAAAACCCAGGTCCCAAGCAATCTGGATAACAAGTCCCATACCTGTGCAAAGATATTTTGCAATGTCAGTAAATAGGCCAACTTGTCCTTTCTAGCAGACATAGAAGTAGAAGGCCACAAACTCAGGCAGACATGTTTAGAATATACCATTTCAAAAAAGAATGACTCATTTACTCATATATAAGAAGTAAGGTTTAATTACACAACAGCTTCATGCAGAGGAACTGCTTTGAATAAGGTTCTCATTTGATACTTAGGATAAAGCTGTTTTTTAAGCATTCATCTTTATCATCATAATCATCATTGTTTAAGAATACTGTATGCAGTCCTTGGCCATAGTAGCTTTATTTTATTTCATAAATTAGCTACATTTATAGCTAAATTAAAATTATGTCCTTTTAGCAGACTCAACTACAGGGTTCTCTTAATAATTAAATTTCACTAATTCCCAATATAGGGCCACCTTAAAAAAAGTGAGACCCATCCATCATACTAATCCCCTTTATGCATATATATATTGGGAGGCACAGTTGCAGGCAGCATAGATGGAGGGAGGAGAAGGCAGGTTCTTACCATACCCACTTTTCCCCTTCACCAGTTGACTACTCCATTGTAGTTACACCACTGTCTAAAATTTATTTCAGTACTAGTAAGATCAGACATACATCTCCCTCTTTGGCATAGAAGTGGGTTTCACAGAAGTACAGTAAGTTAATGTTTTTGCTGGACTGACTTGGAAAGATGAAGAAGATATCAACCAAAGAAACTGCCACAAACAGATTACTGTCATATATAATAAAATATATAATGTTACTTTATTGTGATGTTGTTTATTCCAGCCAACACAGTGATTTAATGAACCATATATTTTGCAGTTGCAGGTGCATTGTACATTTCCCCAGTGTAAGGCGTAAGATTAAGATTATGTTGTAAATCCAAGTATTTTAGCAGAGCATATATTCTAAACCTGACAGACTGTCACTTTCAGAGGGTTGTTCATCACTAGGCAAATTATAAAACAATTGTACATTATTCATGTGTGGCTGTGTTCAAAGATAAATAGACAAAATCTTATAAGGGGAATTACAGTATATGATTAAGAGTAATGAAAAGAGATGTCCTTACAAATACAGCAGGTCACTTACATAATTCAAATCCCAAAGACTTGGACCAAGGGTCAAACTGACTTGCAAAGTTCACATATTACACAAGTCAAATTAGTACTTACCAGTTTGGCTTCAAACATATGCACATAAACAGCAAGCAAGAGCAGAAAATGAATTATTGCATAGCACTGAATATATATTGGTGACTTGGGGTTGTAAGGTTTCTCTTCACCCGTGATCTAAAAGTTAAACATTATAGTGTTGATTCATGCGTTTTGTTTATTTTCAACATTTTAAAAATATAAATAAAAATTTACTTTAATTGCTATATACTGTATATAAGTTTATACAATGAAATATGCCTTTTTGGGGGTGCTGTTTTACTGCCTTATCTCCAGGAATAAATATAAGTCTCCAGCTAGAAATGTGAACTCCAGCAGAAATATATACTGTAGATCAAACCTATTTTTTGCCTGGTATTGTAATGGTAGAGGATTTCAAAACCCTATCATGGGTTCCCAAACCTACTACATCTCTGCACTTCAGTGGCCTACATTATTGTAGGCAGTAAATCACATGTTTAATAGTCTTTCTCCAAACCAGGGTGATGGTAGAAGCATAGGCTAGTGCCAGATGTAGCAGATCTTGGCCTGCTGAGAAACACATCCGCTCCTCTGCTGCATCATGAGTCTGCTTCCGTATACATTACCTCATCTAGAATTCATGCACCCGAGATGGGGTAATATATCCGAGTGCAGGCACATTGAGCAGTGGAGGAGCAGCAGAAGAGCAGCATACTTTACATTTGGCACTGGCCATATAAACATAGAGCTCCTATCAGTTCAGGCAGCTGAATAATTCACAGAGGTGTGCAGAAAAGTTGTTATTTTGGTACCTCCCCATTATCTAATAGGCTGACAATATATGCCTTTAATTGCATGATATCAGCTGCAGAAGAGAAGGGGAGTTCTGACATTCCTACAACTTGCAGTGCAGCAGTAGCAGTAAAGAGATAATGAAGCTCCTCAAAACTTATCAGTCACACGACTGAGGATACTTAGGAATGTAAGGATTGCCTCATGTGAAATTTCAAAATAAAATATAATAAACTTGTGTATTTCAGTACAGAATTCTGCTTGAGCATCACTATTAACTAATGCATTTGGGAATAAACATGTTTTCCTGTGGCATTACTGTCCCAGTAATACATGGTCATGAGAAATAGTGAGACATTTGTACACCCCAATTTTAACTCTTAAGTAGCTTAACTTTCTGTATTTTAATTTTTCATAAACCTGCACCATTTTATTGGACCTTATGAAGATTTCAATTGTTAACTGTACCTTTGGAATTTCTTCAGGGAGGCCAAGTCGAGGTTTTCCCGGTCCCCACCCTGGCCCTTTAAATATAACAGACAATTTATTGGAGAATCCAGGGGTCACCCAGAATGTGTTCCAAATGTAGACACAGTGCTGTATCTATGGAAAGACACATAATATATGTTACATCTTACTTCTGTTCATGCAACACTGTGTCTTTTCTCTAGTAAGAGATCTCTATTAATGTTTATAAACATCAAGCATATGGAACCATGTGTAGAAAGCCAGCATGAAATGTAATTTATCAAATTCCCCAAAGTAAATGAGGCAGTTTACAAGGCAATGCATCAGTATTGCAGCCAAATCTAGGAAGAAATCAACAGGGAGGGTGATGAATTGACATAAGAGAAGTATATGATATTTTCAGAAGGCAATCAAGATGTACTTAATGCTTATTTTCCCTAAATTACATAAAACATTGAATGGAATTATATTGTGCAATGATTTGTGATCATCTAAGTTGCAAGGAGTTGGTACTCTCACATTAAAAATAGTTAACATGGTAGTTCATCACTTCATACTAATGTTTTTTGCAAGAGATAATACATTTTTCATAATAATATGTTTGGGTATACTTATGGGTATTAAAGCATGATTGAATAGTGCCTCTATTTCTCCATTAACTGCTAACAAGAACTGCTCTAAACATGAGAAACTTAGGCAATGTACATGTCCAGGTTGCTTAGAGTACACTATTCTGTTAAGGAATTCAATTTTCTACTCCCCCTTTTTTTTTTTACTTACATGGGACAAGGGAACACATTTATAGGGAATCTATAATGTTGCCATAAATTCAAGGAGAACTGTTGATGGATTTTGGCTTTGCCCCAACCTTGGACCCTCACAGAGCTAAACCCATAGGTATAATGATGTTGCCTTCTATGACAGAATAGCATGAAACTGGGATAGAGCATTGGTGGAAACTTTGGCATTCAAAGTATTTCCTCACACTTACAACCTCTTGATAACAAAGACCCATTTTACCTCCACTTAATCAGTGAATACCAATGTGAGAGCCATTGTTCATGTCTAAACAAATCTGCTTTAAGTTTGGTCTCAATCAATAGACTCAAGTAAGAGGGCCCCTCCACACTTAATAATGCCATGTTTACTGTACCTGGACTTGAAAAGGTTCAAATGTGTTTATAGGATGTGTTAGGCCATACAAGACTTTCTCTTTCTCTGGCACAAAAGTTCCTTTAAGAGAGAAAATGAAAACATAAATCATTAAAACAGCTCAAAAGCTCCCTGATGGCATACTCTTAATTTTAGTAATTAATTTTCCACTCAAAGTCATTTATCCAACTGTACAATCTCATTTACTGAACTTTTATTTGCCCCGTGTGAGTGTTGTTACATAAACAAAAAGGTATAAATAGTCACTTTCCAATGTATTTATAGGATAAAGTAATATATCACTTGTATATATAATTTCAGCTTGCTGATTGCAGCTCAGTCAGTCAGGAGCCAGAGGGAAATTCTCGAGCTCTAGACGTGGTAATGCCAAGTATCAGAATCCCAGTACTTCACAAATGGCTGGTGTTTGTGTTCTGTAAATTGATTAGCTCTTGCATGAGTAATCATATAACTGCACAGAAGTCTTGCATCAAATTGCAACTTAATAGCACGTAATTACACTATGTGCTACTTTTAACTGGGCAAAATTAAAATTCTGCTATTAAATATTAAGCTGCCAAATGAATGTTGCTATGCTAGGCAGTTTATTGCTCCGAAGAGTTTAACAGTATAATATAAAAGAGCTAAGCATTGAATTTCTTTCAAGAGGTATTTCAGATGTTTAACTATCATCCAGTAAATTAGAAGAGGATTATATAACAGGAGAAATCATATGTAGAAATTGTTTTATAGACTTTATCATGGTCGAGTTGAAACTGAAATAACAAGATATTTTAACAAGGGTTCACAACTGTAGTTGAAATAATATGTGATTTACACCTATAGACAATACTTTAGTGCATTTAGAATAATGCTTGTAAAAGATGTGCCTTAAGGGTCTGTGAGCTTTTGTGCCTCTTGTATGGGTGTCAAAAATTGCACATGAAAAAATAAAATAATGCACTGGGTTGAATAAAAAATGGGGTACATTATGGGCAGATGTTATTTTGTGTTTTTTTTTTTGCACTTTGGAGCTTGTACCTTTCCGTAAATGAGCCCTCTGAATTTTTTTTCTCTCTCCAACCTGGCAGCTAAACAATCTGCTTGCTGTTGTGAAATATATGGGTATAAACATTAAATACTGTAACTATATAACTGCACAAAACAGCCAGGGGCACATTATTTCTGTCATACTTTAAGCGAAATCTCAGATATGCTTTAATGGTGAAAACAAATCCAGAAGTTTAAACAGTTTAAATTAAGAAAAAAAATATTTTACCTTCTAGTGCCTATTGAAGAAGGAAATGTACTGTATTATGCATTGTATAGAAGTGATCCTATTGATCTTACACGGCATGGCAAACCAGTATTGGCCCATATTGACTACAGGTAAAGAACTATAGATATTAAGCATACCATTCTATAGTAGTGTAGTCACTGCAAGGACATGCATCTCTCAGTTTTGCATTTTTTTTTATTAAAATTGAACTGGGGTACTATTTAGCCAATGCTACAAGCGAGAGGTAATTGAATTAGATGGAATAATAATGTGCTTCCTATACAGTAGACACACAAATACTAATCATTATACACAGAAACAATAATATTTATTTAAATAATCTAGAATATAAGATAATTTTAGATATTTGTCTTTACATATATATTTTTCCCCTTTTAACAGCCTATTACCTTTTAATCAGATTGCTGTTAATAGCAGAATGTATCTCTTCCAAAAAAAGCCACAGCAGAGGCAATTTTGGCACCATTTGTAAAATTTACAGCTGAAATACAATGTGTGCCTTGGCTGTAATTGTAAATTGGATTCCAGATGCAGTACAATAAATTTCAAAGTCTAGGTGGTCAGTTTCAACACATTTTTGGTTGGTTTTATAAATGGGTAAATAAAAGGGTTCTTATTTATTATTTTACTCATAAGTGTGTGATTACATTTCATAATCAATGCACACAGTTAGCAAAGGAAGGAGCTGGACTCCTTGATCACTTTCCCATTTTTAATTCTCTAAAAATATTTATATCTGTAGTTGCATAAGACCTGTTTCAGGTTCTAAAAACTTGTTCTAGCTGGATGGTAAAAAGCTGTGGATGGTAAAAAGCTGTAGGTGCTTTGGGTTGGCCAGCCATCCCTACTTTGTGTGATATGTCTTTGTCTAAACTAGAACAAAAGTTAGGTTCTCATGTCAAACTCTGATTTATCTTTGACCAAAAAGCAGTCCTAAATTTTAAGATTCTAAAGATTAAAATTTTAGGAAAGAAAAATTAAACTTTGGGAAACTTTGTCTGAATACATGAATTGATTACTGAATATAATTGGACCCAGTCTTGACATTGTCTGAGTAAAATAATAAGAACTCACTTGTGATGATGGCCTGCTTATAGTGTCCTTTTCCACCCTTCCTATCTCAAGCCCTGCTATTCTCAGCAGGCCATTGTCTGAGTAAAATAATAAGAACTCACTTGTGATGATGGCCTGCTTATAGTGTCCTTTTCCACCCTTCCTATCTCAAGCCCTGCTATTCTCAGCGGGCCAGTACAGTTCTACTGTGTATGTCAAGTGACCATGTGTCACAGTATCAAGGCATCCTAGTGCCTGAATTAACCTTTGAATAATAGAAGCGCACCTCTGTCTCCAATATGAGCTATTTCAGGTGTTATAAGGAATTGCTGCAAAGCTACAGTATAGAGTCATTTTGTAGCTTGACCCCTGGAACTTAAATGAGCTTCTCTCCTTTTGGGCAATGTGCAACAAGACACCTCACAGACGTGCACATTTACAACTCCATCTGTTTGTGCTGTGTATGATCATGATCAAGCTGGATAAGGTGACATACAGGATTTGTATCAGTAGGAGTAGCATGATGGGGTTGTTTTTATATCCAGGATATCTGTATTTCTTGTTTTGTTTGATCACAATAAAAACAAAGAAATAACCAGATTTAGAATAATCACTTTTTTACCATTTGAGCAACGGCAGTTCTACGGAAAGTGGTATTTTTGCATTTGACATTTGAGGATTTAAATCAGGGGTTCCCAACCTTTTTTACTTGTGAGCCACATTCAGATACAACAGAGTTGGAGAGCATCACAAGCATGCAAAAAGTTATTGGGAGTGCCAAATGAGGACTCACTGTCCTAATTGTAGGGGGGCCTGCAGAGACCCTTCACTTGACCTAAACAAGGGTTAAATTTTACTACTGCATGAACCACCTATAATTAAGAAAGTTGCAACTGATCTCATTAATATTACTTACCAAACATCCTATCCCAAATGATAAGAGTACCACCGTAGTTGGAATCAATGCAATACGGATTTCTGCCTGTAAAATAAAAATTGATACTTGATAATAATATAGGATTCATGCAGGAAACATTAGTTTGTCTATAACTAATTTAAGTCAAAGTTCCTAAATTTCTGAGTGTTATTGCCACCAATTATTAATCTAAAAAGGCACATTTGAAAAGAAGTGTTAAATTGAGTGTTGAAAAACATTGAGCATCACCATTTTCTGGCTGTGTAAAGTAGTACAAGTTTATAAAACAGTAATATGATCTTAGGATACGGCAGCAAGGTTTGTGGTGCTGTTGGGAAGTTATAGTTAGTATTAGAAGGGAGAATAAAATAGCTGTCAAATCTCCCTCTTCTCCCACTCCCCAGTGCATCTGTCTTTATAAGTACTATTGAGGTTACTTATTGATGCAAGCAGAGCTGAGAGGGTTGCAGCATCCTTGCCTAAAGGTGTATAAAATGGAAATTCACCCCTATGTTTAGTCAAGTGTAAAAAAAAGCGCTTTCTTGGAAAATGCCACATAAACAGTGTTTCCTTTGTTTCAACACATTCCAATAGAAATCAGTGGTTTATGCGAAGTCTAGAGTTTATTGATTAGAATAATGTTCACACCTTTATAAATATTGAACTCTTTGTATTGGATTATTTCAGTGTACCACATAAATTCAGGCATTGGAATTAGAGCAGCGCTTTACACAGGCCAGAGTTATAGAATGGTCTATTCTTCAGGGTAATTGAACACTGGGCAATTTCTAGCATTTGGTCACAAGAGCATTTTTTTGCACAGTCAATGCACAAAATTTACACCATATTCAATAGTGAATGGGAATACCCTTTATGTGGCTGTATAGTTACAGGGACTTATTGATGTAGTGCAGTAGCTTTTGGTGCTTCCCAGAATTTTGATCCCCTCCAACAGTGCAGGAAATTGCTTGTGTGACAAAATGCCAGAGATCTCCAGGTGTGCTATTACCCAAAATCATTGGAAGGTCATTATTTCACAGTTGGCAATACAATGTTATTGAGAAAACCCTCACTGCAGCGTTCAAGACTTTTTATGAATATGTCTCCATGAGATTTTTGAGCAACTTCTGTGGTGATCTAATTTTAGAAATATAATTTTGTTAGCATAATCATGTCTTTAACTTATCCATTAGCCTGTATTGGTCTGATAGATAGCTGGTATGTTTGTATGAATTCCTTGAAACTCACAAAAATACATGTGTTAGGATAGCTGCCCACCTTCACTGAATCGCCATGTTTTTATTCATTCATTGAACTGGACTGTAGCCTACATTTGACTCATGTGAAAGTTCCTCAATTTAGCAACTCTTTACATATGTATACTCTTGTTTTTAGAAATGCCAGTATCCTTTGACAAGGATTATTTAAAAAAAAATTCTGCAGGGAATTGGGAATAATGGAATAATCATGGAATAATAATAACAATAAATGGAATAATCATACGTCATATAAGGAGTATTTGCTGTATTTACAATTCCTAACAATGCAATTCTCTGTTATTACAGTAATTTCAAATAGAAAGTGCTACAGTAGCAGTAAGCAAATCATCTCGTTAGGTCTATTTTCAGTATTAGGGGGCTGGAGTACAGTCACATTTAGATGCACAACTGCATTCTATTTTCAATGTAAGTCTCCTAAATAGTGATTTTTGTGAAAATACATAGGCATGCAGAAAAATTTTGTGTATGGCATATTGTACATTTTACTCTTTATTAAACATAACATGAATGGTTATGTCTTACAAGAAGAAGTCAAATACAGTGTAAACTGGAATGATGTTTAGGAGCAGTGTCAGTGGAAAGATTCGGAGGATAGGAGAGGCAGGTCAGACAATTCTAGCATGGAAAAAGTACTGACATGAAGTACAGTCCTGAAACTTCTGCAAGCAACCACAAAGTGTTTCCAAAATCTTATATATATATATATATATATATATATATATATATATATATATATATATATAAAAATTGTGCACATTTATTACATACCATGATGAACTCTGTGATGACTTGGAGTATTTAGAATCCATTCCAAAGGGCCAATATTGTTTATTAACTAGAAAGAAAAAGAGGATATTTTATTAATTTCCAGACTAAATCTATGTCAGCTAAAGGTGCTTAACTGGCAACCACTTGGCACATATATGGGATGAAGGCTAAGACAATTCTAACCAATCTCTGATCTGGGCTCATTTTAATATTGAGTTACTAGAGGGTGGAGGGCACACCAAATTAATAGGTATCTTAGATTATAATGTAAGAGGTGCAGCAACCTTAAGTTACCCCTACATAAGGTAACAAAAATTTACACAACATGTCTATAGTTTCGCACACTCAAAAAAAGTCAAATTCAAACTGAAAGAGTGGTATACAAAAATTCTTTATTTGCTGTGGCACTTTTATAAAAATAATTCTCTGCATAAAAGTAAATATATATTTTACAACAAAAAAAGGACAATGCATATCATAAATACCACTCATAAATTTGAATATCACAAAAAAATGTAAAGAAGAACCAGCAAGGAGCAGATACACCTGCCAATGAGAATGATATTGATCAGTTAGGGGTTAAAGCCCATGGGGCATGAGCCATACTTCTGTCTATGCAGTCTATGCTCAGTAGCATTTTCACTGAATACCATGGTGGTTAGATCACTGATTTCATTTTCAAGGAAAAAACTTCATTTATAATGGCCCTTACACACGAGCGTTTTTACCTGTGCTTCCCTGCGGCTGAACGCAGCAAAACGGAACACAGAGGAGAGCAGGTAAAAACGCCAGTGTGTAAGGGCCCTTATAGCTGTTATAAAAATCACAAAAAAAAACCCCAGCACATAACATTTTTTTTTTTTTTTACAAAATATAGTTGTAAAAATGGTCAGTATTAAAGTTCCACTACAAATTGTTAAAAATATACCATAAAAAAACACTGAACAGTAAGATGATGTTGTTTTGTTGGGAGAGGGCTACCAAAAGTTGACTTTATACAAAAGAATATAAAATCATATGCTTACATATATCAGCAAGTCTTTACTGGGAAGGCTTAGGGGAAAATTCACTAAGCGTCGAACATGCACTAGCGTTGGCTTCCTCGACAAGGCAAATTCACAAAAAATGCGAATTTGCGCTCAGGGCGGCGAACATTAGTGAAGTTGCGCTACGGTTACTTTGTCAGGCAAAGCACATTTATGCTAGCGATGCCTAATTTGCATACAGCACAAATTTGAAAGTATAATAGAAGCATATGTTACAGCCATTACATTACACTACACAAGCCCAGGAAACTTTTAATAAATAAAATAAAGTAGTTCTATTGCCATAAACATGTGCCCACTGTATAGTGAGTTGCCATATGTTAGGAAATGTAGGGGGGAAGGAGGGTAACCCCCCAAAAAAATTATGCTGTTTTTCAGACTATCACCATAACATTTTTTTTTTACAAAATATAGTTGTAAAAATGGTCAGTATTAAAGTTCCACTACAAATTTTTAAAAATATACCATAAAAAAACACTGAACAGTAAGATGATGTTGTTTTGTTGGGAGAGGGCTACCAAAAGTTGACTTGATACAAAAGAATATAAAATCATATGCTTACATATATCAGCAAGTCTTTACTGGGAAGGCTTAGGGGAAAATTCACTAAGCGCTAAAAATGCGCTAGCGTTGGCTTTGCCGACGTTCGCCACACTTTGCCAGGCAAATTTTTGCCAGCCCATGGCAAATTCACTAAAAATGCGAATTTGCACTCAGGGCGGCGAACATTAGCAAAGTTGCGCTACGGTTACTTCGTCAGGCAAAGCACAGTTATGCTAGCGATGCCTAATTTGCATACGGCGCAAATTTGAAAGTATAATAGAAGTATATGTTACAGCCCTACATTACACTACACAAGCCCAGGAAACCTTTAATACATAAAATAAAGTTGTCCTATTGCCCTACACATGTGCCCACTGTATAGTGAGTTTCCATATGTTAGAAAATGTAGGGGGAAGGAGGGTAACCCCCTAAAAACATTATGCTGTTTTTCAGACTATCACCATAAAAAAAATAAAAGATGCCAGCATTCACTAACACTGTTAGTAAATTGGCGAAGTTGCGAAATGATGTCACGCTAGCGAATAAGCGCTAGCGTTAGACATTTCGCGCTTTAGTGAATTTGCCCCATAGTCTTTCAAAGCATTCTTAATTCTCTACCTATAGCTCTCACATTGGGCCAGATTCAGCTCAGAGAGAAAAGGTTTTTCATGTGACAATGCATGGACGAGTTTTAATTTGAAATGATATTCAATTCAGAAAACCGTATCTCACTTGAAAATTCAATCGAAGTTCATAGAAAAAATTGCCCATTATGCAGTAGTCAATAAAACATTAATTTTTTTTTTATTTTAAACGAAGGTTTCTCTTTAAAATGCATTTTTATTTCTGTGAGACTGAATTGCTGGTTTGTTTACTGAAAGAATTAAGCCTCAGCATCAAGCTTTGGAGGGTTTTGGGCCAGCTGAACTTGAAATCTGTTTTTGGATAGAAAGGTAAACTGCAGACTCATACTTAAAGAGGTGGTTCACCTTCAGGTTAACTTTTAGTATGTTATAGAATGACCAGGTCTAAGCAACCTTTCAGTTGGTCTTCAATATTTATTTTTTATAGTTTATGAATTATTTGTCTTCTTCTCCTGACTCTTTCTAGCTTTCAAAAGGGGGTCTCTGACACCCTCAAAAAACAAATCCTCTATAAAGCTGCACATTTATTGTTATTGCTTCTTTTTATTATTCATCTTTATTTCCTGACCCTATCCTATTAATATTCCATATTCTCATTCAAATCAATGCATGGTTGCTAGGGTAAATTGGACCCTAGCAACCAGATTGCTGACACTGCAAACTGGAAAGCTGCTAAATAAAAAGCTACAAATAATAAAAACCACAAATAATAAAAAATGAAAACCACTCTCTACATCATACTAAAAGTCAACTCAAAGGTGAACAACCCTAGGCTAGAGAAAATTCACTAGTGTTGAGCTGCTGAGACGCAACTTCACATTTTAGTGAATTAGCATAATGGTAACGAATGTACTGGAATGTAGTATTTATGACAGAAAAAAGACAATTATAGGGCCATTTAGATAAGATTAAAAAGTAAAGGTGAAATAATTATCAAAATTCAATTATACAATTTAAGGGCTAGTATACCAAGCAAAGTGATCACCCAGGTGAAATAACTGGTAGCTGATTTTTTTTTTATTATTATTGTATATGAACACTACACCTGATTGCTTGCCACAAACTTGGTTACAGAAATCTTTGTCTTTATGACAATGTATATGATAGGCCTAGCGCAGTGATCCCCAACCAGTAGCTCGTGAGCAACATGTTGCTCTCCTACCTCTTGGATGTTGCTCTCAGTGTCCTCAAAGCAGGTGCTTGTTTTTGAATTCCAGACTTGGAAGCAAGTTTTAATTGCTTAAAAACTAAATATAGTGCCAAGAAGAGTCTCTTGTAGGTTGCCAGTCCTCTTAGGGGCTACCAAATAGCCAATCACAGCCCTTATTTGACTCCCCAAGGGACTTTTTCAAACTTGTGTTGCCCCCTAAATTTTTTTACATTTGAATGTGGCTCACGGGTAAAAAAGGTTGGGGACCCCTGCCCTAGAGTTTCACAAGCATACGAGTTCACACTGTGAGAGCTCCTCAAGTATTTCATTTAGGTATAAACATTGATTTACTTATGAGGTAAGGCAAGTGGAAAAGGACTACAGAATCAAAAAATCTTGAAGTTCCTCAAGGATTGTGTAAACACACACACTTGCCAATCTAGTACTGCTAGCTACTGTCCAATGGACCTTCATGAATCATTTATTGTTCAGTTGTTGCTTTAACTGAAGTATAAAGGCAGAAATCTAACTTGGCAAATATCAATGCCTGGCAATTTGCCAGGCATAGATTAGCAACAAATCTTTGCATTTCGCCGCCGGCAAAAATGATGGCAAAACTTTGCTGTGTCCAAAAAAATTGTTGGACACCCATTGACTTTAATGCATTTGGACAAAATAGTCACGCTTATAAAAATTGTTGCACACGTAAAAATTATTTTTACGCCCACTGAATTTTTTACTATTTCACAAATTTTTCGGAAAAGGAAAACTGAATGGATTCGCCCAGAATCTGAGTGTACAAAAATGGGGTATGACTTGGTCCCTGAGTGTACCACACCTTTATCTTTTGAGCACACAAATGTTTATGATTCCATGTCTTAGAGGAGTGGTTCACCTTTTTGTTCACTATGACCAGTTCTAAACAACTTTTCAATTTGTAGTTTTAAATTATTTGCACTTTTGTTCTGACTCTTTTCAGCTTTCAAATGGCGGTCACTGAGCCCATCTCTGGCTACCAATGTATTGTTATTGCTACTTTTGTACTTTTGTATCTTATCTTTGTATTCAGACCCTATACTATTTATAAATCAGTCTATTATTCAAATCAATGCATGGTTGCTGGGGTAATTTGGACTGAAATTGCAAACCACCTAATAAAATGCTAAATAACTCAGAAACCACAAATAATAAAACTAGTTGCAGATTGTCTCAGAACATCACTCTCTACAAATGTTAATAGGAAGGTGAACAACTGCTTTAATTGCTGGACAGCAATACAACTATTACAGTATGTTATGTTATAGAAAATGTAATGCCTAACCTATTTGACTACTATAGAAGAAAGACGTTGATGGTGAGCTTTCTTGGTGGACAATCTGATCTTTACTCCTTTATTCCAGACAGGCATCAAGTACTGTATATGTGATGAGCAAAATTATTCGTCAAGTTTCACTGAAAAATAATGCCTATACACTCCAAGGGTTGAAAAAAAATTGTTGTGCATCAATAAAAATGATGTCTCTCATAGACTTCAATGCATTCTGGTGAATTTTAGCTGTCTTGCGAATTTTCGATGAAAAGGGTCAGATTCACCCATCACTAGATAGAACACAAATGAACACAAGGAATTATGGTGTACCCCAGAGCACACAGGGAAATGCCAAGAGATGGAACCAAGTTCTCTTTAGTTTCAGAGAAGTTGAGCCAGGGGGCCCTTTAAGTAATATACGTAATCCAACACTTAACTGGGCATTCAAGCAAGTGTAGTAGCAGACAGTATGAGAAGTATGTTAAGTGCATTCTTGTAGAAGCCTTGTGCAAGTCACCATGCAATGAAAATTGTTACAATTACTGGACTAATAACTCAATGTCAGATGGAGTAAGTAAATTTTAGTAGATTATCTTTTAGGATCAGTATACCCTTAGCAGTTAGAGTTAAGCTGGCCATAGACGCAAAGATCCAAAAATCATACAAATCCAGGATTCATACGATCAGATCGTTGCATCTATGGCCAGCTTTAGGACGCAATGTTCTCATTCTGTCCAGGATACATTCTGACAGCGTTTATAAATGTCAAGAATACCACAAATGCCTTTTATTGGTATTAGCAAGCCACAATAACAAATGCATCAACTGCCAAGTGTCTTTTAGGAGGACTTTGTTTTAAAGGCTTTTAAAGAGAGTTTACTCATTGTCTGTGACATATTGAAGGCTTTTCTAATGGTTCACAGAAGAGCCATCTGCTGTATGACTGCCAGCTACCCATATAAGCAAGTGACTAATCCTATTGTCAGGATTAAGCATAGTCTATAAAGCCATTACTGTACACACTGCTACATTTACAGTAAACTGCAAACTTCTGCCATTGGATGGACCTAATGTAGAGACTAGTGATGGGTGAATGTCCCCAGTTTCTCTGGAAATTCGCGAATAGGCGAAAAATTAGCAAGTCGCGGCACGCTTTTGGTTGCGTCATTTTTGGCGTCTCGCGTCAAAAATGACGCGCAATTCGTTTTTTTAGCGAATTTTTGCCAGGTGAAATTTTGCTGGCGTTTTGCAAATTTATTCGCCAGCGGCGAATCGCGGGAATTCGCCCCTGGTGAATAAATTCGTCCATCACTAGTAGAGACACTAAATGATAGATATATACAGAGATATAGTTCAAAGTAAACACCTGCATTATACTGTGGAGGATTTCTCATAACAGCGGGTAGGGCTCAGGTAGAACAGTTATTACAGAGGAAAAAGGAGGCTTGGATTTGCAACAAAAATGGACAGGCTTCTGCATGGGGTTTATTGTTCTAACCAAAACAAATTTAAACGGTCACAAGTTCTGTGGTATGATAGTCAATTATAAATGAAACCTCACTGGTTTTCCGGTTTACAGAACACAGGAAAAAACTTTTTACTGCAGTAACCAGACAGTCCCTCTTTAGTTTTACAGTTGGATACCCAGATGGTTCAAAAAAAAAATCTGAGTGTGTTCAGAGCTTCACTCTCTCAGAGTTTCAATAACAATATTGCACAGTCAGGCTCCCTTAAACCGCCCCACCTGCTGACTAATTTGGCAGCATACTGCACTCTCCTTTCTCCAGGGTCCTAGCCTGTCTTACCCTGGAGATTTAAATGAGCCAATACCTCAGGCTGGGTGCTATATACCTCCCATCATATACAGGCATCCCACTGGGACAGAGTTCTTTGTCATAATACATTCAAGTGTAAAGAGTGTCCACATTGCTTCTTCTCTTGTTTTCTGTATTAATTCACAGTGCTGTTGCCACAGGTTGGCTTGAGCAGTGTTGGACTGGCCCACCGAGATACCAGGAAAACTCCAGGTTTCAGTTGGTTCTCTTTCTTCTAACCATTTAGCCTATTTCATGGTCATTCCTTATTTCTTTATGGGAAAAATGTGTAATAATGGAAGACTATAGTAATTAGATTAAAAAGA
Organism: Xenopus borealis; assembly: GCA_024363595.1. NCBI lineage: Eukaryota > Metazoa > Chordata > Amphibia > Anura > Pipidae > Xenopus > Xenopus borealis. The sequence continues at coordinate 34,194,664 of CM044441.1, forward strand.
CTAGGAGAATAAATAGGTTGAGTGAAGAGAGGAGGAATAATAGTTTGAAAAGTGGGTCCATTGTCTAAGGTTTTATGGTGGGCCCCTGGCATCCCAGTCCAACACTGGGCTTGAGGCACTATTTCACAACACCACAAACCATCAGTATCTTAAGGGCCAGTCATGCTTCAGTATTTTCATCAATATAAAAGAAGGTCTAAAAAAAGGTATAGAATATTTTATCCAGAGTGCTTGGGACTTGGGAGTTTCCTGATAAGGGATCTTTATCTAGTATAATTAAGTCAAAGGCAACTGGGCATAAAGTGCTTATATTGAGAATGTTGGAATTACCCACCAAATTCACAAACCTCTATATCAACTTATGTGAATTTGTCTTTTAAACAAATACTTTTCAGATTTTGCCTTTTGCACAACATTTGACATTATTTTCTGAATTTGTCTTTAGCTCTTACTAAACCTGTCAGTCAGCCATGAAATTGGGATTTCTTGGGGGGGGGGGGATTATTTTACCTAGGAAAATGATATATCATTTTTTTTCAGGATAACCTAGGCTTTCTAAATCTGCCTACATGTTTGTGTAATTCCACTTCTGTAACAAAAAATGCTATTTTGCATAATATAGGGATTTGTATCAGAAATATGTTTTCTTATCTTAGGTCTAATTGCTGCTAAAACTTGCCTGTGAGGCTTTACATTTCCTTTAGATAATAAATTCACTCAATTTGCTAATATTACCTCATTCATTAAGGTAAAACTAGTAAACAAATGTAATAATGAGTTAATAAAATGCAACATATCAGATTGTATAAAATACTCTTTTAATTGCTTAATAGGTATACAACTATAGAGTTAGACAGAAACTTTTGCCCTGACTACAAGATGCTAATCCCTATTAATATGCTAATTCTTCCCCGATGGGGCACCTACAAGAGGTGTGAAATGAAGACTGGGTGAACCAAAGCAGAGCAAGTAATCATGGATTTGATCTGACACATGGGGAATAGTTACAGTATACTGAGCTTTACTCCATTTTTAAAATGTCGGGAGAAAATTTAATTTTTGCACCATTTTTATGTAATTTGAAAGACAATTTCATAAAAGTGTCTGTAAACTGTCTTTCTTTCTCTAAAATATGAAAAGTGGTGGTTGAGTCAGAATTTAGGCAGCTTTCTGTTTATGAATATGGAGAAAGTATTTTACTCCACTTTACCACCACTTTTACTCCAGAAATGGCCTGTGTATAATAAAAATCATCTAAGCATGAAATAAACCCAAAAGTATTTAAGTGCCACCAGTATAGATGTATGTGGCTTAGTTGGGCTCAAGTACAAGGTACTATTTTATTATTACAGAGAAAAGGATATATGTTTTAAATTATTTTCTTAAAATTAACTTTATGGGAGATGGCTTTCAGATAATTTGAAATAATTCTGGAATTAAAGATACCATACCTGTATGATAATTTTTAACTACAGTAGTAGCAATGTATTTTTCATATTTTTTTTTAAGCATGCTCTTGTAGATGTATGCCTGTAGCTTTAAAGTTGAAGCACCACTGAACTTAATAAAAAAAAAGAAAGTAACATTCAGTTTGTCAACGTGCCGTTAATATCACAGACAAGGGTAAAACATGAAACAGGTGGTGTTGACAAGTGTGGGTGTTAGTAGGGTTCATACCAGTTCTCGTCTTAATTACTGGGCAAGCTTGGGACCTTATATTTCTGGGCAATCAGAATTAGCAGCTGCTCGGTTTGTATGTCTTCGTCTTCAAAGTCTTGCTTCTCAAATGTTCTCACTAGCCTATTTGCTGCTGCACCAGAACTGACAAAGGCACATGTCTTGATATTTAAGAGTTATAGTGCGTAAAGGAAAAATAAGCATTTCTCAGCATATCCATGAAGTTGTCTTTATGTTTGTCTAGTGTTCCTAAAGATGAAAAACTTGCAGATATACAGAATGTGTCAATATGTACAAAAAGCTATTCAGGAAGGTGTTGACCTTATCTCTCTATCATCACTAATTTGTTAAAAATGTTAATTATAGCAGTAGCAGGTTGTCAGCTGGAACCTATGCTAATTATGGTTGTGGATGCAAGTGAATGTTGGTGGTGATTAGCATGTAGGCCAGATGGCATAGGGATCAACTCAGTCAGCAGCAGCTGACCTTATAATATGCCTCATTCAAGGTCTCAGCTCTCTGAATTTGTTATAGCAGACTCAGGTGTTGTTAGGGTAATGTAGTCCACATTTTGTTTTTTTTTAATGTTTTGTTTCTTGTAAGACAGAGTCACTTCATGCTAATGAAGTTGTAGGGATAAAAGCAACGATAAGAAAATAATTCAGTCCTGAAAGACCAGAAAGGGCAGGCTGCAAAAATGTGCAAAATGATCACTGCAAAGAGTAAAATGCTACTCATAGGCCTTACACCTTCATATGAACTCCGATGTACCAATTCAACCTGCTCTGATGAATTGCATGCAATTTGCTTGCAAGATGTGAAGTTGAAAACCTACACACATAAATGACCCCTAGTAGAGGTATGAGATCGGTTGACCGGGCAGAACTGTGGTATATCACATGTTTGAAATGTCAGAGCCAATAAATAGGAAAAACCTATAAATTGAAGCTGAGAATTTAAGAGCATCTTACTGATATTAACACTCAGAAAGATACTAATGTTTCCAAACATTTCCATCTATGTAATTCTGGGGACCTGGGCTTCTTTAGCATCCAGTATAGAAAAAGTATATCTCAAGAACCAGGGAGGTTTTAACACCAAACTAAAACTAATAGTAACATACTTTTACATTATGCTAGGCCTAGCATAAGGCATTGAAATCAACAGGACAAATTCAGGCTGTAAATAATTTCTGGCATTTAAAGTAGTCAATTCTTGTGTAAAAAACTGTGACATTCATTGGCAGTTTATACTGAGCCTTTTACCTCTTATTATGACAGAATTTCACACTTATACTACATACTTATACTACTACGAATTCACTATACTGTACATCATTGTTTAAATGCTAACTTTTATATACAGTACCATTTCATGACATTAAATTGGCTGTGTTTGGTGTATCCGTATGTCTTTTTGCATATATTTAAATCTATGCGACCCTATGGTTAAGAGATCCTAAAGCATATTAATAAATATAAATAGAGTGAGATTTGTTCATTGGTAGCTTAGTTGGACATTTCATTGCATATTTGTGACAATAATCAATGCTATTTCATAATTGGATGATTGCAGTTTTCTGTATTCATTATATATTATTATATTGATGGAAAAATTAATGGAGCACCTTCTAAAGGAGTCCACTGGAGTCCACCTCATTCATACTAACCCTTTCTGTAAAGTGAAATAAAAAGTAAATATTTGTGGTGGCACCTACTCCACAATTAGTAGCGATTAGTAGCCGCAAACACTTCCACTACCCTTATCTGGAAACCTATTATGCCACAGACTCCATTTTAAACTAGTAATTAAAATTTTTTCTCTGTAATAATGAAACAGTAGCTTGTTTTTAATAGTAAGTTGCATGATTCTATTTTGGTGGAAAATCAGTCCTATTGGGTTTGTTTAATGTTAAAATTATTTTTAGTAGACTATGGGGCAAATTTACTATTTTTCACATAAAATCCTTCGAATCCATTCGAAATTCGATAAGCATCGACTGCTTATCGAATAGTTTCAGGCTTTAAGTTTCTCGATATTCGATTTCTCGATGAAATCATACAATCAAATACCGATTGTTCGATTTCACAAAAAAATCTTACTTTTTCCTTCGAGCCTCCAAAAAATTTGTATGATTCAAACGATCGAGGCGTTCGATCGTACGAATGGTATTCGAGCAAGTCTTTACAAAAGAAGCCTATCGGGGGGGGGGGGG
>CM044441.1:34198825-34445551 GCA_024363595.1 Xenopus borealis
CTGGCGAAGTAGGCATTCGAAGGATTTAAAAATTTTAAATCCTTCGATCATCGAATGATCAAATGATCGGATATTCGATCATTCGATCTATCCGATAATTTGAATATTCGGTATTCGATGATCGAAGATGCCAAATTTGCATATTCGATCCTCCGAAAACATAGTACGATCGGTATTCGATCGAATTCGATCGAACTTCGATCTCTTCACACGAATTTTGTAAATCTGCCCCTTAAGGTATGGACATTCTCATTATGGAAATTATTTGGAAAATCCATGTCCCAAGCATTCTGGATAATAGATTATATACCCGTACAACTGAAAACAGCATTAGAATAGAACTTTTGGGACTACTTTTTTGACTAAAGAACATTTACCTGCTCAAACCATTGCTGCAAGCCATTTAGCCTGCTACTACTACTTTAGCCTACTACTAAGTCTGGTCGGTGTAAAGCATTTATCATCTTACTGTAATTCACAACCTCTGGCCCATATTTGAATTATTTGCAAACCTAGACAGGGAAATTATCTATTAATGGGGTAGCTCATCTATGAAGAACTATAAGGGGCAGATTTACTATTGGTCGAATTTAGAATTAGAAAAAAATTTAAAAAAAAAGTTTCAAAATCGAAAAAAAATTTTTGGCAGTTTTCAATTGAATAGGTCCGTTGTTCGATTGAATAGTTCGGTTTTAGATCTAATTGTTCAAACGGAACGATTTAAAAAAAATTTTTTTTTTCAAAACTTAGAAAAAAACTCTGTTAAGACTAATGGGCAAATTCACTAAGCGGTGAAAATGCGCTAGCATTGCCTTTGCTAACGTTTGCCGCACTTCGCCAGGCGAATTTTCACCATCGCTAAGCAAATTCACTAAAGTGCAAAGTTATGCTCAGGTCGGCGAACGGTAGTGTAGTTGCGATAGTGTTACTTCGCCAGGCAAAGTGCATTTACGCTAGCGATGCCTAATTTGCATACGGCACGAATTTCAAAGTATAATAGAAGTATATGTTACAGCCACTACATTACACTACACAAGCCCAGGAAACCTTTAATAAATAAAATAAAGTTGTCCTATTGCCCTAAACATGTGTCCCCTGTATAGTTGAGTTTCCATATGTTAGGAAATGTAGGGGGGAAGGAGGGTAACCCCCCCAAAAAAAATTTGCTCTTTTTCAGACTATAACCATACAAAAGTTAAAACATGCCAGCGTTTTTTTGACTTAGAAAAAAATTTCCATTTTTTTTTTCAAACTCCTATCTGTTGCATTGACCTGGCGAAGTAATGTCTAGCATAAGTGGTAACGTTCAGTAAAATGCTCATCTTAGTGAATTTGTGTAATTACGATCCTTCGTCAGGGCACAACTTCGCCTGGCGTTAGGGTGCGAAGTTGCACTAGATGCTTTTTAACAATTTTGATATCATAAAATAAGTTATTGATTGTATTTGTAACAGTTTAGATAAGGAGAAATATTTTCAAACTTTCATAACCTGCCAAATTTGGTAAAATGAACATGTTAATTAGTGGGTGTGACCACAAAAATGGGTGTGGTCAAAATGTTGCAGCAAATTCTGTCCCTCTTTTTACTTTTACAAAATGTTGGGAGGTATGGAAATGTGAAAAAAAATGGCATCTTTTGCTTTGTGTCTGAATGTGCTGAATAGTTTGGAGTCAATGAGAAGAGCAATTTACACACGTTTCACTTAGTATACACACATGTCCTGCATTGTTAGTGGACTCTTATCTTTTCAAAAGAAAAAAAGGCCTCCCGTTTTGCCAGCTTCTTGAAAACATCTGTGATTATTATTTAAAATAGTGAAAAATTAAAAAGGCATTTTTTAATATATATTCATTTATTTTTAAAAATATTTTTCACTGCACAGATTGTGCTGTTTTGAAGTGAAGCAATGAACTCGACACGCAGGCGTGACGAAACGACACGCGCTGCGAAACGAAACACGTAGCGAATTTTTGTGAGTGTTTCGCCGAAACTTTTGCCATCGGCGAATGTCGGAATCACGTCACGCTGACAAATTAGTGCTAGCGTTAGACGCTTTGTGCTTTAGTGAATTTGCCCCTATGGGAGGTCCCCCATAGGCAACAATGGCAATTCGGCAGATTTAAGGTGGGGAATGCTCAAATTCATATTTTTTTAAAGAGACAATACTTCGAAATTCAAATTTTTTGAATTGCTTTCAATTTGAATTGAATTTTGGGCTATTCAATAGTCGAAGTAGCCCAAAATTACTTTGAAATAGCAAAATAAGTATTATTTATGTGCAACACTCTAAGGGGCCGATGTACTAAATTCACGTGAATAGATCGAAGTTCGATTGAATTCGATCGAAGTTCGATCAAATTTGATCGAATTTCCATCGTAGGATTTATTCGTTTGGTCGAATATGTGAATTTTGGCATATTCGATCATCGAATAGGGAATGGTCAAATGATCGAATACATTCGAATAGAGTCGAATGAAAGATTATTCATTTTGATCATTCGACCATTCGACCAGCAAAGGATTTTAATTTTAAAGTTTATTCGATTGCCTACTTCGGCAGATTGGACCTACTGAATTGCAATAGAAGCCTATGGGAGCACTATGATCGAATGATTTATTCGTTCAATCGAATGATTTATTCGACTGATTAAATAAATTTGTATTTGATCGTCGAATGATCGAATATCGAATAAAAGGTAGCCTAGAACTATTGAATTAACATTCGAAAATCGAATGCTAATCGAATATCGAGTAGAAACAAATTTTGTTTGGGGAATAATAGTAAATTTGCCCCTAAGTGTACCATTCATCTCTATGAGCTGCCATAGAAGGCATCCTGGGACCTTAACTTTCGTTTCCTACAAGCAGGATGCAGAATTTTAAATTGAACACAAAAATGGGGTGCACTCTACAAATGTTATGTGCTATTTATATTAAAGGGGCCCCATGTCACTATTATGAAGTTAAGTTCAGTATTTTACACAGTATTACAGTTTCTCCATAACATTGTTTTAACAAAGGGTTTCTTTGCTTTATAGGGCAACAACATGAATGTGACCATATTTTGCATTGCAACTAGTTTCAGTGTTTTATGTGCACGTAGACCTTTGATTCCTGTGTTTTTATTTGTTCTGACATAAATACTGAGCTAGTTAAGCAATAAAAATCATAGCCCTGCACACAAGAACTGTTGTGTTAAATTTAAGACGCCATGTCAAAATATTTACACAGATGGCGTTTGTGGTCATATTTTCTATGTAAAGACTCTACAGGGATTCTGGGTAGCAGAAGAACAAGTGGGATTAATGGCCATTTCCCCAGTTATACACACTGTAATGCTTCGGATATCCTGATTTATACCATGCCAACTGTTTTTCTATCTGATGAGGTAGTTTTCTACTTCGGTAAGCATATAACATAGAGGTAGCCAAATTCCTACAGCATACACCAAAATGAAAATATTTTAAGATAGGAAATAAAACAAGTTGAAGCAGTCCGTCATCTTATAATAATAGCTAACTCCAGAGGGGGGAAGCTCAAAACAGTTTGCAATGTATGAATTCAGGGCTCCGATTTAACTTCTTATTAGACCAAATAGCATATGTGTAACACGGTGTACTGGGGGTGATAATACCTTTAGTAGCAATGAACAAATTAACCCTTGAGCGTATACACCACCATTAAAAGGAATGAGCGATTTGCTCAGCACTTAGGAATAAACTTGAGGTCCACAGGCTCACAGTCAGTACAGTTTCTCCAGTTCTCAGTGCACACAGTTACCAATATATTACCAATATATTATCAATAGAAGAACAGTACAAGGATTTTTAGGCCAATTTGCCCTCTACTTGTGCCTACCTTCCTGAAACTCTTCCTTCAGATCCAGTAGATCTAAAGGCTCCAGCACAGGATAATGCTTATCTTTATGAATGCCTTCTATGCCCTGCCATAGCAGGTAAGTTATAGTTGAAAATACTGGTTAAAAGCATTGTTTTTAAAGGCACAATTTGAATGTGGTTGACTAATGGTCATTTCATATATTTCCAATAGTGATGGGCGAATCTCCCGAGTTTTGCTTCGCCGAAAAATTCATGAATTTCCAGAGAAATTTGTGAATTGGCGAAAAATTTGTGAAACAAGTCGCGGCACGCTTTTGACGCGTGTCGCGTCGTTTTTGACGTGCGCTGCGTTGTTTTCGGCGCGTCGCGTCAAATAAGACGCGCAACTCGTTTTTTCGATTAATTTATTCGCCAGCGGCGAATCGTGGGAATTCGCCCATCACTAATTTCCAAACTATTTCTGATATAGTGCATTCTCAGCATCTACAGTATTCATACCCCCTTCTTGCTCCCCTGTGCTAGTTGTAATGTAAATTTTTTCATATCACTACCTAATGCTCTTGAAAATTTGAATTCATGAATAGCAGGGATGCTTCAGATTTGCAAACTAGGCACAGTAAAGTAAAGTTAGTAAAAGAGTACAAGCTGTTGGGACATCCCACAACACCCACTGGCTGTGTTTTGTCTGTTCCAGAATGATAGAAACAAATGATAGTCACAACATGGAAAGGGAACTAAGGTGAGCATGGGAAAATAACATGTGAGGGACAAAGTGATTTATTCATTATGAAAACCTACAACGGTTCCTTATTAAAGCAAATAAGGAAATTAGTTTAAAAACCAGACGAAATACATCTGAATAATTTTTAATTATTTATAAAAGGCTGGGAAATCTCCATTTGGGGATATCTTTGAGATGTTCTTATTTGGAACTTCTGAAAGCAGTACCAGACAAGAACAAATTCAGTTTGCTTAGGGTTAACATATTAAAGGCATAGGATCTATCCAGTATGTTTAGGACCTGGGTTTTTTTTTGCATAGGTTTGATAACCATAACTCAATATTTAAATATTAAATAAACCCTCCAATATCAGCCTCCAATATTGGTTGATGCAACTTAGTTACCATCAAGTAAAGATACAGTTTTATTACTACAGAAAAACAAGACATATTTTTAAAAATTAGAATTATTTCCAATGAACTTTATGGGAGATGACCTTCCCATAATTTGGAGTTTTGTGGCTAACGGGTTTCCAGATAATGAATCCCATACTTGTACTAATAAGCCATACATACTAAAACAAAAATGGCCATTACCACAATGTGCAAGAAAAGTGCAAGAAAGGTTGCAATCTGGCATTAGTTTGCACCTTGCACACTGGTTGGTGCCGCATGCCTCTACCCACCATTTACAGCACAGAGACTTGCAATATTCCCCACAAATTCAGTGCTGACAGCTTTAGTGAGTGTTGTATTGGTAAGAGGGAGAAAAACCAACTACTGTTAAGTAAATGACCACAAAAAATGCAACATCAGTATATGCAAATGGTAAGAAACAGTGAACACAGAACACAAAAATTCACAATTTGAGAAACTATTAAAGCCTTCAGTACATAATTTCTACTCAAACACTATATTGTACAACATCTACCAACCATTCCTGTCCAATGGAAGTTCTACCTACACCAACCTGGTCCATATGGTGACATACTAATATGCTTGGATTTAGCAAGGGTCGAAGTGAAAATTTGAATTATAAAATTAGAATTTCAAACAGTTTTTGTGTACTTTGACTAGGGTATAATCCAAATTCGATTCAAATTTGTAAAAAATTAAAAAAGGCGAATTTCAAAATTAAACATGTACTGTCTCTTTGAAAATTCAACTTCTACCATTCGCCATCTAAAACCTGTCGAATTGATGTTTTAGCCTATTGGGGACATCCTGGACCCATTTGGAGTCAATTGGTGAACTCTGAAAAAAAATTTTGGGGGTGGAAACTTTGAATCCAATTCAATTGAATGTGGTATTACTGCAATTTAAATTTGATCAAATACGAACAGATTCAATTTAAAATGTGCCTATTCCGATAAAAAAACTGCAAATTAATTTTAATTAAAATGTTGAAGTTTTTGAAATTCGAAATTCAACCCTTGATAAATCTGCCCCGAAGTGTCCTGGACACACAGGATGCTGCACTAATATGTATTCAGTTTTTTTTGTTTATCCCAAACATGATTACCCAACAACTGCTGAAAAAAACATAGCATTCAAGCAACATTCCCTCCATACAGGTAACCAAAATTTCTTATCAATTGAAATAAAATAACATGAAATATTAGACTACTCTAGCATGGATTATTTAACCAATTTATCTAACAGATTTGGATCCTTTAAGGACATGTCATGATATTTAGTGATGGGCGAATTTATCCGCCTGTGGTGAATAAAGGTGAATAAATTCGCGAAATGCTGGGAAAATTTTGCCTGTTGAAAATTCACCGACATCTCGATTTGGATGCGGGCATCCCCTTTTTCGATGCCGGCAGTGGACGCCCACGTTAAAAAAGACGAGAAGCCGTGGCGTTTCACGAATTTTTCGCCATTTTGCGCATTTCTAGAGATATAGTTGAAAAATTCAGCGAAGCAAAACACAGCCGATTCGCCCATCTCTAATGATATTCACTGGTAAAAAAAATATTAGACAAGTTTAATCTGGAAACCCATTATCCAGAAAGCTTTGAATTACTGAATGGCTTTCTCCCAGAGACTCCATTATAATAAAATAATCCAAATTTTTAAAAATGATTTCCTTTTTCTCTGTAGTAATAAAACAGTAGCTTGTACTTGATCCCAACTAAGATAATGAATCCTTATTGGAAGCAAAACCAGCCTATTGGGTTTATTTAGGGGTAGATTTACTAAATTCGTGTGAAGGATTCGAAATTCGATCGAATTTTCAAAAACCGATTATAATTTCAAAAACTTTTTTGGGTACTTCAACCATCGAATTTAAAAAAATTTGATCGATTGGAATGATTCGAATAAAAATCTATTCGATCATTCAACCATTTGATGGTCAAAAGTACTTGCCCTTTAAAAAAAAATTTGATTGCCTAGTTCGCCAGCTTAAACCTACCGAATTTCTGTTAAACCCTATAGGAAGCTCCAAAAGGGGTTTTCTAAGTTTTTTATATGGAATAAAAAAAATACGATTGAATGGTTTAATCATTTGATCAATTTTATTTATTCAATCGTTCGATTAGTCGAATTGTGCTAAAATCCTTTGAATTCGATATTCAAATTGGAAGGATTTCAATGCGACTAAAATTCGATGGTCGAATTCGAGGGATTTTTAACTTAATTTTACATAATTTTCTAGTAGATTTATGGTATGAAGATCCAAATTACGGAAAGATCCATTATCCATCACACCCCAGGTCCCGAGCATTCTGGATAATAGGTCCCATACCTGTACTTAGAATAATTATTATTAGAAAAATTAGAATAACTAGTATTACTAAATATTAAGTGAATCATTATATGAAAGCAAATATATAACAAAATGTAATCCAATAAGAATCTGAACACGATAATATTATCTTGGAAAGATGTATAATGACAATGCAGCATAATCTTTTTTTGCCCTTTCAGAAGTTTTTGGGTGATTTTTTTGCACAGAAATAAATTAAAAAATATTCTCCTATCAAGGTATAAAAAGTTACAAGATACAGCCATATGTTACATAAAATAGAAAAGGGTTTGATACTATACAGATTTAACAAAAGAATGTTATCTAATTGAGACCAACTGGTCTCATTGTTTCCTATAAACTTAGCAATATATTCAGTAAAAGAACTAAAAATGAACAGATGGTTTTCTTTAAAGAAGTCAGACAAAGATTTTTCATACACAATAAATCAGTTCCTAGCGGATTTCCAGGACAGTGCCTGAGGCAAAGACTTAAGGTATGATTTTAAGTATTGTTTACCTCAGTGTGGATCCAGAACTGGTAAAGGAGGTTGAACTGAATGTGGACAGCAAACACTGAAGGGGGGATACAAACTGCCATTGGCCAGTAGAACATCTGAAAAGAAAAGCATTTAATAAAATATTATCCACAAAGGTGTTCAAAACACAATGAAAAATAACAGTTCAAAGTCGGCCTCACTCCCATCCATGAATTAAGCTAATTTGTAAAAAAAATCAGCTCGAAAAAGTTGGTGCAGAAAAAGTCTTGACAAAATTGTGTTACAATTTGAATTGTGCAAATTTCAAGTTTGACTCCACAATCGCTTGACTTTTTCAAGTTGTTTTCCAAAAACCCAAACCCAAAAATACATTTCTTAAAATTAAAGTTTACTTTCTAAAAACTTGAGAATTCCCCTTTATCAGAAAAAATTAGCTTTTATAAATAAGTCCCTTAATGTTCACAGCAAAATGTGTTAAATAAGCAATTTCGTTGCAGTTTCAAAAACTTTTAGGGGCCCATTTACTAAGGGTCGAAGTGAAAATTCTAATTAAATTCAAATTTCAAAGTTATGTTGGGCTACTTCGACTATTGAATAGCCCATAATTTGATTCGAATTAAAAAAAATTAGAATGTTAAAAGTACTGGCAATTTAAAATCCTTCGAATTCGACTATTTGCCACCTTAAGGGTTGGGGCAGACAGGGAGATTCGGGGAGATTCTGTCGCCTGGCGATTAATCGCTGGTGACAATCTCCTTGAACTGCCTTCTCCCTGTCCGCCGCCTGTTAAAATAAAAAGCGACAGCGCTAATCCACACGCAGCGTGGCGATTTTCGGAATCGTCCGAATTTGCGCCTGGTGAATAAATTTGCCCATCACTATATAAATCAAGTACAAGCTATTGTTTTATTATTACAGAGAAAAAGGAAATTTTTAAATTTGGGTTTTTTGCATAAAGTGTCTAGGGTAGACAGGCTTTTCATAATTTTCTGGATAACAGGTTTCCAGATAACAGATCCCATACCTGTACAGACTTATGAGCTGTTAGCATTATGAGTCAGTTTTTTCAAGGGTTGAATTTCAAATTCATGTGAGTTTTTTAACTCAGATAAATTCAATTTTACTTGAAAATTTATGGGTAATTTATCAAAAAAATCAAATATGTAAAACTTGGACAAATTTTACTGACCCAAAAACCGCAACTTTGATTCAGATTCGTTTTTTTTTTCTGAAAAAAACTTGAATATCAGGAAGGTCACAGGACTTATACAGGAATTTGACAGGTTTTAGTTGTCGAATAGTCAGATTTGAATTCTTAAAGGGCCAGAGTATGATAAATCTAAAAGATGTAATTCAAATTGAAAAACTGGAAAACTCGAATTTTCGTGGAAAACACAACTTGAACTTCAATAAATCTGCCCCATCATGTTTTAAATGTGCTTTATGTGTAAAATAGGGAGCATTTCATACTTGGACCTAAAAGTCTTATCTAGTGAACTTACTTCCCTCTCTAGAACATATGAACAATATGTATACAAATGTATGTGGAACATTTTATGTCACTGGCCTTTCATTATGACAGAAACTGGAGAGAGTTTTTTCTTGTGGCTTTGAATATATATGGTTTACATATGTCTGTACTTCTCCAATACAGAATGCCAGGTGCCTCCAGGATAATGCTTGCTGCACACCATCAAACATCAATAGGAAAGGTACTCCCAGACATGCTTACACCAGCAAAAGAAGGTATATTTCAAAAGATTTTCTTTTGTCTTGCAAGTCACATTGTGTCTGGGAGTATCCTTTCTCATCATTAGACATATTCACTGAGATCTCCATGCCGAGCTTTGTAGAAGGTCACCCCCTATATTGTTCTGCAGGTTTAAGAATATATGGTGTAAAGCAGTATCATTAATATGTTTTGTATCAAGGTGCCTGTGGAGCAGAGGGTTTTAACCAAGTTGAAAATGTTTCCAGGTGTACAGTGTCAAAACAGATATTGCTATAAACTATAGGCCCAGTTTCCCTGTTTACTTTTTAACCTAAGCTGAAAGAAATAATGGATTTGGTTACGTGCAGATGAACCCATAGTGAGGTTTGAGATACATTATGCACACTCCAGGTTTAGATACATGAATTCTCTGGGGAAAACAAATTGCTTGTGTAATATTTTACTTGTAGCTAAAATGCAACTAATGGTCTACAGGTGCAATGTAACCTGCGATCATTGGTAACATTTGGCCACTTTAAAATGACTTTATGCTTTGCTACCTCTGCATCCAATTTACATGGTTTGTGAGGAATCTATTACTGGTTTCAGGTGTTTTTATAAAACTATTGAAATTCAATACACTGTGCCACTGCAGGAGAAAGGCTACAAATCAAAATGCATTAAGATCTTATTTTCAAATTCCTCGATTGGCTAATTATATTGGCCCACACAGTTCAAATCTGCTTGTGTTTTATCAGCCATATATTTTCTTTTATATTTGACATATTGTTTGATTTATGATTACGGAAATGGCTCACAAATCAACCCCCATGGGGTCAGCAGTCAGATATAAACAGTGATACAGATAATTCGAATTGCCACAAAGTATGCAGAGTTGGAATACTGACTTTGGCTATACAGTATATATTAGTTGAGTCATTTCCTAAGATGCTGTCAAGAACAACTGAATTGAAGCTAATTCTTCAATCTAACCAAAATAAATATATATAAATAAATATGTTTATGATGTAAAAAAAAATTGGGGCAACTCAGAACAAAGCATTTCAAACTTAGGGAAAGCAATGACTTAGATATGATAAGTTCTGTAGCTTAAAGATTTATCTACTTTAGCCCATTTGTTATGGTGCTTTAAAGACAGGAAATGAGGATGTAAAGTACATTTGTTTTTGGTTACAGTAACAAAATGGGATCCTAAAACACTCGTTTACTCTTGTTAGGAGTAAACATGTGCTGTACATCAGGATACTGTACAAAGGAGGAGTGACTGTTCTATTTTGCCAGGAGGCATGACTGAATATTGATGGGAGGAAAAACGAATCCTTGCTGATACCATTGATCTAGTTAGAGCAGCATAATTGGTTGTTTGCCAAAGTAGGTAAGTAAATCCAGTATTTGACACTGTTCTGTACCTTTTCTGAAAACAATATGTATTATTTATTTGGTTAAAGGTCCAATACTTATATATTCACAGTTGTTCATCCAAGATCATGGGAATAAAGCAATCATTCCTTAGGAAAAGCTTTCGTTAGCATAAAAAAATGCTGAACAACGAAAACTAACTTGCCAATTGCCATAAATTATATTACTGATTGAAACTGCATTAATTCTTAGTTATATGCTAACAGAGATTTTAAATGTAAAATCAGCCTTTTCCTTGCATAACAAACTTTCACACCCATTATAAGCTTGGACAGTGACATAACAGGGGCAAACATATGCAAATATATAAATATTTACCAGGGCTATGCACCACTAATATCCTAAATATGTTTATGAACAGAGAGTGTACCATATACAAATGTCATGAATAATCTGTACTATATTCTTATAAGCAACAAGTGATGTTATTGTGTCACATAACTTGAGTACTTCTACTTAATTCAAATATCCCTTCATCTAATTCTCTATTACTGTGGTAAACATAAAGGGTTATTTATGAAGACTGGGTGCAAGCACTATTCTAGCTAATAGGTGTAAAACTGCAAAAGAAAACCCTGGGGTTCGTTTACTAAAGCATGGTAAATTTGACAATATGTTTCCGAATATGCATCATATATAGTGATGGGCGAATTCGCGGCGAATTCCCGCGATTCGCCGCTGGCGAATAAATTCGCGAAACGTCAGAAAAAATTTGCCGAAAAAAATTTGCCGCCAAAAACGAGTCGCGCGTCATTTTTTGACGTGACGCGCCAAAAACGACGCGACGCGTCGGAAACGACGCGCGACTCGTTTCGCGAATTGGCGAAAAATTAGCAAATTTCTTTGGAAATTCGCAAATTTTTCGGCGAAGCGAAACGCGGCCGTTTCGCCCATCACTAATCATATACAGTAAATGTAGTTTAATCTAGGCTGACGAAGCCTTGGTCCCTCCTAGCCATAATTAGTCTTTCATCTGAAAAAGCTTTGCTGTGGCAGCAGAGGAAATAATCCAACAGAATGATAGGTAAAACAAGGTGTTATGGGATAACTCCTGTCCCCTTGAAAATTTTCTGGTGAAAAAATAGTTTCCCGCCATATTTTGTGAATATTCTGCCGTTAACTTTGTCTTTCACACATTTCGCTGTTTAGTAAACCAGACATTAATGTGTATGTATCATTATTTTCAGCGAATGTGATAACTGGCTTACACATATTCTTGTGCAAGAAAATTTATATTTACTGCAGGTTAATAAACTTGCGAAAATATTCGGCGTTAAAAGTTTCTCTATCTTGTGCTCAAATCTTTACCGCACTTTAGTAAGCGTACCCCCTGTATTTAAAGCCTTTCTTGGGTAGGCAGTATGTACAGGGCTTCAGTTGCATGTTCTAACCACAAATGCTTCTTTTAGCTCATAATAACATATTAAATAGTGATCTGGTCATTTGGGCATGCATGCCCATGGACCACCCCCAAATGGTGCCCTTTCCATAGTCAATATAAGTTGACTATGTAAAGTGACTGTGCACACTTCACTGTCAGGAACAAGTCTGTGTCTGTTTCTGAAGGAGCAAGATTTGTGTCTAACAGTGATGGATGCAAATATAGGGGATCATAGTGCATTATGGGGGGGGAGGAATGGTACTCTTGCTCCCTTTTGCAAATAAACCAGGTAATGCGCATTGATTTGAAGATTTTGAGTCAATGTGATGACTAAATACATCCTTTTGCACCTACTTATAATTAATTACCTTTTGTTTGTTTCCATTTTCAACTTTGCCATCTGTACAAAGTTAAAGATATAAGGGGGAAAAGCAGATTTTTAGCAAATACAATATTGATGCTCTTTTCGGCGCACAGATGTTTGTAGCCTGTATCATTTTCAACAGCCTGAACTATTATAAAAACTTGAAAATGTTTTTCATTCCAGAAGTTTTATTAATTTTCCATTGCATTCCAACTGATGCACATAGTTTCCCAGTTGTAGTACTGCATTTTCACTATGTGCTCATGCTTTCCCTTACACCTTTCCCCATATGTGAAAATAACCTGCCTCAAGACTGTCTGCTCCCTTGGAGCATTTTAATTTTTACAACACATATTTTTATTTTAACGTCAAAACTGGTTCCAGCTCACTTTCTGATCACACTTTTGCTGCCAAATAAAAAGTAGGCACATTTAGATCAAAATTATGTCTTTCCAAACATTCAACATTAAAACCTCTTTACACTGTACTGTATATGCCTTATTCCCTAAATGTAACTATGAATTAATGCCACATATTCTCTTCCTGCTAATACATATACAATAGGTGCTGAATCAATTAACTATTGGAGAAATAGTCTTTCATATATTTTTTTTTGTCAACCTCCATCCTTAAAGGGGTGGTTCAAATTTTAGTTAACTTTTGGTATGTTATAGAATGACCATTCTAAGCAACTTTTCAATTGTTCTTCATTATCATTTTCTTATAGATTTGCAATTATTTGCCTTATTTCTTCTGGATTTTTACAGCTTTCAAATAGGGGTCACTGACTCCATCTAATAACAAGTGGTCTACTTTTTATTAGCATATTTTGATTCAGGCCCTCTCCTATTCATATTCCAGGCTCTTCAAATCAATGCATGGTTGCTAGGGTAATTTGGACCCTAGCAACCAGATTGCTTGGATAGCAATCTGGAGAGCTGTTGAATAAAAAGCTAAACTCAAAAAACATAAATAATGTAAAATGAAAACCAATTGCAAATTGTCTTAGAATATCACACGCTACATCATACTAAGGGGATTACTTATTAAAGTTCTAAATTTCTAACTATAATATCCACATTTTTTTGTGGAAAAAACCTTGAATTTTTCTAGATTTATTATACCCCAAGGGTGTAAAAAGTTAGAATATGAAAATCCGGAATCTCAGACCTATCATGGTTGTATAAAACTCAATGGGAGATGTCTCTATCCTATTTGGAATGTTGTGGTCTGCACTGGCATTAGCCTGAAAATCAGACTATTTTGGACTTTTTGGGAAAAAGCACGAAAAAATTGAGCAATTAGGAAAAAGATCAGAAAAAAATTCATAAGAATTGGAGTTTTGCTAGTTTTTTGTCCTTTATCCAATGAAATCATGTGTTTTTTTTTTTTTAAATAACAAATATTTAATAAATAAGGTCAAATTGTGGATTCTACGTTGGTTGAACTTTTTTTCAAGTAATTAGAAAGATTTGGACTTTGATAACTAAGGCCCTCTACGTTAACTCAAATGTGAACAACCCCTTTAAAGGCCTACTTAACAGAACTTAGGTCACAAAACCCTGTTGGAGCCAAAGGTGTCATATAATATATATTTAACAACTATGATATTTATTTCATTTGCATAGCTTTTTAATATTCAAGGATTAAATATCTGGAGGCAGAGGTGACAAGATATGAAGTAGGTAATTTAAGCATGTCACAACTCTTTATATGCCAGTATACTATTTTTTTCCTCTTCCTTTCAACAATGTCAAGCAGTGTTGTGAAGTGCTGACATTTTTGGACAAATATTTTCAATCCAAATATTTAATAACTAAAGATAATCTGGTGAGACATTC
This sequence comes from Xenopus borealis, assembly GCA_024363595.1. Taxonomy (NCBI): domain Eukaryota; kingdom Metazoa; phylum Chordata; class Amphibia; order Anura; family Pipidae; genus Xenopus; species Xenopus borealis. Next base: position 34,213,374 of record CM044441.1, read on the forward strand.
TTGCCTTGAAAGAAGAGCTGTTTCAGCTAAAAATTCAAAGAAAAATCATTTGGCAACAGTTGCCCCTCATATTTCTGTTTTTTCTGCTATCTGCTTCAATGTGAAATTGTAATCTTCAGTAAACAAGTATAATTTATGATGAACATTTCCACAAAACCTAAAATGCTTTCACTTGGAAACGTGTTTTTAGCTCCATTCATTCTTTTTTGTCTGAGAAATGCAAAGCAAGCAGTGACAGTATAACAGATATTCTGTCTGTAAGTGATGACTTTGAAAGTATTGTTTATGAGTTTAATATATTTTGTCCATTAATTGTCAGAGCAGTGACAAAGCTTTTAAAATATTGCAAGTTGGAAAATATAGGAGCAAACAAGGATTCTAAGAAAAAGAAAGAATGTATCTCAAGCTGTTTTAATGTGTGTGTTGAAACACACAACTTAGCATGTAGTAAGATCAGGAAGCAGTGTTTGGAAGCAGACATTCCCCTTTCATCACAGAATGGGGGGAGTTGATTTATCAAAGGTCAAATTGGGGATTCCTGAATGTTTCCTGGCATTTTTCAGTTAAACGTGTATCTTATTCAAGGCTGTGAAGAATAATAAAAGAGAACTGATTTATAAAGCTGCAGAAATAAAACAACACATTTCAAGTCTACGAGGCACATGGATTGGTTTTCCACATTAAATTCATTTTAAACTCTGAAAAAGATTTTTAAATAGGAAATGTTTTTTTTTTTTTTCATTTTTCCCAGTAGTAACCACTTCTAAGTGCTAAACCAGTGGTTATGACTAAAGAAAAAAATTAGAGATTTTATTTCACAAAAGACAGTCTTTTATCTATGCCCCTGCCACAAGTGAAGGAGAACTAACAGGCACAAGATAGCTCATTAGTGCTCGTTCTTAAAGCACTTAAATTGGGTTGTTCACCTTTAAGGGCTCTTCCACACGAAGAGATTGCAGGGAGATTTGTAGCCTGCGACAAATCGCCGCGTGTTTGAAGCTACAAATCTCCCTGCATCTCTTCCCCCAGTCTTGCACTTGCTTAAGTTAAAGTCGCGTGTCCCTATTCACACGCAGCGCGGCGCTTTAGCAAATCGCTCGCCAATGCATTTTCGCGCGATTTTCAAAAGCGCCGCGCTGCGTGTGAATAGGGACACGCGACTTTAACTTAAGCAAGTGCAAGACTGGGGGAAGAGATGCAGGGAGATTTGTAGCTTCAAACACGCGGCGATTTGTCGCAGGCTACAAATCTCCCTGCAATCTCTTCGTGTGGAAGAGCCCTTAATGAACTTTTAGCATGATGTAGAGTGATAGTCAATTTGCAATAGGTTTTCATTTTTTATCAGTTGGGGTTTTTGCATTATTTAGCTTTCTATTCAGCAGCTCTCCAGTTTGCAATTTCAACAATCTAGTTTCTAGGGTCGAAATTTGAATAAGAGACTGGAATATGCATAGGAGAGGACCTGAATAGAAAGATGACTGGTAAGTTATGGGACAGGTTATGCGTGAGTAGTGATGGGCGAAACGGCCGCGTTTCGCTTCGCCGAAAAATTTGCGAATTTCCAGAGAAATTCGCACATTTTTCGCCGATTCGCGAAACGAGTCGCGCGTTGTTTTTGACGCGCGTCGCGTCGTTTTTGACGCGCGTCGCGTCGTTTCCGACGCGTCGCGTCATTTTCGGCGTGCGTCGCTTTCGGCGTGTCGCGTCAAAAACGACGCACGACTCGTTTTTGAGCGGCGAATTTTTTTGGGCGAATTTTTTGGGCAGTTTCGCGAATTTATTCGCCAGCTGCGAATCGCGGGAATTCGCTGCGAATTCGCCCCTGGCGAATAAATTCGCCCATCACTATGCGTGAGAGGGGGACACTAATGGATCTAATGTCAAAGCCAGTACTGTACTACATTCATGGGACTTCATTATAGAGGCCAGAGACCTGTGGCCATCCAACAAAGTGCAGGGTAGGGCACAAGTGTGCAAAAACATGGCAGATTGTACCCATTGTTTTAACTTTGTACACTAACCTGCATCCAGTAAATGAGCCTTATTAAACATAGGCACAATTTCATAGATATAGATGTGTAGAATATACATGTAAGTATAATAATAATAGTCTAATTTTTTTAATATTTGTTGCACTTGACCCCCATTTTTCAATCATCTGGACAATTTGTTTAAGCTTCTTGAAATTAAAATATGACATGTTAACAAGTTAGGATAGAGTTTATTAAAACTGGCCTAAATCCTGATTACTTTTGCAAAGGACTAGATGGATATTTTAGCTATTTATTTATTAATGCAAAATCTCCAAAGCATATTATGAACTATTTCAGTATAAATTATGTATATATTTTATAATAATATATATCTGTATAGTCTATTCTTGATGGAAACTTTGTAGTACAAAGAACCGGAATCCACACATCGATCCTATATTTGCCCAGAAAAAATCAAACACTTCCTAAAGGAAAGGTATATTTTATGCTCTTTAATTCTTCTTTAATTTCATAGAAACACTGGAAGCCACTCATGGTAGAGAGGGTCTGTAAGCAGTCTTTTCCTGTTCTAAATACTAGCTTGATGAAATGACCTTATAGTATTCCAAGGCACCTGCTGCAACACAAACTGTTACGAGCCATAAGAGATGTTGATGAATCCAATCTTCCTTTTCTATGCTCTTCAGATTTTTTTTTTCTTGGCACACAAGCTTGAACAGGTGTAATTAAGTACAGCTAAGCTTGTTTATGCTTTGCTTAAAGAGATATTACGTGGTAAGCTAACCCAGAGATATTACTTTTAAAAATAGAAATTGATATTGCAGTCAAATAAGGTGATGCTACAAGGGCTAGTAATGTACCCCGTCCTTTTAGTTTTGCGATAAATGAAAGTTTGTATAAAAATAATCTATTTTCAACATTATTTAAGTTAACTGGAAGTTGTCCAGTACTAGTTTAAAGCTGAAATATTTTATTATATATCAACCTCTGTTGATAGCAGTATATTCCTGTACTTTGAAAAATAGTACATATATTTTAATGGTGTTTTTTTTAATATTGGAGCTTCCCATAGGGTCATAAAATAATTCAGTAGGGAACTAGGGATTCGAATAAAAATTTAAAGGGCAAGTAATTCAACCATCGAATGGTCGAATGATTGAATAGATTTTTATTCAAATCATTCAAATCATTCGAATCAATCAACTTTTTTTAATTCAATGGTCGAAGTGGCCAAAAAAGTATTCGAAAATTCAAATTAGAATCTTTTTGAAAATTCGATCGAATTTCAAATCCTTCACATGAATTTAGTAAATCTGCCCCTATGCCTCTAAGGCTTTTGAGTTTTGCACCAATTCATTACTGACATCTGGGAAACACCCAATACCTTCCCTGGATTTTATTGACTCCAATGAATGCACTTAAGGACAGGAGGCAAGGGGCATTGCATCTATGTCTGCTGGCAGACATAGACTACATGATTCATTAGCCTTAGAGGGTCCTGCTTTAGAAGAACATACATTGCATGCCAGTCTAAAGTTTAGGGCCTCATTTATTAACTTTGGCAAATTTGCTTTTAGGCAGTAATCCATGGCAATCCATCAAATGTTTGCTTTAATTTTTTATCTCAGAGATCCCCAAGCAGTGGTTTATGATCAACATATTGCTCTCCACTCACATTGATGATGCTCCTAATGGCCTCAGAGTAAGTGCTTGCTTTGAAATTGGAGGCATAAAGGCACATGTTTATTCAAACAGAGCCTCCTGCAGGCTAGCAGTCCACATGGGACTATCATTTAGCCTATCACAGCCCTTATTTGGCATCCCCAAGGAATTCCTTGTGTGGCTCTCCAACATCTCTAGCTTCAAGAATTTCAGAACCATAGGTACTAGCTAAAAAGTGCATGCAGAATATGTAGGCACTATATAAATACATATTAATAATCTTTATGAAATGAGGTAACACATTTTTATTTATTGTGTTTCTTTTAAAGCCAGAAGATAAGTGATCTGTGTAGCCACATTAATCCACAACCTCCAAAATTTGGTGGCTATACTCAGATTTAACTAAATAAAAAGGGTCTAAGCAGATGCCAATATTGTTCATATTTATTCATTCACTGTGAAAAAACTTTGAAATTCGACTATGGAATTTTTTTAAGGCTATGTTCAATTGAAAATGGATTGAAATTAGATTGAACAGGTCCATTTTCAATTGAATAAAAATCGCTCAAATCGTTCAAATGCATTGTTCAAATCAAACAATTCAAACAATTTAAAAAAAAACTTTTTCAGTACAGCTTCCAGGAGGTCAGCTTTAAGATGGCGAATAGTCGAATTCGAAGGATTTTAAAGAGACCGTGCTTCAAAATTAGAATTTTTGAATATTCTAATTTTTTTTCATTCAAAACGAATTTTGGGCTATTCGATAGTTGAAGTAGCCCAAAATTACTTAGAAATTAGAATTTTCTAAATTTTAATTTTATTCAAATTTTCCCTTTGACCCTTAGTAAATCTGCCCCTATATGTTAGAGAGCATTATCATTGGCACTATATGTTTATCAAAAGCTTATCAAAATGAGCAAATCTTTTACTTACCCAAGAGAAATATTTTTGAATAAAAGATTGCCTTAAAGCTGTGGTTAAATTGTAATCCTCTGAGCTGTGATGGGTTTGATGCCCGGCCCAGATTATGTTAATCTCTGTGGAAAGAAAACAGTAAATAAATGAAGCATTTTAAATTACACAAGAGAAAACTCACATTGCTTCCAAAAATCATACTACTGAGCTGCATTTGAGCTCATTACAGAAGGTTCTATTGTATCTCCATAAAAAGTTATCTTAAAGGAACAGTTCGGTGTTAAAATAAAAAATGGGTAAACAGACAAGCAGTGCAAAATATAAAATAAATAAAGCATTGTATCTCCATAAAAAGTTATCTTAAAGGAACAGTTCGGTGTTAAAATAAAAACTGGGTAAACAGACAAGCAGTGCAAAATATAAAATGTTTTCAATATAGTTGGCCAATATAGCCAAAACACTACCTGCTTTGCATCACTCTTAGTCAATCTTAGTCAGTCAGCCACATATCTGTAAGTTTTCTTTTCGTTGTTAGCATTCAAGTCAGATAAAAAAAACTCGAATTGAGTTTGATCGCGTTCCATTCAAATTCGATTTGAATTTTTGAAAAATTAGATTTTAATAATAAATTTAGTTTGTTCGAATTCTGAATTTATGGGAGTTTAGGGGAGTTTTATAAAACTCACATGAATTAGAAATTTCACCTTTGGTAAATGTGCCTAAATGTCTCTGCCATTAATCTAGTAGTCATATGTTTCTACAGCTTCAATGCTGAGCACATAATTAGAATAGATGTCCGCCTGGCCTAACATTCTGCTGGGGTTAAAGGTCAGGACCAAGGAGGAAGCTGTAGCACAGGTAGACAGGTAGACCTATAGTCAGGTATTGAAACTGGGTCATCCTCAACATTTTATTTAAAAATGTCACCCCGACTACAATGCGATGGCATCAAACAGCAGTGCATGATGTTGCGCCCTTGGGCTCTCCCATCTTAGGTAGGAAGCAGAGCGCTCAGCAACAGTGTTCCTGACACTTTGACCGATGCATAGGCAGCAGAAGATGGTTTTGGCAGGGGGGCCAAAGAGAAGGAGAAATTGGGGGGCACGTAGCGGCAATTTTCTGGCCACTTGATCACTCCCTTTGGACTCCACCCACTTTCCCCCGGGCTTTCACTGAATTTTTAGGAAAATCAAACCATAGCATTGGAGCAAAATGTGGTTTAATGACTTAATGCACTACCGGAAGGGGGTATTAACACCACATACAATTTTAACTGAGACATACAAAGGAGCAGTAGGTACTGATCTCCCAAGAACATAAAAAGAATGCACCACAAGTACTATAAAGAACATTATATAGAAAGAAACAGAGGCACTGGCCCACCAAATACATGCATAATGAGCAATGGACAATGGCACCACGAGCAGAAAGATATAGAGAATAATGGCAGGCTAAGGTATAAGTACAATAAAACATTATATAGTAAGAATCAGTGAGCACAGACACTCCAAGCCTATAAATTTTAGTACTTCCCTATACACTGCCTTACTTCTATTGCTCTGCCAAAATGCAAGGTATGAGGAGCTAAAAAAATTCAAATATCTCTCACTACATGATCCCTTTTATGCTAGTTAGACAGCAATGTTACATTATAATGGGAACAAAATGTACAAATAGTAATTTAGTTTGAAAAAAGACATGTCTAGCCTTTTGGCCTAAGTGAAACCTTTCTAACTTCTAGCTGATACAAAGGAAGGAGAACAACCCCTTCTAAAGCTTCTCCAATTTGCTTCAAAAAAATGTCTTCCAAGATGCAATTGAACCATTTTCTGGATTAATTTTGTACTAAGATCTTTTACCCTGTATTTTTTGTATGCCCCACACTCAGAAAGCAGGATGGCACAATAGAATTCCACAAATAAATACCCCTAGAAAACATAGCGGAATGGCAACTTCATTGCCCCCAGAATTGACAGTAGGATGGCACAGTGCAATTCCATGTATAAATACCCCAGAATGCATGGCAGGATGGCACAGGCACAATTCCATGCATACATACCCACAGAATCCATAGTAGGATGGCACAATGCAATTCCAGGTATGCATACCCCCAGAACCCATAGCAAGATGGAAAAGGGGCAATTATTCCATGTATAAATACTCCCCAGGGCTGATAGCATAGCAGGATGGTAAGCATGGAGAGAAATCCCATTGTGCCACAGATCAGATGGATTCGCAGGAGTCTCAAATGCAGAAGTGTGCAAAAGATGCGCCATGGCCATGCTGTTCCAAAGCAAAACTGTTGATTCTGGCCCTGAGCCAGTGTTGGACTGGGGGGGTCTTGGCCCACTGGAGCTGCTACATCATGGCTGCCATCCCACTGTAGGCCCCCTCCAGAGCTGCAAAGTTTTTCCTGCAGAGTTTTCACAGGGCATGTGCACCTCCCTCTTACCCCACTTCCCCTCTAGGCATTAACCACAGGGGAAAGGGAAGGGCAGGCACTGCTGCAATTTCTCACTCCCCCTGCTCACCAGTAGTTATGCCACCAAAACTGCCTGCTCCCTCCCTCCCTCACTCACTGCCTGCTCACCTCTCCCTCCCGCTATCTCCACGGTCCCCCCTGGGGGGGTACAGCCCCTGTGACCCCCCCCCGGTTCCGACGCCTATGGACCATTGTAACTATTGGACTTTAATGGCAACGCTTTCAATGTTCAGTGATGTCACTTCCAGTTTTGTGGTGGTCAGCTGGAAACAGGTTGCAGATAAAGCTGAAGATAAAGTTGCATGCCTTTTTTTATTTGCCTCATAAGATTTTTTATAACTTTTTCTTACTCTTGTACTCTTGGGCTTGTACACAGACTATTGACTACTAATCATAAATACTATGCTTATGAAACAAATGTAATTCCACCCGCCACAACAAAGTTTTGTGAAACAATGCAAAAACAGAAAACAATAAGACTGCTTTGAGACTGGAAAAATCCCTTAAAAATAAGTAGTGATGCCAGGCATGAATTCACTATGAATTTCTGCATTTCGCCGCCAACAAATAAATTCACAAAACTGTGGCTACAATTTGGTGGTGACAAATCCACAGCATCAGAATAGTCACATGCAAAATTATTTTGACACCCATTGACTTCAATGCATTTTACAAATTTTTCACCATTTTGCGAATGTTGTGGTAAATTCGCCCCATCACTAAAAATAAGCAACAGAGAAGTTTGCCAGGTGACACAACTGTCTGAGAGTAATGCTTGTGTTGGGTAGAAAAACTGTATGTGGGAACTGTCTGCGCACAAGCTACAGGGGCCACTGAGAGGAGCAGGATACCTACCAATAAGACAAAGGAGCACTAAAGGGTGAAGTGACTGTCGCTACCGTAATTTCAAGTCACGTGATGTAACGTTTCGTCAGACAAAGGGGTACGCCCCCGAAACATTACATCACGTGACTTAAACCGCAGGGGATCTTCCCCGCATCACTTACCCAAATTGTTTGGAATATTTTCTTTGCGACTAATTAGAAGAGGTGCCGATCCCCTCCATCCTGCACAGGGTAACAATCGATTGGAGAGGCAGAGGGTACAGGTAAATGTTTGCGCTACTGTAATTTCGCCAGAAATCCAATCCTGAGTGAATTCACCAGTTCACTAACAGGTGCAGACTACAATTCATTAATTTCATTCAATCCGTTCACTCTCCAAGCGACTTTTTGCTCAGGCGAATGGTTGTTGATCTACAAGTTCAGTAAAGTCCTTTTATAAATGCGAGGTTTCCTGCAAAAGTTGGCTTAACATTTTTCCCCAGACATTTCAGAACATATGGAGCATTATACAATGGGCTCATGTGTAGAGCATAATATTAACTCTTTTGTCTTTATTAAGGTACCTTGGATATTTGTAATAACAAGTGGTTACGTCAAGCATTTGCACCATCTCTAATAAAGACGTCCATACAACTTAAATGTTCCCGCCCTTTTCAACTTGACCTAAGTGCATCTTTGCTTTGAAATGTTCAAACTGCCGAAGTAACGTTAGCAAAAGTCACCAGCGTTCGCCCAGGATGCAGCTTCACATATGAGTGAATTAGCGTAGTGCTAGTGAATTTGTGACTGGTGAAGTGTGGGATTTGTGTGAATTGGTCACTGGAGAAAATTTACCCATTAGTGAATCTGCCCCAAAGTTGGAAGGGTTGAAGCACATGGCCATTGAATAACAGACATTATACAAATTAGATAGAGGTCTAGCTGCAGTATGTTTTTTTAAAGCATGGATGAAAATATATTTAACCACTGTTATCCATCTATCAGCAAATAGTGCTGTGGAATGATACAAGCTAAACCTCATTAGTAGTGTGTGCATGGTATCATGAACTAGCTGCAGAGACCAGATGAGTTTCCAGTGAAGCTTAAAATAAAATGTGCTGCAATAACATACCCAAGGTACTATCCAAGTATGAGTTTGACTTGGAAACAAACAGGGTATGACTGCTAGGTGTTGTGAAGGTGAAAGAAGTATAAACTAAATCTTGAGAAGTACAAAATCAAAGACTTGCACAAAGTGTGGATACAAAACCACTTTCTGTAAAGGATTAAAGCCAAAACAAGCAAATCATCCACTAGCCATTCTCATTTGCAATTAGCAATTATGCCTGCCAAATGGTGGGAGAGGGATGGAAAGAGTTTGATGGAAATGAATTAGATGAATGAAAATTCTCAAACGAGCAGTCATTTACTATGACCCAGAGAGCAAATTATAGATTACTAATGGGTGCAAAAGCTTTCATCAGAATGCTTATTCAAAGAGGCACTAGGGGCACCCTTTTGTAAATCCTGAATATACATGAGCACAAGTAGAGCATTTGTTATCTGGAATGCTCGGGACTTGAGATTTTCTGAAGAAGGGATCTTTCCGTAATTTGGATCTTTAATCATTAAATAAACCCAAAAGGGTTGTTTTACTTCCAATAAGGATTCATTATATCTTACTTGGGATCAAGTACAAGGTACTGTTTTATTATTACAGAAAAAAAGAAAATCATTTTTAAAATTCTTGATTAATTATTTGATTAAAATGGAGCCTAAGGGAGATGGCATTTCCTTAATTCTGAGCTTTCTGGATAACGGGTTTCCAGATAATGGATCCTATACCTGTACTTTTATTCAGTTAAGCTATTGAAAAGGTTGTTCCTACAGTCATCTTCATTTAACTGCATGTCTGTTATTTATTCCCTCTATAAGGTCCAATAAAGCTCTATATACTGACATTACTTTCAAAGTTTATATATGATCAATATGTCACATTAGCACAGAGGACAACAATTTATGCTTTTAACAGACTTCTATGCAGAGAATTGGAACCAAACGATGTATTTCTGCAAATGTTTTAATGTTTTTAAGTGTTACAGTCTTAACAGCAAGACAAAAAGTTCACTCCTGATTGTTCTCAAATGTTTGACCAGGTTGGAAATCCACATGCCTAGTACCTGCTGGATGATGTTTAATTTAAATTATCAAGGCAGCAGGTAAAGCAAATCATCCTCTCACTAAAACTTTTTTCAATATAAGCAATTGCTTCTGTACTGCAGATGTGGAAATCTTCTGTGTGCAGAAGCTGGACAGTATTCTGTTTGCGAAAGTGTAACAAGAAATGTGAACTGGAAAATTATACAGGTATCCAGTGGCGTCCAAGAGGTCTCTGCTACTGATGAAACATTAAATCAGTGTCTTTTTTTTTTTTTGGCAAGCAAGTATAATCCCATGGTATGTGCTCTGCAGTTACCACTTTCCCTAAGGCTGGAAGCAGTGGCTTTGGAAGCATTTGGGGAACAAAAACATATCCAGATGCTCCAGAAATATCTTTCTTGGCTACTAAGACTTTATAAATGTCTCATGAATATAGGTTTCATTTTTTTCCAGGGCTATATGCCTTGCCCTTTCTATAAAATAATTGCCTGGCTACCTGTGTAAGAGTATAAGCAACTAATAGTAATACACATATTTAAGAAGGCTTAGATACTTCTAAATTGGCAATTGTATTTCATTTGTGTAGAGTCACACATTCAGCTGCTAAAATAAGTACTTGACATACAGTAAACTGAGTAGCTACAGTGCCTTGCACAGATGTTAAGTCCCTTCTTTTGACCTGTATTGGATAATCAGACTACGATGCACTGGTGATGGGCAAAATCCTGGAAAAAATTGTGAAATTATGAAATCCCAATCCATCCAAATTCAATGGGGAGTTTTGTTCCAAGTTTTTCTCTTGCCCTGAATACATTTGTGTTAATGGCCATTTGGTTTTCGTTTCAAATGCATTGGTGAGTTGCCATTTCTTTCTCTCATGCCAAATTGAAGTCAATAGTGTTTTCTTGTATTTTTTTTCCAGCAAAATATCATTAAATTCTAGTGCAGGTTTCACCACCTGTGAAAACATGAATTTTGCAGCAAAGCTATAAGAGGCCAAATTATTGCTCACCCTTAGCACTAGGATGATCTCAGTTGTTCTATCTTCATGGAAATAGGAGGGGCTATATTAAATCTATAGATGTTGTTTAGTAGCTTCAAAATAAACTGCAAAATAAAAACTTGAAAAAGCACAGCAAGGATTTGTTTTATAAATAATCTCCAAAAAAAGGAAAAGGTTCCCACTATCCTTATATATGATATTGGTATGATATTACTGATGTGATCATCCAACAGAGAAGTTTGAATTGTGGTGTTGGTGAGAGTCACTTTAACTGCAGGATGAACATATCCATCAGTGGCTGATAAAACAAATCTAGACTGCTAATAGCTAAAGATCAAAAATTTGGCTGGATAATGTAAAAGCATAACATGCTGAACTTACTTGAGAAGACCTTGATGTTAGGTAAAAGTGAAGATAAACCGAAAGCCATGATATTTTTAGGAGTTAAGAAGCACAGCTGTTAATGGGCTTAAATTAGAATTGATTGAAATACTGAACAAGCCGACTCCAATGAAAAACTGAACAATCATTGTTAATTAAGTTCTAATTCATTAATTATTTACTTAAATTCATTAATATTTACATAAATGATTCAGCTACTTCTATGTGATCCTGTGCTGGAACTCCTGGGGAACACAGACCAAAATTATTATTTAAAAGGATTCTGTCATGCTTTTTATAGTGTAGTTTTTATACCAAATTACACTGTTTACATTACAAATATTTTACTCCATAAAAGACATTTCAGGTCATTGTGCCTAATACTGTGCTTTCAGAAAGAGCCATCACTTCACAATGGAACTGCTTTCAGATAAGCTATAGTTTCCCCTACTCACTGTAACTAGAAGAATCACAGTTGTATTTTTACTGTTGAGTGCTATTCTCATAAGAGAATATTCTCAAGGAGCTGTTGTCTTGTGTCAGGGAGCTGTTATTTGGTTACCTTCCCACTGTTTTGTTGATGGGCTTCTGGGGGGGGGGGAGTGATATCACTCCAACACACAGTGCAACAGTAAAGAGTGACTGGGAAACAAACAACAGGTCTAGCTCCATGTCAGATTTAAAAATAAAACATAAAAAAATGAATTTGCTCTTTTGAAAACATGATGCAGGATTCTGCTGGAGGAGTTCTATTAACTGATGCACTTTGAAAAAAAATGTCTTCCCAAGACAGAATCCCTTTAACCCTTCAGGTATCTGCAAACCTGCCTCAAGCAGGCCTACTTGTTGCTGGGAAATGGACAGCTATACTAAGTTACACAAATTTTTGCTTTATTTAAAACTGGCAAAATGTTAATTTATAATATATTATTTATTTAAATACATTTCCATTGTTTATATATAAATATCAAATATGTGTGTGCAGTTTGTCCCATCTATTCCGACAGTACAGCATTTTCCTGATGGTCAGACATACAAAATAGTGTAGCAAGGCAAGTGCCATCCTGGCATTATTCATAGGGCTAATATAGAGTTACACCACCACAAGGATGGAAAGGCATGGTACTGGTTTTGGAGGTGTGATTGTGAGGTCTGGGGTTTTTTCCATTTTCCCCTAATTTTAGAAATGGCAGGACATTTTTTTTTTATCTCTGTGGTATATAGGATATGATCAAAATCCTTCGTTCTGGGCTCTGGAAAGGTTTAATTGTGTAAGACATTTACTCTATAACGTCTGTCTCTATGTATTCGCCTGCATTGAGTAATGTGTGCAGCTGTTTGTACTCCTCTGCCTGTTCATGTTACATTTGCTCTGTGGGAGTTTTCTATACTGCGGTTAAACAGAGCTAGCCACATCCTTATATCCATTTTTTATTTGTAAAATTTCCTTTACAATCCCCATCAGGGTCTAATATAAATGTAGATTACAACATATTGCCCATAGATATGATAAATCAGCAGTTGTGTATAACTGTATTGGATATTTTGTCTAATGTAATGTGCATTGCAGAACACTAAGTACTTAATGCCACCTTTCTGTCCCTGTACCAAAAGTTGCCACCTCTTTTGAGAAAAATATACTGGCCTTTTTATCTTTCTTCCCTATTAATAACATTGGTTTCAAGTATCAAGCAGAAAATACCAGCCAAGTGGAAACTTTACCCTGTAATTAGGACATAATGCATAACTTGGCAAGCTCAGCGCAAGGAAAAGGGAAAGCACTTCAGGTGTATTCAGAAATTAATTGCATGCAAGAAGCCTGGCAGATAATTTGCTTCAGTGCTTTACTATTTCTAGTGCTATTCCATGGTTAAGACCTAGCATGCCCTGAAGCTGAAAATACCAGTCCATTAAGAAGCCTTTGTATAATGTTTTGCACTTTATCTTAAAACCAAATAGGCTGTAGCAGGTGGAAGGGAGGGTTTGATTGTACAGAGCACTTCTGAGTGGACTAGAATTTTTTTAGGTTGCGCTCTAATGAATTGGAAGCAGAATATGACTTTACTTTCAATTTCAGAATTTGCAGTATTAAAGGGGTGGTTCACCTTCAAGTTAACTTTTAGTATATTGTAGAAGTGCCAATTCTAAGAAACTTTTCAATTGGTCTTCATTATTTATTTTTCAGAGTTTTTTAATGATTTGCAATTTTCTTCTGTTTCTTTGCAGCTTTCAAATGGGGGTCACTGACACCATCTAAAAACAAATGTTCTGTAAGGCTACAAATGTACTGTTATTGCCACTTTTTATTACTTATCATTCTATTCAGTCCTTCTCCTATTCATATTCCAGTCTCTTATTCAAATCAATGCAGGGTTGCTAGGGTAATTTGTTCCCTAGAAACCAAATTGCTGACACTGCAAACTAGAGAGCTGCTGAATAAAAAGCTAAATAACTATAAAACCACAAATAATAAAAAATGAAAACCAATTGCTAATTGTCACAGAATATCACTCTCTACATTAGACTAAAAGTTAACTCAAAGGTGAACAACCCCTCTAATTAAACTAATGTAAGGAAAGGGGTAGCTTTGTTGTCAACCAATTTTAAGAAAATAAAATCAATAAAAAAGAATTGTTTGCTTACAATATTGGTCTTTCATATTTATGAGAGAATCTGACTGATTTTGCTCCTGTTTCAATTTGCCAAAAAAGTTGCGAAATGTGTTGGGTGTTTTTTGAAGTACGTATCAATGTCGCCTTTAGAGACCAAAAAACAACTAAGCCAGTGGCTCAACATTTCTTAGAAGTGGGACAGAGGTTACCCACCTTTCAATTCATAGCAATTGATCATATACCTATGCCTAAACATAGTGGAGACCATTCACATTTATTATTACAACATGAAACATTATGGATTAAATAAATTGGGAACGCTATCACCAGGAGGTCTCAATGAATATTGTTCTTTTAATTGTTACCTTGATAGATGCTGACGGATGTAAATTTGGCAATTTTTGCAATTTATATAAGTTTCCAGTAATATATATGTACTTTTGTATTTTTTGATATTACATAGTGGCTTAGTTGCCCTTTAACCTCAGTGAGGCTGTTTTCCTTGTGAGGTGAGTGGAAATTATGTCACCTAACAGGTAGAGCAAGAGTGGTTTTAAATTTTGTAATCTTGTAGTAATTGTTTTGTATCTTGACAAAGGTTCTTGACCAAGTAACGAAACATTGATGCCTTTTGCAATGCTGCTTTGTATCTAATGTAACCCCTTTTTGGCTGATTTAACCAAAACCAACTAGCGATGATAGAGCATGGGCTACATGCGACCCTCTTTCACCAGGTAGGGCTTTCGCTAAGGTGAAAATACACGTGCTGAGGTAGTTGAACTGTAACTCAATACTGCCAGATATGTGAAATAACAGTTGTTGGACGCCAGGGGTTCTTTGCAAACAGGTAGAAAAGGCTTTATTTACATACAAAGGGCCACAGGGTTAATCATACTCACAACTGAGGTAGATATATCATATGCCAGGTACATTCAGAGGTGTAGCAGATACAGCAAGGAAAGACACCATGGTAGAAATTGCAAGTTGGAGTTGATAGGATCACCTTCCAGGATGTCAGTACCTCATGTAGACCGGATCCCTACAGCAGACGTGGATCAGGGTTAAGAACACTGCCTGATGTCCCTTGTCAGTACTGTGGTCCCTTCACTACAGGCAAAGTTTACTTTGGTTTTGCAGCTTGACAAAGGTTCTAGACCGAGAACCAAAACATTAATGCCTTTTGAAATGCTGCTTTTTATCTAATAAACAGCAACTTAACTTGGAGTGGGTGCTATTTTTATACATTATACATTCCATTTTGAGCACAGCACCCATATTGAATTGTGTTTATCAAAGGAAGGAGAGCATGGGTGGACTATATTGGCATAGTGTACATAATCCACTGCTATAGTAAAATTGTTTGGAATAACAAATGCCTCTGTTATGGGCACTGTGAGCACAGGGTAAAATAATTGCTCTGTGTACTCACCATGAACTCTAATGAACTTACTGTACTCTCACTACTTTTTTAAATGTACTTTTCAATCTTAATATCCTTACGAGCCTTGTGATTGTCCAAGACAGGAAACATGGAAGCTGTGACTGAAATACTATCTATCTGCTTGTAGATGGCAGCTAAGAGCAATATCCCCAACACAGGAAAATGGTACTTACATCAAATTAAGCATGCTGTGTTTTTGCTTTCCAGCTTGCTTTATTTTGCTGTAAGCATTTTCAGCCTCATAAATTTCTCATCATTCTCTTTTAATAACAGAAAAATGTAGAGCCACTGAAGTGCCCACATTCGTAATCCGAGCCCTTTGTGATCCTAAAGGAATTAAGGAGGAAATCACTTGTAAAAACAGAAAGACAGAAATACATGGCATAAAGCATTCTTTGTATTTAGTTATGTTGATGCAGTAGTCATTTGTATCAATGAAAGACTACAATTTATTATCTATGAAATGGAAACTGATATACACAGAGATGTTTTTTTTTAAAAGCAAAGACAAAAACTTGGGTTTGTCACTAACTGCCATTTTATTTTCCCCAAAGGTCTGCAATTTCCTCCAAAAATGCTTGTTTTGTGTTCTCTGTGGAAAGCAGCACAGGTATGGGACCTGTTATCCAGAGTGCTCGGGACTTGGTGTTTTCTGTAATTTGGATCTTCATAATTTAAGTCTACTAGAAAATCATGTAAACATTAAAGTGATACTGTAATGGGAAAACATGTTTCTTTCAAAATGCATCAGTTAATAGTGCTGCTCCAGTAGACTTCTGCACTGAAATCCATTTCTCAAAAGAGCAAACAGATTTTTTATATTCAGTTTTGAAATCTGACATGTGGCTAGATATTTTGTTAATTTCCCAGCTGCCCCGGTCATGTGACTTGTGCCAGTACTTTAGGAGGGAACTGATTTCTGGCAGGCTGTTGTTTTTCCTTCTCAATGTAACTGAATGGAACACAGTGGGACATGGGTTTTCATTATTGAGTGCTGTTCTTAGATCTACCAGTCAGCTGTTATCTTGTATTAGGGAGCTGTTCTCTGGTTACCTTCCCATTGTTTTGTTGTTAGGCTGCTGGGTGGGGGAAACTTGCAGTACAGCAGTTAAGAGTGACTGAAGTTTATCAGAGCACAAGTCACATGACTTGAGGCAGCTGGGAAATTGACAATATGTCTAGCCCCATGTCAGATTTCAAATTGAAATATAAATTTTTTTTTGAGAAATAGATTTCAATGCAGAATTCTGCTGGAGCAGCACTATTAACTGATGCATTTTGAAAAAAATAATTTTCCCACGACAGTATCCCTTTACATAAACCCAATTGCTTCCAATAAATACAAGGTACTGTTTTATTATTACAGAGAAAAAGTCTACGGGAGATAGTCTTTCTGTAATTTGTAGCTTTCTGGACAAAGGATTGTTGGATAATTGATCCCAAACCTGTACAGTACTTATTATTGATGAATACATTTATTCACCAGCCATGGATTAATGGCGCAATTGTGCATTTCGCCATGTGCAAAGTTGTTTGCAAAACTGACAGAAATTAGCCGCAGAAAAATTAGCCGAGAAAAAATGCACAAAGAAAAAATGCCCATTGACTTTAATGCATTTGTACAAAAAAGTCACCATAAGAAAAAACACCCATTATCTTTAATCCATGTGGACAAAAAAGTCTCCACAAGAAAAAACTCCCATTGACTTTAATGCATTTGGAGTGAGAAAAATTACCCCACGTAAAAAATTGTCGCATACAGATGCAGCCACTTGGATTTGTGTGTTAAATGCATCGTGACTCAGGGTTAATTGAAGAAACTGTGTTATATAAAGTCATCTTAACTCATTTAATGTATGTATTTATCCTTTTCATTAGCATACCAAAGCACCATTGTTTTCAATGGTGAACTCTTTAATTGGATGGGATGCTGTGACACAATATTCTGTGCTAAGTGAATTAAATGGGATGTCTGAGTTAAGTTATTCTGTGTCAAACGCACAATCAAAAAGTGGCTTCATCTGTATAAGAAAATTTTTACGCCACATTGATGCCTCTGTAAAGTGAATATTGGGTTTGAATGATTGAAATCATTTAGGGGCAAATTTACTACTATAATTAGCTCGACCAAATTCTATATTCGATTAGCATTCGATCGTCGAATGCTAATCGAATTGTTTTGGGCTACCGTTTATTCTATATTCGATCATTCGACGATCAAATACAAATTTATTCGATCAGTCGAATAATTTATTCAATAAGTCGAATTAATCATTCACATAATTCGTACGATCGAAGACTTCGATCATTTGAATCCTATTCGATCAGGACTTAGACTCAGAAGCCTATGGGAGGGTTCCCATAGGCTTCTATTGCAATTCAGTAGGTCCAATCTGGCGAAGTAGGCAGACGAATATTTAAAAAATTGTATTTTATTCGCTGATTGAATGATCGAATATTCGTTCATTTGAATCTATTCAATCATTCGATCAATCACTATTTGATGATCGAATATGCCTAATTTGCATATTCGACCAATCGAATAGATCCTACGATCAAATATTCCATCGAATTAGTAAATCGGCCCCTAAGTCACAGCACTACGCAACAAGTTGGTGCTATAGAAATACATGTTAATTAATAATAAAGTCCTGTTTGCTGGTATCCAATGAGTAGAAGTCATTTTTCAAAGACTTTCATCAGCCCTCTATATGGATTTTATGTGCTAAATACATGCATTAACAGTGTAAAGAAAAAGCATACATTCGTAAGAGTTTAAGGTACCCACAGTTCCAAAAAATTACAATGGTACTACTACAAAAAGTGGCTTCATCTGTATAAGAAAATTTTTACGCCACATTGATTTCAACTCATTTCACAAAATTTTCATTGTATCGTTAATTTTTTCGTAGTTTCACAAATGTTTCAGCAAATTAAAACTGAACTGATTTTCTCATCACTAATAAAAGTATAGCAGCTAGAATGAGCAGTGTTAATGAGCAGTATATCAGTATCAGTAGGAACACTTGACTCTTTCTTTGTTTTTTCCCATGTTTTGAAGCAATAGTCTTTTATGTGAGTCACAGCAAATACGTACAGTGTCAATTATTTGTGCATGAACTGTAATGGGAACACATTACAAGACTGGAATATTAATTCCTTTAATCAACAGGCATGTAATTGTAAAATATATTTAAGTAGCAGATGGAGTGTGTTTACAATCTGTTCCTTGAATAATTATCAGTTTAATTTCCATGTATTAAAGTAGTAAAAAAAAAGACGCAGAAGACTCATGTGACCCTTTTCTGATGCTCTGATGTGCCATTACTAATTCTATTAATATTGTTCATACAGTACCCTACAGAAGGGACCTTGTTCCTAGTACATTATGGATAAAGTAGGTAATTTACTTTGTCCCCAGGCCCAAGTGCAAGATTACTAAGGGGCCACACTTTACACACTAGTGGCTGACAGAAAATCTGGCTCTAGGTGTCATTCAGGTCATCAAGAGAAACTGGACTTGTTGAGTAATCATTGAAGACCTTTAACTACTCATCCGAGCTGCTTCTTCTTTGCGTTGCATGACGCCATGTTAATTCTATCACAGTAACATCACAACATTCACAGCCTCTATTTGTTTTAGCTGTCACCTCTCTTACTTGTTATATTACACAATTGTGATTATTGAAAGAGTGTACATGCCTAGGATTTCCCATACCAGTCGGATGAACTGAAAAAGATGCTAGGATGAGTAGTGAAACAACTTCAATGATTACTCAGCAAGTCCATTTGCTCTAGATTTACTTCTACTGGCTACTCTAGGTGTAGAGCATACTGGCATTAAGCCATTTCCTGTGTACCCCAGCTCCCCCCCCAAAAGATTCATAATTTCATAGTTTTCCAAACTGCATTTCAGAGGACAGCAATTTTTCAATTTTTTTTCAGGAGACAGCTTGAAGAGGGACACCTGCTACATTATTTTATGTGTAATATAAATTTATAATATTGATTCTATTCTAAGAACTTTCTCAATCATGCAGAGCACCAGGAGCATGCTTCTCTGCATCTTTTTCTAACTAGAATGAGGAGACAATATAACTATGCAATGTAATTTGTATGTTATTGTACCTATTGTATGTCTACAGACTCTGTAAAGTGAATATTGGGTTTGAATGATTGAAATCATTTAGGGGCAAATTTACTACTATAATTAGCTCGACCAAATTCTATATTCGATTAGCATTCGATCGTCGAATGCTAATCGAATTGTTTTGGGCTACCGTTTATTCTATATTCGATCATTCGACGATCAAATACAAATTTATTCGATCAGTCGAATAATTTATTCAATAAGTCGAATTAATCATTCGATCATTCACATAATTCGTACGATCGAAGACTTCGATCATTTGAATCCTATTCGATCAGGACTTAGACTCAGAAGCCTATGGGAGGGTTCCCATAGGCTTCTATTGCAATTCAGTAGGTCCAATCTGGCGAAGTAGGCAGACGAATATTTAAAAAATTGTATTTTATTTGCTGATTGAATGATCGAATATTCGTTCATTTGAATCTATTCAATCATTCGATCATTCACTATTTGATGATCGAATATGCCTAATTTGCATATTCGACCAATCAAATAGATCCACGATCAAATATTCCATCGAATTCAATTTTATTCACATGAATACATGTGAATTTAGTAAATCGGCCCCTAAGTCACAGCACTACGCAACAAGTTGGCGCTATAGAAATACATGTTAATTAATAATAAAGTCCTGATTGCTGGTATCCAATGAGTAGAAGTCATTTTTCAAAGACTTTCATCAGCCCTCTATATGGATTTTATGTGCTAAATACATGCATTAACAGTGTAAAGAAAAAGCATACATTCGTAAGAGTTTAAGGTACCCACAGTTCCAAAAAATTACAATGGTACTACATACATTTTTGGATACTCTATTAATTTAATATGAAAAATGTACACCACTAAATTTCAGATCATAATTGCCATGGGCTTTCTGCTCTTCATCAGAACAGTAAGTGAAACTGAGCTAGGCTTTAGCACTCTTAAGCCTCAACATTCATATACTGCAAAAGGGTATACCAAACCTTTGCACCCTTTAAAGTCTATCAGATGTGCCATCCAGAGCTGGAAGGTGTTAGAAATATCATAGTGCTGCCATAATCCTTCTAAAGAAAATTGTATCTTAATCATATTCCAACCAACACCAATAAATGCCACTTCCTTAATGGGAAAATACGAGGTAATCCCTCGACTGTAGCTTGTTATGTCTTTGATATGGTAGAATGGTATTGATTTTGTGGCATAACACTATTTCACTGCCACCTCTCAAAAACCCTCTATATTTACATACCATATAACCACATTTTGCCTGAGCCAACCAGCACAAGACAATATTACATTTATAAAGTAGCAATATTTCTGCACAGCTGGATTCTTCTGCTACCTTTTTTCATTTTATTTTTGGCGCATTTTTAATTTATTTAAGTATGTAATATTCCTGGCAGAATCAAGCAGACTGCAATATAGTTTTTCCATCCATTAATATTATATAAATATGACAGTCCTGGAGCAGAAGCAAGGGCATACCCAGGATTTCTTGAAAGGAAATTCCAAGATATGAATTGCTAATGTTGCATTTCAGTTTTACCTATTCTATTTATATGACTCTTCTATTTATACATGCTTCTGTATGTAAAGCCCTTGTGCTCTCACAGTTCCCGTACAGCTGCCTTTGCTCACAGAAGAGGGACTGTTATCTGCTCCCACTCACTCACACACCCTAAACCCAGAAGAATCTTCTTTGTTTTTACTTTTTTTTCTTGCTAGAACTGAAAAGTTTATGGAAACTTTTCAAAAGCACCAATATTTTTTCTATATTAAAAATAAGTACAATAATGGTAAAGCAAGCAACAATTTAGCACCTCATTATCAAAGGCAATACTCTGTGTCACAGAGACACTAATCAGAAAATGTATTAATATTCATATTTGAATCGTGGTTTCCAATAATCAACAATTTAGCACCTCATTATCAAAGGCAATACTCTGTGTCACAGAGACACCAATCAGAAAATGTATGAATATTCATATTTGAATCATGGTTTCCAATAATCACATTTTAGAGATTTGTAGTGCAAAAACTCAAATGGAAAACATCAGCACCAAAAAGCTGTTGAGCTAATGTCAATGTAAGTTGTCCTGGCAAAATGGGTTTTCAATAATTTTCTGTAAATTGGAGCTTACTTTAGAGTCTCTTTTACCCAAATGTGTCTGCTCTGCTATTTCCAGTGTTCAACTAGTCCAACACTCACCCCTTTTCCTTTATATAATATTGTGTGACTTTACACAGCTGCATAGGGATAAACAAAACTGGTAATGGCTAATTTATTTTGCTCTGTGTTTCCCGGCTCTTCATCTTCTTCAGACATGAGGTTGTTGCCACTCACCCATGCTTGCATCCTCTACTTGCAGTGATGAGATATGCATCCTGCCCTGTGTAGGAAGATAGTTTGGATATCACTTTTATAAACTACAGCGCTATGAAATAAGTTGGTGCTATAGAAATACATGCTAACATCATAACTCTGGCTTCAAGAAAGAGCAGGCCCCATCCTGCTAATTATGTATCACACATTTTAAAGGTTAATGTATGGTGGCACTAAAGAAAAATGGGCACAATTATGAAATTTTAGAGAAATATTCATAAAGGAAAATTTAAGGAGCTTGATCTGAAAAAGGAGCAAATACGGAATTGTCCTTTTTTACATATTGCATTTTTCTTTTGTTATTTCTTCCTATGAAGTAGCATTGACTGTTTTTTGGTTTATTATGACCAAAAAACAAACATGAGTATAATTCTTGTTTAGCTAATTATTTTCTAGTGAGTCACAGTGGTAGTAGTAGTCATAGTGTTAAATCTATTATCCTTAAATTTGATAAGTTTCATTAAGGATTCTGCTCCTATTAGTTTAACTGTCCACTTTGTTTAGGGTCAGGAATGTTCAAGACATTTAAAGGAAGCAGTTTTACCCTTCTTTACTTGAACCTCAACGTTTTACATTGCACTCAAAGACAAATTATCATCCTTAATACAGTGAACTCACCAAGAAAGGATCTCAGCTGTGAAATGAACTGAACCTTAACTCAACAACTAATGAACTAGAACTATTCATTTCCTACCTCTGCACAAAGGCAGTTAGAATAATAACTTTGTGTTTTACCAACTTTTCAAGTCAGGTTGAGTTACTTGTAGGTACTTTTCATAGTTAAGAATATATCTATTTTATATATACATAATGGTGTGGTTTAATTAGATTTGAATGTGGTGTTTACAATTGTATCTCATTTAGTAGTATTTTACTATGGTAGAACTGGTTAAATTGAAATGATGGGTTCATCAGGCTGTTTGTGTGTGTACAGTATATGTGTATAAATGTGTTATATATTTTAAGAGAATTGGTTAATACTTTCTTTGGCCATGAAGTTAAAAAATGACTTCTGGATTTTGGAAATGTTATTAATAAGGTAGAGTGTGTGGGTGGCTTAGAGCAAGCAGTGAGCTAAAGGCTTTGGAATGAGATGGTGGGGAGTCATAAAAAGTGTTTTTATGAGGGTGCAAACTTAATTTTATGAGTTTTAGCTCCTGGAAAGATGAAGCAGCTGTCTGTGGTCTGAGGTGCTTTCTATAAGCCATCCATGTTATTCCAGACCTTGTTAGAAAGAGCATACCGTAAACACAAACTAATCATGTATGCATAAAGATAATAACCTAATTAAGTTCTAGATATCAATATCAACATCAGTGGCATTTTATGATAAAATTATATTTTCCCCTTATTAAATTGTATGATGTATGATATGGTCTAGATCTGTTTTGATAATCTGTGAGGACATCACTTATGGTGTCTAAACAACCTACCTATCCGTCTACCTATCTATGTTGAAATCATTTTATATCTATCAGTCAATTCTATTGAACACAACCAATCATCATTTCATATATTAGAATATGCTGCCACTTTAACAATTTAAATAAATGCTTAAGAATATCAAATGCCAAGAAATTTTATTTTATCACTAACTAACGAAATCTTTTCCACTTAGTAAAAAACTCCACATTTGATAAGTCTGTGGAGACATGTATACTAGAGAAGTCTTACATATACTTTTTTACATATAGAATTTACAAGCAAAGAGACACTAGTATCTGGTTAGATTCCAGCAATGATACTATCTATAAGGGTGTGTACGTTCTCCCTCCATGCCATCAATAATACAGAGCAGTAAAAAAAATGTTTTACTATTGCAGGTTTAGGGGTAGGGTAGGATTTTTGCTTACTTGGGAATATTCCCATAGTGGTTTATGCCAGGCAAGGGAGTTCCTTTGGTTAGGTATTCCCTGGGGAAGATGGGTGTCACCTATAGGCCAGAGGTGAGGTGGTTCACTAGCCTATAAAAAACTAGGTAATCCTAAGGTTCGAAAAGGGTGGATGGTGCAGAAGAGCCCAAGGCTGGAGGCTAAAATGAGCAAGGCAGCATATTTATATAAAGGCCATCACTAGTTAAACGTCACTTTAGTGAGATATATGTTAAGGATATTAGTAGAACAAAGGCTACACTGAGCCAAGTGGCATAACTTTATGGAGGAAGCAGACCCCACAGTTACTGGAACAAGGGCCAGAGTCAGCTTCTTCAATAGTATTCCAATCCTCCTCCCAGCCCCTCACCTGTAACAGCATGGGGGACTGGCACATGTTTGTTATGTCCCTGATGGAGCATCAGACCCTAGGCATTACCTGACAGTGTAGAGATTCAAGGAGATTGGCTTCTAGATAGATAACTCCCAAGTAAAGCACAACTGCCAGTGCCACTACTATGGAAATTGGACAACTTTTCTATGAAGGGAATGTACTGTACACAAAACTAAAGTAATATCTGTGAGGTGAGAGACTGTTAAGATTTTGTAATGACGTTCCAGCAAATAAAAAGTTAACAACTTGTGCTATATCTGTAAAGGGTGATGAGTCAGTGTGGAAACCCTTCCTTACATCTGACAGCCCACCTAAAAAGTAATACTGTATAACACATGCACTACTGGAGTTGCAGTTTTCCAGGCCCATGCCAAATGACAAAGGGCTGAGGGAAAGGGTAGGGTATCTATAGCATGAACAAGTCTAATATGCTAAATAGCATTAATTTAGGATAGTTTTAGAATGACACTTTTAAAATTAGATGAGAAACAGGGAAGCAGCAACAAATGATTATAATAATAATGCTGAGTTTAAACCTACAAATCTGTAAGACTAATAGTGCTGTTTTATAGCCCTGAACTGTATCTGCTTTCTTTTAATTGGATGTGCAGGTTTAAAACAGTACCTTCAACTCTTTGGAATACAGCTTTCATTTATTCACAGAATAATTCCATAGAGCATTGCTGGCACATTTTCTCCTGGACGGATGTTTCTGCAGACCTTGCTAACACAAGATCACTTTACATTGTCAATATTGAAATACATCTCACAGTCACCCATCCTTATGCTCCAGGTTACTCCAAAAAAAAAATGAAGGCAGAAGGTCACAAGTATCAGTGGAGTGATTTTTGTGAAGATGTGTTTAGGTTTTATGCATGCTTAGTCTGATTATTGTCAACACTTTTGTAACGCTATAGTAATTGTGATTCAGGACAGCAAATATGGTTTGTCAGATAACAGAGAAATGCAGTAATTATTTAAACAAGGAAGGCAGTGTGCAAAATGCAAACAATGGTGGATGATGCCCTTTTTTGCACTTTGCACAATGTTTTCCTGCTTGTAAATGACCCCTATTGTTTGTGCTCCTATATAAAAATCCTTAGCAATTCTAAGTAAGCTAATACTTGCACTTGTTTGTTTAACAGTGTTTGCACACTGCCTTTCTGCTTTGAAAAACTGCAACAGGTTGTTGTGCACCATTTGTAAATACAGAAACCTGCAACCACCTCATAACTGCAATGCTGCAGTTGCTCAGCTTTGTATTCATGAGGGATGAGTGGCGACAGGCACTTAATTCAGACAGACAAGTTTGGGTGCTGAATGCTGGGTGCAACAGGGCCTTGAACTTACCTCCTGCCACATGCAAGAATTTTTTAACACAATTGTTTTTCAAAGGGTAACAAAAGATTTCAAGTATGCATTAAAAATAGGTAATT
The DNA here is from genome assembly GCA_024363595.1 of Xenopus borealis. NCBI lineage: Eukaryota > Metazoa > Chordata > Amphibia > Anura > Pipidae > Xenopus > Xenopus borealis. The sequence continues at coordinate 34,239,064 of CM044441.1, forward strand.
TTTAAAAACGATTGCCTTTTTCTCTATGGTGATAAAACAGTAGGGGTCATTTACGACCATATTGACTTTTCCCTGCAGTCAGTTGTGCATTTAAAAATGCGCTCCTTGCACTTCCATTTATTTGTACAGTACTTGGTGCCACTCAGTTCTTCCTGGCTTCTGTTCTGAATCTGCTGCACTTGTTGATGCAGGGAAAAACTGAAGCTACCACCATCTCCTGACCAGGCGGTAGCTCAAGGGTTGACTTTTTACCCAGCTTCAATAGGTGCAGAGCAGTTATGCCTACATTCAGATGCTGACGCCACTCACACACCAAACACCGGAAATGCTGCAAGGTGAGCAGCTATGCAATTGTGTTTGATTTACGATGAAATGCATCTGCAGACATAAATGACCCATAGTATCCTGTACTTGAGGCTACCTAAGTTGCATGAATCCATATCGGTGGCAAAACAATCCTTTTGGCTTTGTTTCATGCCTATATTATTTTTAGCAGACTTAAGGTATGGTGATCCAAATTCCCCAGGTCCCAAGCATGCCATAAAATAAATCAAATACCTGTACAGTAATATTAGACATACTTGGTGCTTAATCAATAATAGAAATAACAAATATAATAAATACTGCACAAGTACAAGTAGCACATTTTTCATCATGAATGTGGTAAGTGAAAAAAAATCCAGAAGTAATGTAAAGCTGAATGAGAACCAAAGTTTCTAATCCTGGCTATTGTTATATTATCGTTGCATCCCTCAGGCAATCCTCACATGTACACTACTGGAAAAAAACTACATCCTGCTTTTTTGATTCTTTTGTCCATTCTTCAACCTGCATTGCCAGAAACTTTCAGTCAGAAAAGATTTATGATGTTCCTACTAACAAGGTCAACAACATTTTATCACCAGAGAGTTTCTTCTCAGAAAATAGTAACATCCATCCACAGCTCTATGGGGTAGTAGAATTGGCTCAGATATTTAGTATTTGTCATAATTACCAATGCACACAAAATCCCGGGGTTCCATAGGGCTCATTTATCAATTTTGTGAGACACAGTAGCCCTGACTTCTGTTCCATGTGCGATGTGTGTCATTTATACTAACAGCTGTAGAGAATTAGAGCCTACAGGTTTTCTAGTGTGTCAGATTCATTGGGTGGCATGTAAGGAAATCTATAAAAGAGCTCTATACAGACAAGATTTCTTTTTGCTGGACATAATAAATTATATTTAGAAAAATATCATAGCAATCTCTTGATATGTGAAGGGTAAGGTAAGATGGTATGACAATAGATTATAATAATAGTGAATGCTGATCATGGCTTTAAAGGGCCAGTAACTGAGCAAAATTAAAAGGAATTATATTCATACTGAAGACATATTGTTATGTTGGTAGCCGAGGATGAGGAGAATATAGCAGTGCTTTATTAACAGGCTCATACAGGCCTTACACAACAACAGTAACTTCTTACTTTCACTTTCAAGCTGTACAGAAAGTCCTCTGTATGCACAGTACAAGTCCTGTGAACAGTGACACCCGCAGGCCATTTGTATAAACACCACACATATCTAATGCTTCACTAGTTTACTAGCATGAGTTACTTGCCAAGTGTGTGCATTAAGCAGCTGGTTAAACCCCCTGGGTTTAAAGGTACGCTCTTGGGCAAATTCTTCATCAATCTACTTTATGAGCTTTGGGGGAGCAAAAACGGTACTGTAGGAGCTACACTGTACACTACACTAAGTGCTACACTATGTTCATCTTGAGAACATAACCTTGGAGTAGGGAGGAGGGGTACTGACAACTAGCTGCTACACCTGTAAAAAACAAGAACCACTCCATGAAACATTTGATAAACCATACCAGATACTTTTCTCCAAAGATGGACTATCAGAACTTCTTTAGACACACTGCACTAGACCTACCAATACACATGTATCAATGACACATGTTTGACAGACAGATACAGCACAGTACAGAGAGGAAATTATAATGATACACTAGCCAACTTCTGCACATTTTGGTGTCTGAGTTTTTACAACAAAATGTTTGGAGTCACCCTCTGCATCTGCTAGTCATGCAGTTATCCCTAAAAAGGGTTCTTGAGTGATATTTTCTTGATCAACCTGTGTACCTGTGAGTGCAGGAGATTCCCATATGAAGAACCGGGAGCAATTCTGAGTCATTTGTCTCCTGATCTCCTGATCTGGTGCTTTGCAAAACAAAAACAGGGCCTAGTTCTCAGTTTTAGAGTACATACTTGTGTTGATAGTAATGGTAGAAAAATCTCAGGTTAGTATGAACTCACCAGTTGTGAGAAGTGGTCCAGGTGCACTGCCCTGAACCCTCAGCTTAGGGAGTGGACAACCGTGTAAAGCAAAAAAGGCAGGCACTTGCAAAGACCAATCTTCTAGGCAGACTTGTCAAATCATCAGGTAGTTTATTTCAGTGCACACAGATGCAATCTTACGCGTTTCATATCATCCAGATACTTAATCATAGACTAATTCTCAGTTTACTACCTTAAGGGACCCATTTACTAACAATCAAATTTAGTTTTTTTCTCTCTAAAAATTCGTTGTTTTCCTATTTTACTCTCTAAAATTTTAGATTTATCAAGTGTAATAATCATAAAAGAACACAAATACAAAACTTTGCCAAGTTGTCAAAGTCCTATAGAAGTCAACAGGAGCTGTGCCGATGCTATTGCACCATTTTAAATCAATTCAGACTTTTAAAGTATTTAGTTTTTTTTCACTAGGAATTGTCCAAAAATCTCAAATTAGGGGAGGTTCTGTTTTAGTCCATTGTTTATTTTCAATTTTTCTTCTGATCTTTTGATAAATAGGTCTCCACATGTTGCACAACACTTGTGGACAAAAAAGCCTTGACACTATCAATAAATAGTGATGGGCGAATTTATTCGCCAGGGGCGAATTCACGGCAGATTCCTGCAATTCACCGCTGGCGAATAAATTTGTGAAAATTCGCTTAAAAAACGAGTTGCGCGTTGTTTTTAATGCGACGAAAACGATGCGACGCATCGAAGTTGACGCGCGTCAAAAACCTGCCGCGACTCATTCCGTGAATTTTTTTGAAAATTCGCAAATTTCGCCGGAAATTTGTGAATTTTTAATCGAAGCAAAATTGGGTAGATTCGCCCATCACTATCAATAAATTGCATGGTTTATTTAATCGTTAAGCTATTATTGGAATAATATGCTACATGTTACATTTAATTTTGCAGGTAGTGTTAATTAATCTTTTATTTGTATACCTGCCTCTAGTGATGGGCGAATTTATTCGCCAGGGCCGAATTCGCGGCGAATTCCCGCGATTCGCCGCTGGCGAATAAATTCGCGAATTACCAGCGAAATTTCAGCAAGAGAAAACGTCAAAGTGGCCGCGACGCGCGTCAAAAGCGCCCCGCGACTCGTTTCGTGAATTTTTCGCCGATTCGCGAATTTCTCTGGAAATTTGCGAATTTTTCGGCGAAGCGAATCGCGGGAGATTCGCCCATCACTACCTGCCTCTAATATGCACACAATATATGCAAGATGTGTTGTGTGTTGACAAGTTTTAATATTTTTATATGTGAGCCACTGATATTTCATTTGGAGATAAAGTTATATTGCAGTTAGCTAAGGGGAGTCTAAACAATCTGTGTTTTTACTGTTCTAGATTAGCCAGTGGATCTTAGACTTTTTTGATTCAAAGCCCCCATTAAGGTCATTTCCCCCTTAGGTCATATTATGGTAACAGATATATGAAAACAGTGCTTTATCCAGCAATTCAACCATAGCTCCAAGAATATCAAGTAGAGCAGATTTGGACTTCTTCTTCAAGTATTTAAGAAAGCAAATAGGTATTCTTCTCAAATCTCATTTTCCTGACTAGGAAGATTGACCCCCAGCCACTTAAATAATGTAATTGTAATTGACAACTTTTGGTGATTAAAAAGTTACAACTGTTAAAAAGTCACATAAATCCAAGCTTTAATTTTTTACTTTATAAATCTAATTCAGGTTTGGTGTGCCTATTGCAGGCCACTGTGTGAGCTACTGCCACCTGGAGAGGCAATAGCTCCAGGGGGTCCCTATACAATTCATTGCAACAGACAAGGGCACTAGGAAGTTACAAATAACTCCTTATTAGTGATGGGCAAATTTATTTGCGAAACAGCAGGAAAATTTCTCCTGGCAAAAATTCTCTGGCGTCTCCACTTTTGGATGCCGGCATCCCTTTTTTCAATGCCGGCAATGTGCGCCGGCATCCAAAAATGGATGCCTGTGTCCAAAATGGACCATTTGACCATTTGTAAAAAAAAATGTTAACAAAACTACCTGCAATTTAAAGTGTTTTAATGCTGGCAGAATGGAGTTTTCAATTAAAAATCCTGATTAATGGATACTTTGGTTCTTTTTAAAAATGCTGAACTAAAACTGAATTTTCCTACTCTCATATCAGCTTTAAAAATTTAAGAATTACATTACCAGGTATAAAGAAAGTTTACTTTCATGTCAACAAGCCTACATTCAGTTGAGTTATTCACAAAATAGCTTGTCCCCACCCTGGGAAGGGAAATATGCTGTACTCTTCTTCTGTGTGTTTTCCCAGTGGCTCTCTAGGGTAATTCATCCCACTCTTTTTTCGTGGGTGTCATGGGATTGCAAACATCCGCAAACTGACAGGAACTTGGTAACATGCCTTGGGCTACAAACAATTCTTTAATATTCCAGTGATCCAAAGGAAGCGTCAGATTTATAAAATAAAACATTTGCTGGGAAAGAAAATGGATTGGAACTTGACACATAATTACATGTTGCAATCTTTTGCCATAAATATTTTTTTACAGCTACTGACACAATCGATACAGAAAGTAGTTCATGCCTGAAACAATATGGTAGACATATAATCAATCCAACTTTTTTATTTTAACTACTGTATTAAAATTTTGTAAAAGTCACATCATTTCAGCACTGAGCCAAATGTCATTCCCTAACCATTTCCATTTAGCTAAAGGATTTGAAAAGTGTTCAGTTATACAAAAGCTTCAAACTGTCATACAGTTTACTGTATCATTTTAAATCATTATATTTATTTTTAGGGTATAGATGATAGGTGAGCTACCAGTCTTCTTCATTTTTGCAACATTGTGCAAGAGGTAACACTGTACCATTTTTTTTGCAAACTGTAATAGCAAACTCCTTCAGTATGGCACAAAAGTATAAGTTGTTTTCTCTTAGCTTAAACAATGTTTTAATGTAGTCTAATATTTAAAACCATATGTGGAGTATGGGGGAGTCTAATTTGCTAGTCCACACAGGGCAACAGAATTCCAGGATCTAGCCCCAGGCCCCATGGGCATTATATAAATTTGAGACCAACAAATATCAGTGAATGTCCAGTGATTTTCTCTAAACATATGACTATTTTAGTCTTTTCCTGCCAACTTTTGTGTGTATATTTTTATATATATATATATATATATATATTCCCACGGTACCAGCACTCAGACCGTCTTTAATCAGTGGTGCAAGATCAATGGTAATAACATATCATTGTGAAGGATCAGCACTCACTGTTTCAATGTGAAGATAAGGTGTTTTATTTCAAACAAAGAACATCTTTATCCGACGTTTCTGTCCCACATGGGGACATATACAGTATACTGTATGTACAGTATATATAAATATTGTTGTGAAGGATCAGCACTCACTGTTTCAATGTGAAGATAAGGTGTTTTATTTCAAACAAAGAACATCTTTATCCAACATTCACAACGTTCCTTCACAACGATATATATATATATATATGTGTGTGTGTGTGTGTGTGTCACAGTGCCAGTACTCACATTTGAGCAAAGCCTTTTGAAGCAATACATGTCTCACAAATATTTATGTTTTGATTTTCTGTATTGTGTCTTTCTTAATGTGAGGCAGCTAGCTTACTTTGAGGGCTGGGACAGACAGGGAGATTCGGGGAGATTCTGTCGCCTGGCGATTAATCGCAGGCGACAATCTCCCCGAACTGCCTTCTCCGTGTCTGCCGCCTGTTCAAATGAAAAAGCCCCAGCGCTAATCCACACGCAGCACGGCAATTTCCGGAATCGCCAGAAGTTACTTCGTGAGGAAACTTCGGCCGATTACGGAAATCGCCGCGCTGCATGTGGATTAGCGCTGGTGCTTTTTCATTTTAACAGGCTGCAGACAGGGAGAAGGCCATTCGGGGAGATTGTGGCCTGCGATTAATCGCCAGGCAACAGAATTTCCATGAATCTCCCTGTCTGTCCCAGCCCTTAAGCTTACTTTGCCCTTTGGTTACCAAAGGTTTATATTTCATTGTTGTTAGCTCCATAGAGATCACACAGCTCCTTCTTCCACATCCTTTCATGAACAACTTTATGCTCTTTATTTCTTTTTAAAGATATGGAGAAAGCTGATAAGAATGTAATTAGTATGCTTTTAGCATTAGAACAAACAACTTTTTTTGTGTCCAGAAAGACAAAAACTATAACTCAACAATAGAAAAGAACTCAACAATAGAAAAGATTCAAAAACTGCAAATTACTAGACATGAGTATGAACAGAGCCAAGGAAACCTGCATGCTAGATAAGCTTTGCAGATTTATCCGAACATGGTGTCATGGATTGTACACTGATTTTACTAGTGTCTATTGTTCTAGAAATGATAACTCTATATGAGATAAGGAATTCTTGGTCCAAATAGGGCTTTGGTAAATTACAAAGTACTGGTAACAATGTCTTTCTACAACTCCTTCAAGTAAATATATATAAAGCAAGTTTTATCTTGAAAAGTTGAATTATTACTGATGTTTCTGAGGCACCTATTATAAATGAATTAGTGGGCAGAGGTTGTTTTCCAGTATTTAGTATGCAAAAGAGAACAAAAAAATTATTATGGTCTAAAAAATAAGTGGGTGTTTCTTTTTCAAAATTATTGGAATCCTTTACATGCTTCATTATATGCCACCATGGAAATCAATGTAATGCAATGATTACACCTTTCCTTATTCATGTGACAAAAAGCCACATGCATTTAAGGAACTGGATTAGGTTTCAACTGAAAAAGGCCAAATCCTGAACCGAGTCCAAACCAAATCAAGTGGCATGGTAGACTGCAAGATATAAAAACTAAATTTAAAATTTGAATGAGTGTGAATGTCATTGATGTTCTCCTTCAAAGAGCCATGTCCATTTTGCACCAAAACTATGATAAATCAATGGCGATCGTCTTGCCACTACCACATTTTGCTCGCTTAGATGGTGGCTTGAACTCAGGTTTCACCCATCATCGTCATTCTTTTTTAGTGATGCACCGAATCCAGATTTGGCCTTTTTCAGTAGGATTGGTATTGAGCTGAATCCTTCTGGCTGGCCACACAAGTCCTAATTTTCATATGCAAATTAGGGGCAGGGAGGGAAATCGCGTGACTTTTTGTCACAGAACAAGTAAGTTAAAAATCTTTAGCAAAGGATTCAGGGGTTAGGCCAAATCCAAGTAGTGGATTCGGTGAATGCCTATTAATTTTGTAGGAAATATTAGTAAGTGTTAAAAGTTTAATCAGACAGCTCAATGCAACACACATTCTGTGTAGAACTCATCTGTGTAGACAATTTCTGTATCTTTAATCATTTTTACACATTTAACATTTAATGATTATTAATCAATGTATATAGTGCTTTTCTTGTTGGAGGACATTCAATGTGATTTAATTTTGAAACTCAAAAGGAGAAAAGCTGATATACTTTATATGTGTGTTTTTGAAAAGTATTTGAAATGTATTTCCAATTTTACATTTTACACCCACTATTTCCCCCAAGACATGAACTCAGTTTCACATTGTTAGCAATTCCTTTTCCGGAAAAGGGATTTGTCTAGAAGGGAAATAGGAAGCATACAATAAGAGATCCTTTTCAGCCTTCTGACTTTCCATTTTCCTCTGCCAAAATGTAATAATACAACTCTCATACTATACTACTCCAGTCCCATCTTCTGTAATAATTAATAATTTTCTTTTTAAAATGTTGGTTTAGAGAAGAACACCTGGAAGTTCTCCTGTATTTCTGGCGATAAAGTTGCTTTAGTTATGTCCTTTTTACAACTTTAAGAACTGAAAAGAGGTTCCTAACAACTGTTTTTTCAGTTAGAGATAATTGAAGGCAAATAACCTACTGTAAAAAGGCAAGACATTTTTCTTTCTCTACTAAGAGATGAGGTTAACAGAAAAGATCCTGTAATAGTCCCCCAAGGAATGGACTTTACCTGCAGTCATACAGGAAATGATTTTTTACAACATTAAAAAAAATACATCTAGAGCAAGTGTACAAAAAAATGCCAAAATTAAATAGTATCTTTCTAGTTTAATATGTGTTCCTCTTTTTCTACCTTCTTTGTTCATGACACTTATTTTTTGGCATTTCACTAGAAAATGTTCTATTAAAAGTCATGGCATATGTTCAGCTTCCCACTCGTCTCACGTAATGGGCAATGGTTTTCTTGATCCAAAGGCTACTCATGTTTCACAGAATGAGTGAGTCTTTCCTGATGAACTATTATATGTTTTTTTCCATGAAAACATTATTAGATTGCAATGAAAGTATTTTTTTATTGTACTAGTGAAATAGTAGAAGTCAAATAGTTTCAGATAATTGCACCTTCAGACAAATGCCAAGTGAATGTTTGGCCATCAAAAAAATATTTGTACTTATCTCAAGTTATGTAATTCTGTAATTTTCCACTCCATTTCCATACCATATTTTTTCAATTATTTTGGAGTGTGGCAGTAACCTGGAATACCAGAGTAAGAGAGGAGACCCATGCAAGCACAGGGAGAAGATACAAATTCCTTGTAGACAGTGCCCTGGCTGGAATCAAACTGAGCAACCTAGTGCTGTAAGGCAGCATCTATCTGTCAGTCTAATTATCTTTAATATTTTGTTAATTTAATATCTGAGTTAAAATGTTGTGTTGTGCACAAAGTAAGAAACTCATTGTGTTAGAACTACTATGTCTAAGTACAAAGAAATATTTGTAGATTGTTGCTACTTTTCATTGTATACTTGTAGTGGTTGTGCTGAAGGTTATGACAATATTCAGAAATGGTTGGAAGACAAATAGGAAGAACTGTATTTAAAAAATGAAATTAACTGAATCAGACCAGAAAATGTTTGTGCCAGCCAACCACATAATTATTTGATTTACTTTAACTTACTCAATATTCATCTGAAAGATACAATTTCCAGAAAAGCATCTCTTTAAGAAAAGATTCAAGATTTAAGTTAATATTTGTAGTAGATCTGTTGAGTTCAGTCTACTTATTGGACCAGACAACCGAACCTTAAATGAACATGACAAATACAGCACAAGTTATTTTGCACTCTTTTTTTAGCATGAATTCAACATTGGAATATTGGGTAAAAATGCTGCAATGTGAGGGAATACCAACCTGCACAGGATTTGTATGCTTTGGATTCAGAGTTGCATCACTGTATGATATTTTATGTGTACAGGTATAGGACCTATTATCTGGAATGTTTGGGACCTGGGGTTTTCTGGATAAGTGATCTTTCTGTAATTTGAATCTCCATACTTAAGTGTGCTAAAAATAGATTAAATAAGCCCAATATGATTGTTTTCCCACCAGTAATGATTAATTATATCTTAGTTGGAATCAAGTTCAAGCTACTGTTTTATTATTACAGAGAAAAAGGAAATATTTAAAAATTAGAATAATTTCCTTATAATGCACAAGAGTCATGAATATCCTGTAAATCAGTGCTGTCCAACTTCTGTGTTACAGAGGGCCGACAATTTTCTGACCTACATAGTGGAGAGCCAATAATGGAATCCAGTGTTGACCACTCTCTGTTTTAAACCAAACCCACTTTAAATGACACCCGTGTCACCACAAGACCATGTCCACATTAATTGTGGTAGCACACCAAAAAAAAAATGGTTGGTGCTCACTGCAGGCATATCACTCATATGTGAAAAAAGTTGTCATATTAAGATATCCCCTTAAATCCATATGCCCTTTGTATAACACAGCACCCAGCACATGATTAAACACCTTAGGGGCCCCTAACAATCATTTATTTTCAAATGCTAACAAACCCCCAGAACAAATACCAGGCTTATGTTCCACAGGCAGAGTAAGTCACACACAGGCAGAGTATGTCACACACAGGCAGAGCAGGGCACACATAGGCAGAGTATGTCACACACAGGTAGAGTATGTCACACACAGGCAGAGTATGTCACACACAGGCAGAGCAGGGCACACACATGCAGAGTATGTCACACACACGCAGAGTATGTCACACACAGGCAGAGCAGGGAGCATATGGAAGGTAGAATAGAGAAGGAGACAGAAAAACCCATCAGGACCACTCTAAGATGTACTACAAACAGTGACACAGTGCTGGTGCCACATTAGCATTTTGTATAAAGTGTGAACAGGTGAACAACGTGGGCAGTTTCAGTCTGGGTCTCAGATGTGAACAGTACAGGGCTTTAGGGGTGTGAATAATAGAGGTATGTAACACTTTTTTTGGGCTATACAGCACAAAATAGTTAGGGTGTCCAGCTAGTGGAGGAACATGGGTTACATTGGACTCACACTTCACGATCAGGGCCTTCGCTAAGTGGAAGATTCCATTCAGATGAGGTAGTGTAACTACAACTCACAAGCTATGTTGCTATAAAAATAGTAAAAGATGGATGCCAGGAGATTCTTATGATGAAACAGAAACAAATGGTTTATTATGCACAAGGCAAATATCCCCAGGTTTAGATATACTCACACAGGAGCTTGGAGCATAGCAGATGTTACACAGGATAGTAGAATGTCAGCAGATATTAATACACACATCACAGTAAGGAATATTCTTCAGAGTCAGGATAGTCAAGGTACATCAATTCCAATACAAAGATCCTGTGGCTATAATGTGCCTGAATACCAGATAAGGCCGGGTAGCTGCTGCTAAGCCCTAATCCCTATTACAATGATATCCCTGCACTAAAAGCATCACAGGGGAGCTTTGTAAGGAAGATCTCTTCCTGCTAACACTCCTCGTTGGAACATAGAACTGTTCATACTAAATACAGTTGACTATCTTTCTCTCTCTAGAGAGACTATTACAAATGCTTACCTGTATCTTGCTAGTCCTCCTTCATGGGGTGGCCTGGTCCCCGACTTGGATCACTAACAGTGCAAGTCCTGTTAGGGCATGTGGCTTACTGGGACCTTGTTGATCCCAGGCTCAATGAGCAACCAGCCTGTTCAGTGCCAGCAGCCAAAGAGGAAGTGGCCACTCCTTTCCAGCACTATAAAGCTGTGTGGCAGGAAGTGGTCATTACACTCTAGGCTGTAGCTATTGGATAATAATACAAGTTGTAACATAAGCTTTTGCCTAGTGACAAGATGATCAGGGACTTAACTCCAGAAATAGAAACCTATGGGTCCCTACAGGTATTACAAGTGTAAATAATGCAGGGGGATCACAGGTGTGAACAGTACAGGGTATTAGTCTGAATTTGAGGTTTAAGCAATGCAGGTACAAATTAATCTCTGTAGTGATTTAAAGCTTACACATGGTAAGCAAACACAGCAGGTACGTTAAACCACACCCATGTTACCACAAGACCATGTCCACATTAATTCTGGTAGCACAAAAAATGGTTGGTGCTCACTGCAGGGATATCACTCATATGTGAAAAAAGTTGTCATATTAAGACATACCCTTAAATACATATGACTCCACTTCCCCTGCACAACACCCCCAGCACATGATTAAACACCTTAGGGGCCCCAAACAATATTTTTTTTTTCAAATGCTAGCAACCCCCCAGAACAAATACCAGGTTTATGTTATGAGTATGTCACACACAGGCAGAATATGTCACACACAGGGGGATAACAGGTGTGAACAGTACAGGGTATTAGTCTGAATTTGAGGTTTAAGCAATGCAGGGACAACTTAATCTCTGTAGTGATTTAAAACTTACACAGGGTACACAAAGAGCAGGTAGGGGGCCACAGAAGAGGGGGTTGCTGGACGCATTTGGCCCACGGGCCACCAGTTGGACAGCCCTGCTATAAATGATATCCTCATAAATGGTGCTTAGAGATGTCATCAGTTATAATCAGAGCTTAGTGATGTCATTTCTGTCACATAACTCAATGAAAATTGTGTATTATAATACATAAAGTCCCCCTGTTGCAAAATATGAGGATATCATAAGTCACCTTGGAGTTCCATGACCTGTATAGCACTCAGCCTTCATGGCTTCATGCTTTTACATGGTCATGAAGCCTCAGAAATAAATAATATCCTTACACTAGGGGGCACTTCATTCACTATATATTTTCAAAAGTAGGTACTTTATTCACTATATAATGCAGTCTATGCGAGATGGCCTTTCTGCAATTTGGAGCTTTCTGGATAATGGGTTTCAGGATAAGGAATCAGTTTTGTCCCTACTTTGACAGTATTGCCTACTGACTGTAGTGCTGCTTTCTCCATATGAATTAGTGTTTTAATAAATCATAGTGTCTCGTGGTTAGGCCTAAATTTGCATCCTTTTTCTGCAAGTTATATCCTTGTGTGTATAATTCCCAGACTGTAATCTCATAAAAGCAGAGACTGTATACTGAACACTTTCTTCCTGTCCTTATGACATATTTTCCAAACTATCTGTATATCATATTTGGGATATTTTCTATGTTTCCAAAGTACCTTTGAATGAAAACTCAGTAAAATTAAACAATTTTTTCCCATTACAACTGTTTGTCTTTGGGAGCCAGAATTTTATCATTTACAGATTTTTATATTCATTCATAAAATATGAAACAGGTTTTAACAGGCTTAATATAAAGAAGGGAACATTACTCATACAGATGAATTGAAGTTCTCTTTTAATCTAGAGCCAATCACAGTTTGGGTTAAATGTGACTTTGATTGACTGTAGATTAAACCATTTGCTCAAACCTTTGGTTTCATTTTCTAACTTGAAGTAGACTGGGGCAGGGGAGTGCATGTGCTTGAGAGCCTAAGGTAACAGGAGGCAGTCATACATGAAGAGAAGGCTGAAGAGAGAAGTATGAAACTTTTAGTAACAGTATAGCATACTTCAGTTACCGTCTGTAATAAAAGGCACTAATTTTGCCCAGGTGCAGTAACCCATAACAACCAATAAGATGGTTGCTTTTAAACAGGTGGGTGGCCAGCCAATGTCATATTATTGCATAAAAGTATGCCAATACTTATTTTAGTTTAGCTCCGATACTCTTTCCTCCATCACTTCATTGGTACAGTAGCTCAATTGAAAGAGCATTTGTAACAGATGTCCTACTTGAAAAGCAGCTGGGAACTGAAGAGATATCACTTGACACCCCCCCCCCCTTTCCAGGGTGTTACAGTGTTTACTAATTTAATGTTTAAAATTTGTTTAGTTTTTGCCTCCATATTGCAGGGCAATGTTCTTATTTTGTACCTTTGTAAACTGTGATCTTTTGCTAAGGACCCTGATGCTCCAAATCACACAGTTAATTATTAATTCACAAAAATAAATAGACTTCGAAAATTTGAATGATTTGCAGTTAATCATGCACCCTGTATAGGTTTCTATTAAAAGAGAGGCCTTGGGTGGCATGAGCAGTACATCCAGTAGCAGAACTATGGGGGGGGTGCATTCGCACCAGGGTCCGCACCCCCTCAGACCATTCCAGAGTCTCAAGCGTCTACGTGAATCCAATAAGAGATATGTGTTTGGTGGGTGGGCAGGGGGCCCGGTTGCATATCTTGCACCCAGGCCCCATCATTCATAGATAAGTTACTGAGAACATCTGTAATTTACAAATGTACGAACCATATACTGTATGACGTACTCTCTATCGTATAATGGCAAATGTTAGAGTTTAGTGAACCTCTGTACATGAATTAGATTTAATGAAATATCATTTTGGCAAATGACCATTTCAGAGGTTTGCTGCAATATACAGTATACTACATTTCCTAGAATTTCCTGCGTAACTATTCCATTTGCAAAGCTGCCGTTTTTAAGGAGATGAAAGTGACATACTACATCAATATGAACCATGTTCTCACATGTTCTAAATATAGAGCCAAACAGTTTTCCAACACCCTAATCTCTCAAATAGAATTTGGAGGCAATACATTGCTGGATTCAAATGAATCATTGACAAATCATGTTACTCTTTCTAGAAAAGGGCTAGATATGAAATCTATCTTGTAATCTTATATAAGGAAGCCCTGCTCCTCAGATTTTGCATTGCATCGTGAAATATTTTCTAACTTATATCTTCCTGCAATGCTTGCATACTAGCATCAATGACAGGCTGTTGAAGTGCTGTTGAAGAACACATTAGGGGCCTATTTATCATGATGTGTAAAAATGTGGAGTAAAACATTACTGGTGATCACAGCAACCAATCACATATTTGTTTTCTAACTTTCTAATCTAATTGCTGTTTGGTTGCTCTGGGAAACATTAATGTTTTACTCCACTTTTTACACATGATAAATAGGCCCCTAGAAGTACTACCATTGGGGACAGTGATTGATAAGTGACTTCAGTCACTCTGGCACTAGAAAAAAAGGATTAACACTCAAATGGAACTGTATAAATGGATGTATTTAACTAGTGATTATCATTCTCTGTGACTATGCTAGTCACCTTTGACTAGCTTAAAGAACAAGTTAACCCTAAAATAAAAACTTGCCTTATAAAAGAAAAAATAATTCTAAGCAATTTTCCAATATACATTTTAAAACCTTTAAAGTTTTATTTAAAAACAATCGAATGCTGCATTTGCTTATCTCAAGGTTGTTACTTTTAAAACAATATTGCAAAGGTCATAGTTCAAAGACAGGTTAATGCCTTGACTTACATTGTATCAATAGAATCACCATGGGAGAGAATAGAAAGGGACAGACAAACACTGCTTTCCTGTAATGCAACCTTAATATAGAACCGATGGCAAGCACCCTGGTCTAGGCTTGTGCTTCTGCCTATAATAGCCGCCTTTCACCTCGGGAGGAGCCCTTAGCTAATTGGATGCCGCCAGGTCTTAATATGAGAGGTGCGAGGCGAGGTGTTCTAAATAAGTGAAGGGGCACAACTGTAAATGCAAAGTCTTTGGGCAGAAGGTCGTGGTACAAGGCATTAGACAGAATCATAGTCAGATCAGGCAGGATTGAGGCAGGCAGAGGACAAACATAAACAAAAGGAACACCAAGGGCCCCAATAGTGTAATATGTATTGGTAAGGAATAATGAAATAAGAGTAAATAGCATATACTCACAAACCAGGGTTACCAATAGGCAACCACTGTAAAGGCAGGTGGGGAGATTGTCCTGACCCCACTCAGGATTAAGAAGTCACTCTCTGTAGATAGAAAAAGGGTATCAACCCTCCACCACAGAGGCGCTGAGTGTGTATACTACTGCCAGATGCTGTAACTCCTATGTTTTTTGCCTGAAGAAGCGGGTCTGAGCCCGTGAAACGCATTGTACTGATTGGAGTTCGTTAATAAATTGTGACTGCTTAATTACAGTCGTTTTGTGTCTGCTTGGAGGAGGTAAGTCCACCACTGCCTCCTCTGATTACCAAGTTTTGGCTTTTAAACTCGTTTAGATCCTTTTATCCTTTAGGCGCCTCTGTTCTTTCTATAGAGGACAAACATAGTCAGGCAGGCAAGGGGTCAAACCAGGAAGTCAATCAGAGGGTTAATCATAATCAGAGTCAGGAAGAGGTCAGGATAAAGAAGGTAGAATCATCAAAAGCCAGGAAGGGGTCACAACAGGAATCAAAACAGGTTTTCAGAATCAGAATAGCAAAGCTAACAGCACCAGGAACAAATCCTATCACAGGCAATGAAAAAATACAAAAGGTCTCTTTAAGTACCTTTAAACTTTGCGCCATTGTACACTGACGTCAGTGTGCATGCACCGTTAAATACTGGAAGTGCGCGCTGCACTAAGCAACCTGTGCTGGGGAGAAGAGGATATGCGGCAGGCGTTCCACAGCATCAAACACTTAAAAAACATAGAAAATGTATAATGAATGTAGATTGCAAAGTTGCTTAAAATTATGATTTCTAATACTAGACAAAAAAAATTTTTTTGGTTGACTCTCCCTTTAAAGAGACCTATCACCTTAAGAAATAATTCCTTTTCTATTGTGTTTTTCAAGCAAAGACCATATAAATGATTTAAATTTTGTTTCCTTCATTCTTTTGTAATCCACAATTATAGCACATAGGCAAGCAGAATTTTGGAAACACTGTTATGAGGAAAAGATTTTCATCATCCTAACACATAGTTTATGAGTTATAGATGGTAAGAAGGGAAGGGGTATGTGAGGAGTGCAGTGACATCTGGGAAGTGCAGAATAGAAAGTGAAAAGAAATTGGCTGCCCTACCTCTATGCATCACACATAGAGGCTGGGTAGGCAATATATGTTTGGTAGCTAATAATGTTATACACCTTTATCAACGGTATAGATGTTTTAACAAAAAACAAATTTTGGCTGTATGTTTAATTTGAAAAGGACTTTTATTATACAGCTTTTTTGTTTGATTGGGTGGCAGGTCTCCTTTAACAGTTTAAACTGTGTAATTCAGAGAAAACTTTAAAATAAAATTCAAGGAGAGTTAGTAACACCTTTAAAAAAATAAGGAGAAAAAAGGGAAATAATTCTGCATTCATCTCCAATTTGTTCTATTATATGTAAATAAAAATACAAACTGGTAATGATATTTAAAACATTTTACATTTATTTTGTTGTAAAATTCCCTGCTATAATGGGGTCAGCCAAATATCATAAAACTTGCTTTTCTGACCATATCCCAGTAGGTTATATAGAATTGAACTGAGATGAACAAAGAGAAAAGCTTACAAAATACCTAAAAAATATAGTGAAACAATTGATTTTTTCTAACACCAGTAATATGTCAGGATTTCCCATGTTAAAAAAATAATCTTTCTAGATACGCATCCCATTTTGAAAGACACAGTTAATATTTTATGTATTTCTGAAAATCTAACAATAATACATCTGGCTTCATTCCATGTGGATACTTAATCTAACTCGTCATTTCCTTTCAATACGTCCAGAAACTATCCGTTATTTCAGCTGAAAACCCAAGAGAGCTTGGAAAAAGATACATTTGTTTTTGTACTACATCTTATGGTTTCCATAGAGTTGTGGGCATACAAAGATAGATTCTTTCAAACTTTTTGTTTATGTTGTAATGTTATGTATATGCAAGAATGATATTTTCATATTGTAATACAGGAGGAAGAAGATCCCTGTGTCAAAATACTAGGCTAGAATAATGTACTTTGCTTAGGGATTTTTAAATTCTAATTTCCCTGTCAGTTCCCAGGGATTTTAAGTTCTAAGTTCTAAAGTATACCATTCTTTATATAACTTGGCAGTGAGCTGATGGCACAGTTCTATACCAAATTTTGCTAAGACCTGTACTGACAAATGAGAAATGGGAACCACACCCTGTCCAGTCATGTGACAGACATGTATCTCTTGGAAGTGCAGGACAAAATGTCATCCAACCTTGTTATAGGAATATCTCCTGGTAATTCCCATTGACTTTGTATTGAGTGATACATTATTGTTGTGACAAAACACTACAGATCATTTCCATGTGCCATTACCCATAGTCTATATTCCATTTGCTCTCAATTAATACACCTGTTGCTCCCTCCAACTTCATTATTTGGTAATCATATTTTAAAATAAAATCTAGCTAGGCAACTGATAGCCCTTTCCTCACCCATCCTCCCCAATCATATTGATAACCATTGATAATTCCAGTAATGAAGTGACTATAGCACTAGCTGATATTTAGAAACAAATAAATCAAGCTTCAGCACTATTAATTCTTGTTTTTCCCACAAGATAAAGAAAGTAAATATTAATAAAAACAGCTAGGATTTAAAGTAACTATAAGTGTAAGTATAAGTTGTGACTGTAGAAAGATGTTTGTTTGATATTTAACAGTTAAAAAAATATACTAAGGTAATCTAGTCCTTGCATTGTTTTCTAAGAAAAATGTTGGTTTAGTAAATTTATGGCAGGTTATGGTCCTATAAGGTCTCAGTCTACAATTTTCAGCATTCCTCTTAAAACCAATGCTCTAAAGCTTCCCTTTCTCACATTACATCATTCTTTGTGTCATTCATATTGAATTAACTCACAATTTGGATTATTTCCTACCATGTGCAAAGCGATGAAACCAATAGTATGCAAAGTCTACACCAAGGAACGTCAACCACCAGGTCCATGGAGAATCCCAAGGCAGCTCAATCAGTCTGTAGTTGTTCCATATGTAGATGTAAGAGGCCACCTCAAATCCTCTAAATGCAACACTGTATTAAGAAAATATAAAGACTTTGTTAAACATTTATATCTGAAATGTATGTTACTTCCTTAATATGTTTCTTTCTTACAGTATAAAAACTAAGGGGCAGATTTACTAAGGGTCGAATTCGAGGGGTTTTAACACAATTCGATTTATCGAACGATCAAATATGAAAAATTTGATTGAATTCTTTATATTGTATATATATATATATATATATATATATATATATATATATTTTATATTTTATATTGTGAAAATCCTATAAGAGCTTCCCATAGGGTTATATAGCAATTTGGTAGGTTTAATCTGCCAAATTGTTATATCAAAATTTTTTAACTGATTCGCTTCAAAGTTCCGCACAATATTCAATTTGGTCCAAATTTTCAGATGAAAATGCAATATAATGTTTATATATATACATATATATATATATATAAATACGCCTACAGGTGAGGCTCCTGTATTGCTCATTCCCTCCACATCGCGAAGCGTAGTACCGCTCACGGTGGAACCCCCATCCGATCATCGACATCACCGGTCTCCTTCCAATCTACTCACTGGTGGTTAAACTCTGTTCATAACCAATGTCGGCCTCTGTGAGGTGTAACGACCTCGTCAGCAGAAAACAGTCTTTCCCCTTACTTGTCAGACAGCACGTAAAGGTAATGTCAAAAAGCATATTATTCAAAAATAGATAAAAAAAATAGATGCCCGGCTCGATACAATAGTTGAACAAACTTCCACAGGAAAGCCGGCACTCACGAAAAATAATTAGTTGCCTGGGTGCAGTATCCAAAATATCAATAATTAATCGAAGAAGAGAGAACCGAACTCTCAGTTCTTAAAGGTAAAATAAAATCCTATTGGTACACGAAAGACTGACGTTTCGGCCTCAACGGAGGCCTTTCTCAAAGTGTTTGGTGAAACGTGAAACTGCCTTAAATACAAGTTTATGGCGGGAAAACAGGCAATTAGTGCTGACATGCTAAAAGCGTCACCCATGACTTGGGTCATTTGAATGACTTGGGTCATTTGAATAACACATACCTTGCTAGTGTAAACCCTTCTACTAAAAGACATACAGACTTAATACTGTTAAAAACAAAAGGTATTGCAACATTGTATGGATCTACTGATACTGATGATGGGCGAATCTCCCGAGATTCGCTTCGCCGAAAAATTAGCGAATTTCTAGAGAAATTCGTGAATTGCGAAAAATTTGCGAAACGAGTCGCGGGGCGCTTTTGACGCGCGTTGCGTCAACTTTGGCGCGTTGCGTCGTTTCCGGCGCGCGTCGCGTCGTTTTCGCCGCGTCGCGTCGTTTTCGGCGCATCGCAACGACGTGCGACTCGTATTTCTGGTGAATTTTCGCAAAACAAAATTTCGCTGGCGATTCGCGAATTTATTCGCCAGCGGCGAATCGCGGGAATTCACTGCAAATTCGCCTCTGGCGAATAAATTCGCCCATCACTAACTGATACTATTGGTTACAACTATAATTACGTATCTAACCATATTCGATACTGTAACAATACCCACAAACTTGAGCTTTGATGTACAGCTTGAACAGAGTTTGTCCACTCATTTGTCATAATATATTTAAAATGATAAATTACCGCATAGTGTGTAGATTCTAGATTCATTCAATAATCACTTTAATCGTATATATTAACAGGTATAATGCACT
Source organism: Xenopus borealis (assembly GCA_024363595.1). NCBI lineage: Eukaryota > Metazoa > Chordata > Amphibia > Anura > Pipidae > Xenopus > Xenopus borealis. The sequence goes on from CM044441.1 coordinate 34,259,178, forward strand.
CGGATAAGGGCAATATTGATACTTGCTCCCAACCCCCTTACTTTAATGGATGAACAAGTAGTGTCCCTTTCTATATCTGGCTCCTGGATTGTTAAACTAAATGGCAAAGTTAGGTCATGGACGTGTTGAAGCAATTACTATATAATTATCTGTATAATAACGTGCCTGGGGACCCAGATTAAAAGGTGTTGAATCATATTTTTTTAAAGGGCCAGTACTTCGACAATCGAATTCAAATTTTCAAACTTTGCCAATTTGAATCGAATTTTGGTCTATTCCATAGTCGAATAAGCCCAAAATTAAATAAAAATGTTTCATTTCGAATTTGATTCAAATTTTCACTTTGAATCAATTCAAAACTTAGTAAAGCTGTGTTATTTATGACACCTTTAAAAGCCTTGTGGGCAATGTAATAAAGCTAAGGGTCTACTTGCCTATAGCAACCCTTCAGCAGGTAACATTTACTAGCTTCTTATTTGTTGCTATTAGTTATTATACTTGAAAACCATGTGCCTGGTATTATATATGGAGGTGTATATTTAAAAGGAAGCAGACATGTCCATCAAAACATAAGTGAGGCTTGGTTCTTTATTATATAAAGTGCCATAATGAGTTTATACAAGAGCATTAGAACAACATTTTCAGCAGCACTGATGAGGATTTGTAATGCACACAGTAAAAAATCAGGACAGTGTTATGATCGAGTGGTATAGTCTGCAAGTGCTAATATTAAGGGGGGGGGAAGCAATGAATGTCCTTACACATGGTTCATGTACAAACGTTTTACGCTGTTTAGCAAAAAATTTCACCACTGGCGGAATGCGGAACTTTGAAGCGAATCAGTACATAGCTAAATTTTTCTCTAAATATACAAATATCCTTCTGGCACAAACCAGATTTTGTTCTCATTCTTTAATAGAAAGTGTTCTTTTGTATATTTGTTATCTGTATATATGGTCATCACCAATACTTATGTACCATGTGCAACATTCATTCAGTGTTCTAGGGATAATTTTGCATATAGAAAGTATTTGGGACAAATAGCACCACATAAGTAATAAGTATACCAGCTAATAAATTTCAAATCTGTGCTGTGCATTTGACTTGCTTTCTTTTAACTTGTTAAAGTATTCTGGGAAATGTTGTTATTATTTGTTGTTAGACAACGTACTGATCATGAACAAATGTAGATATCATAACAAAAGAACTACAAAGCTTTTGTACCAGAGGAAAATCTTGTTGCAGACACAGGGGGAAAGGGTTTTTATAGGTTGGTTTCAATAGGAATGAGGGGATAATAGGTAGACGTAAGTTTTGCCATTTGCAAAATAAAGTAAAACTGCCAGTAACTAAAATCTCCTATTTCCTGCACAGGTGCCAGGCTTTAAACAGACCTTCAATTTACAGCCTTGTCACCGAACATAATAGTGCTGACACAAATCGATCTGAAACATGCCTAACACGCACAAGCTACAGGTTCTGTTTTATCTTGTGTTTGCCTTTGGTGGTATGTCATTTTATTGTGCTCAGTAAGTCATGCACTCAAGAAAAATCAGCTTTGAGTAAAACATAAGTCAGCTGAATTTCGTTAAAAGCAATTAACCATAATGAATCCCATTTTGTGCTTCTTTGCTGAAATGAGACATACACGTGCACACTTTTTGTATACTTTGCACAATATTCAATTTGGTCCAAATTTTCAGATGAAACTGCAATATAATGTTTATATATATATATATATATATATATATATATATATATATACTACTGACATTCTACTCTTCTGTATCTTCTACAAATATTCTTAACTTTAAGGAACATAAAACCATAGCAGAAACTGTAGTGTCGGTATAGTGGATGAGTGATATACTAACCTTGAGTGATATGGCAAACCTACAAAGAAGGGCCTCTCAATAAATAACTAGAAAAGGAAATCAATTTTGCTGGCCAATGTAAAAGGAAAAATATCCCAGCAGTATTTCTTTAAGGCACTATTGGTCACCTCTACAAAACATGTTCCCTTCCACACTTTATTAAAATTATGTGTTAGGGCCCAATGCAACACTCTAGTCTATTGATTTCGGAATTCGCATCAATTTGTTTTATTGTGTTATACAAATATTGGGTCCATTGTCAGGAAACTAAAAAACTCCAAAGTACAGGAATGCCGTTTCCCATGGAATCATTTTTAAATACTGGATATTAACTGATTTCTCCTGATTTCCTGAAGACTGTACCTTGATAATAACTAAACTATCGTTAACCCATGGTGATAAAACTGATGTGTTTGACATTTCGAAATATTTTTTAAAGCTAAATATAAAGTAACCATATAATCCGCAATGCTGCCAAAACATATACACCTCAGCAAACGCTCCTCCTCTGCCATGCTGCTCTGCCAGTCCAGTCACTGGCATCCACTACCTTTCAGAATAAAATTCAAACTAATGACCCTGACATTATAAGCTCTTCATAAAGTTGCCCATCCTACATCTCTGAACTCATTTCTATTTACTCACCCAACAGCTTACTATGCTCCTCTACTGACTTGCTCCTCAACTCTTCTCTCATTACTTCCTCACATGCTCGCATTCAAGACTTTGTAAGGGCGGCAGCCCTCCTCTGGAATTCTCTTCCACAGTCTATCCAACTTTCTCCCAACCATTCTGCTTTCAAAAGAATTCTTAAAACACACCTTTTTAGAGAAGCCTCTTATTCCTGATTTTGCCCACTCCCACACCTTCTCTCTCATTCCCTTACCCTTTAGATTGTAAACTTTTGCAAGGGCCTTTTACACATCTTGTACCAGTAATATATGTAACTCTGTATGTTCTATGTACATAATTATGTATGTTCTTTGTATAAACACAGTGCTGCGCGATATGTTAGCACTCTAAAAATGTGTTGTTATTATGATTAATAATAATAATTATATTAACAATAATAATAAAATTTATTATATTACTGGTATATTACTAAAACACAGAAATAGTGATAGGTAAGGTACTGTAATGAAAAGGCCAAATTAGAACTTAAAACAAAGCCAGTAGTAGAACTGCAGGTTCAGCATTTATAATGTCCAGAAAGGTCTGGGTGCCTTTTACACCCACAAAATGTGACAGATTTCCTATAAATAAATAAAAAATCAACAAAGAATGATTTACTTTCTTACTGGTAAACAGTGGGTACTTGTGAATGTTCCTGAAGTATAGTCCATAATTCAGATATTAGGACTCAGCTATCAAAAGTTTAGATTTTAAGTCTCGTATTTTGTGAGTCTGGAGTTTGTGAACTTGCTTGGGTTTAGTAATGGGGATCAGATTTAACAGATGTGTAGACTAGATAGAAGAAGTGGAGAAAATGTTTCCAATAGTCTGACTTCCAGACGGCTGGTTGCAAGTTCCGGATTTTTTTACAGTGCTTCCAGATAAGTTTTCAGTTATACATTTTTTTCATTTGCTTCCTGTATGCAAGAAGCTGCCTTCTTCATATCTAGACTGTTATGTGGATCTGGTTTTCTATTTTTCAAGGATGGTAACCTTTCTGTAAAAACATCCTTCTTAATGACATAATTTGACCTTAAGGTTTGTGTTTGAAAAACACTGATCTAATCGACATGTGCATGCAATTAGTGGTTTAAGGTCTTTGCATTTTTCTTCCTTTTACATCCATTACACATGCAATATGTGTGCTTAATGTTGTGTATATGTATATATATATATATATATATATATATATATATAAAAATATAAAATTGTTGCTGTTGTAACATTTGAAAGGAATGTCCTGAAATTAGCTCAGTTTGCAATATATATTTTTTGCTCTTGATAAATGTCCCATCAGAGACCAAGACATTAACCTTTAAATGTTTTTCTTATATTTTTAAAATACTCACATATAACCCATACATATGCTTTGAGAGTGCACTCCTGTGTGGCGAAATTCAGTTTTAAGCATTTAAAAGAACAATGTATTGTTGCAGCAGTTGCTAAGATACTGTTGAACAACTCAAGGTAAATAAAAATGATGAATGCGTTCCTTTATCTTAATCATGATTTAAAATAAGTATGAAAGATGAGGTGATTAAAGGGCTCAGTGAATAGACTGAAGGATTATGGATGGAAATATAGACAGTAGACAGGAGAGCATTGAAGATCATTTTTGGACTCTGACAGCCTTAGTCTCAATACACATGATAGAAGATTGTTTTCTCTTTAAGTGAAAAAAAGGATGCACAATTGGACCAGTCACAAGGGATTTCAGAAATAAGCAAAACATCAATTTTGATGATTCTTTGTCTACTTTTAACTTTGTATCTTCTTTTTTATTATAGGTATGGAACCTATTATACAAAATGCTCAGAACCTGTTATCCAGAATGCTCAGGACCTGGGTTTTTCCCAGGTAAGGGATCTTTCTGTAATTTGGATCTCCATACCTTAAGTCTACTCAAAAAATCATTTAAACCAAGCCCTTGACTAGTCTCCCTAACGTATTCAATATCCTGGACAAGTTTCATAAGCTCTCAGGCCTTCAAGTTAGTATTTCCAAATCAGAAGAGCTCCCTATCAACATCCCAAAACACCAGTTAAAACTCCTGGAACTTAATTCTCCCTTCCATTGGAGAAAACACTCAGTAGACTATTTAGGGGTTGAAATCCCAAAATATTTCCATTCCTCATACAAAGCAAACTTCTCCCCACTCATAAACAAACTGCACTGGTCCAAATATTCTATCTCCTGGCTAGGGTGCATTGCTGCAATCCAGATGACCCATACTCGTTAATAGCATAGACCTCACTTGATTAGAAAGAAAACTCTGGAACTTTATTTGGAACAACAAATCACACAGGATTAACAAAATGTGTTATATGGGTCTTATAGTCAGGTAGGCTTGAAAGTCCCTCAGTTGATGCATTATTTTAAGGCAGCATGGTTAGCACAAATAACACAACGGCATGTACCAGAAGGTCACTTAAAATGGGTAGACTTTGAAAATGCCAGTATACACCCCTTGAAGGTTTCCTCTCTTCTATGGTCTAGTACAGCAATTCAGAAATATAAGATTAAGAACCCTGTAATTACATTTCATCTGTGGTTATGGAAAACTCAGAAACTGAAACTTGTCCCACATACCTTCTGAAGCTATATGCAGCCATTAGTAGGAAACCCAGACTTTCCCCCTGGGCTAACTCATTCAGCCTTTCAAAGGTGGACATCTAACAAACTTTATATTCTGTATGACCTATTGCCCATACAAGGTTAGAAGTCATTTCCCCAATTATGTAATATGTATTCTATCCCCACCACAGAACAATTTCATTCTTCTGTAATCAGCTTTCCCATTTCTATGATTCCCAAGTGCCCCACCAAGCCAAACTAGAGTGCTCGCTGTATGAATATTGCCATAACCCACTTGGAACCAGAAATGTAATTTCACTAATTTATCCCAAACTTAATTAAGCCAACTCTCCAATCTCACATAAATACATGGCATCTTGGGAGGCAGATCTAGGAGCTCCTATCCAGAGACTTTGACTAAAATATGGGGGTCCATTAAGAAACTCTCTCCTAATCTAGGGGTTAAGGAAACATCTTAGAAAGCGATGTTTCATTGATATGTCACACCTAAACCATAAACATGATATTGATCCAAATTTCCCACCCACTTGCTTCAGAGGCTGGGGGAGACTATCTCCACACCTGGTGGCATTGTCTCATTGTCTCAGCGTTAAAGGGAAACTGTCATGGGAAAACATGTTTTTTTTTAAAACACATCAGTTAATAGTGCTGCTCCAGTAGACTTCTGCACTGAAATCCATTTCTCAAAAGAGGAAACAGATTTTTTATATTCAGTTTTGAAATCTGACATGGGGCTAGCCATTTTGTCAATTTCCCAGCTGCCCCGGTCATGTGACTTGTGCCAGCACTTTAGGATGGAACTGCTTTCTGGCAGGCTGTTGTTTTTCCTTCTCAATGTAACTGAATAGTACGCAGTGGGACATGGGTTTTACTATTGAGTTCTGTTCTTAGATCTACCAGGCAGTTGTTATCTTCCCATCTTGCTTTTCATTAATAGACTTAAATTTATTCAGCCAATACATCACCTATCAGCCCTCTTGGAAGATAAACTTGACCTGCACACAGCCATTTGATCATTATGGGACAAATTTCTTTCTGCTGTGCCATAGGAACTGTTACGTTCAGAATGTAATTGTGATTGAACCAAGCTTTGATTTTTTGTTAGTTCATATCATTATTATTTATTGCACGTTTCTCCTTATCTCTTTTTTTTGTTTGTTTTCTTTGCTTCTTTCACTGTTATATATGTATAACTGTTATAAAAGTTTTTAAAAAATCATTTAAATATGAATTAAACCAAATATGATTATATGCTTAGAATAAGGATCAATTATATCTTAGGTGGGGTCAAGTATAAGGTACTGTTTTACTATTACAGAGAAAAGGGGAATAAAAAAATTGAATTATTTGATTAAAATGTAATCTATGGGAGACAGCCTTCCTGTAAATCAGTGCTTTCTGGATTATGAGTTGCCAGATAATGGACCCCATAACTGGGGCGATATGAAATGGGCCAAATCCTGCTCAGTGAGGAAAAGGTTTATCACGCGAACAGAAATTTAATTTGATATGCAATTCAATTCACAAAAACGTATCTTATGGTTTATCGTGTGAAGACTCTATTGAAGTCTATGGAAAAGAATTGGAACTGAATTTGGAGAAAGAAAATTCTCTAATTGAATCTCATCCATGACTTTTCACATGATAAACTATGAGATAACTTTTTCTCACTGAATGAAAACTAGCACAATATTGTTTAAGTATTATAAGATGCTAGTGAAGTAATACTTGTTATTAGTACATATTGGTTTGGGATAAATAGGCATATGGTTGTAAGTTAAATTAGCAAGAGATGTTTCTATAGGCTCCTGGGATTCAAATTTAAACCAGTTTAGTCACTGTACATAGCTTTTTATTTGAAGCTTTAATAGCCATGCCAAATGCATTTTACTTTATCAGGGTGTCTCAAAACTGCTATACCTCCTGATGTAAAGCTGATTAAAAGGGAACTTTATGACAAAGAGCATTTTACTGATTAATGAGCTAGTAATCTGAAAAATATATAGTATATGCCATAGATTTTAAGGATGTGGCAAACCATTCCTACAAATAGGTAAAATAAAAATGTGTCCCTAAGAGAGGATGCAATCAATGGCGTGTTAATCTAACTTTCAGCTGCTAATGATTTTCACCAGGATTTCCCCTGATGCTGTGGCTTCGGCCAAGATATTGTTTTAACAATTTCTGTCAGGTTTCTCTTATTTTTCTTCATACTGAAATTAGTTTGACTGTAGAAGAAACCTGAGTAGCAGATATTACTAGCAGTTTTTGACAAGATTTCCTCACACCTATGATGGAAAAAAAGGTTCTTTTTTCACCTTCTGTCTATTTTCCACTCCATTCTTTCCATTTTCCACAGTTTGTATCATAATGAGGAAGGAAAATGTGTTGAATATAAAGCTCAACGTTCAAGTTAATTGGTGTTCATGAAACTGGCAGATCTACAATTTGTACTAGCTGCTGTGCATGGCTTTAAAAACTCAAAGGCTCCGAAGGAGTTATGCAATATGACAAAATATAGTACCTGCCGGGTGTTCATCTGCTATAAAACGATTTTCACAGCTAATCAATTAAAAAAAAAATCATTGTTTCTGTAGAGTCAGTGCAGTAAGAAGAATGAATGCACTGCGTTCCATGTCAAGTAATGAAGTGATATTACACACAGTGCATTTTAATAGCTTCAGCAGTCCTTCGTCTGAGTGCATTCTTAATAGATGGTCAACGCACACTGCCAAGTTGGCTTGGCTTAAATATCAATGAGTATCATGTAAGAGCTTTTGTTAGTCTATGATACTTTCAGGGGAGAAGAGAGCAAAATATATGTTAAAACTCCACTGTGCAAAATAAGTATGGCACAATCTACAAAAAAGCCAATATAAACCATTATTTATGGCACTATATATAAAATTTTGAATTAATTCCAGAAGGAAATTCCATCCTAATGCAGTAACTAATATTGTTAAAATATTGAAAAGCTATGCATATCCTATTATGTAATTATAGTATATAACAGTTCTTATTGATATTATCAGTTATCTGTGCTTAGTGGTATAATTTGTGTCTACAGCCTTGTGCTTTTATCAGGTCATGGATCTCCTTGTTGACTCCTAATATGCCAATATTTGAAATAAGGGGGTATATTGTTTCTCTGTTATAAAGTTATGAGATCCGTTATCTGGAAACCTGTTATCCAGAAAGCTCTGAATTACGAAAAGGCCATCTCCCATAGACTACATTTTATCCAAATAGTCCAACTTTTTAAAAATGATTACCCTTTTCTCTGTAATAATAAAACAGTACATTGCACTTGATCCCAACTAAGATATAATTCAATCTTATTGGAAGCAAAACCAGCCTATTGGGTTTATTTAATGTTTACCTTATTTTGTGGTAAGAAGATACAAATTACAGAAAGATCCATTATCCTGAAAACCCCAACTCCCCAGCATTCTGCATACACTAGTCCCATACCTGTATTTTTATAAGGAACAAGTTGTTCTAAAATATTTGGGAAAAAAAGTACAAAAAATAAATTATTTTGAAACCCCTCTGAACGATCACTAATTCATGTAAACATTTTTTGGTAAAAAAAAAAAACAAATATTCTAACTACTAGAAAGACATTTAAGTAATAATTTAAAGTAATATATTCCTGAGTATTATAAAACTGTCGTCTGGGATCAAAATGTACTTTAACTACCTTTAGAAAATGTGCAAAACTCATCAACCTATCAATTAACCTTCTTTTGGACATCATGAACAGAACAATCAAAGCCAATCAGCATCAGGTTCCTGACACTAATTTCCCAGTTTCACTTTACCCTGCCCAACAAACCTCAGAGGTCATAATAATAGCACTCAGTATAACGTCTCTGTAAATGAATGTAGCAATGCTGTCAGGCTGGATATGCAGTTGGGTACTTCAATGGCAAAGCTTTTAAAATATTGTAACACAAGCATTTAAAATAAATCTTCCCATTTCATTAATACAGTTGGACAGTTCCACAGAGCAAAAATGGAAACGTGGACTGATTTCTAGAACTCAATATCTGTGCAACCAACTTTTATTAAGATCAAATGTACTGTTACTTTGGGGGCATTGTATATTTCCATTTAAAAGACCTAGGACTCGGGAGTCTGTTCTTCAACACTTGAATAGTCTATCATCTATTGAAAGCAACTGCAGTTTTGTAAATTCATAGAAGGAGAAAATATGTACTGAAACAAAACATTCAAATAAAATGGTAAGACAGAGAATTTTAGGTTTTTATATTGGTTTTTGAATTATTTAGGTTTTTATTCAATATCACTCCAGATTTCCATTTCATCAGTCTGGTGGCTAGGCTCCAAATTACCGTAGCAATCTTGCACTGATTTGAATAAGACATTGGAACATAAATAAAAACCAGCATTAACAATACATTTGTACTATAACAGAGTATTTGCTTTTTAGATGGGGTCGCTGAAAAAAAGCTGAAAAGAAGCTGAAAAGAAATAGAAGATAAAGGCAAATTGTGGGTTTAGTGATGCAGTGGGTGCGGAGTTTTAAGTTTTTTTTATAACATTAACAATTATCCATTTTGGGAAGAAAAAAGAAATCCCTCCCTCCCTTGTATTAACTCTTTGTGCTAGTTGTCACAATTGTGGCCTGGGTGAGTGGAGCACAGATTAAGTTGACATGGAATGGTGAGTATTGGGCTGAATAACCAAGATGTGATGAGAGGGGATAGCCTGTTGTCACAGTCGGGCAGCGGGTCCCTGGCAATGGGGAGAGTTAATTGAGAAGCTGGAGTTTTTTACCAAGTCCCAAGTTGGTTAATGGAACTTGGTTGGTGGTATTCCTCTCTAAGAGCATTGGTCTCTGGGAGGGTATGTTGCATTGGTGGCATGCAATCCAGCATACCCATCATGCTGGAAGGCACAAGCTGCTGGTGGCTGGTACGATTGCAGGCACCTAATTGGGTCCATTGCCAGGGGGCTTGCAAAGGATTATAAGTTAATGGTACATCACTGTTTGTATTTTTACATATTTGTATGTTTACAATGTTGTTAATATAAATCATTATTGATATGTGTTCTCTATTGTTAAATTATGTGGTGCAATAAAGCGGTGGCCAAATAGATTCCAACAAAATAAATAAATGGATGGTGAGTGAGTTGGTTATTTCTAGCCCAGTTTGGGGAAAAGGCAGGTATTTGTCTCTGCCAATGTCAAGTATTTTGCCTTTTATAAGCAAGTGCTTTCTCAAAATTGCAGGAGCAGAAGAGTTTACCAAAGGCTATTTATTATATTGCTCCTTATTATGAAGTCGATGAGCTGAGAGACCTTGTGAATGATGTCAGAGGACTTGCTTGATACATGTAGATATTTTTCTAAGGCAAAGGGAATTTCCAGCAATGGCTTTCTGTCCATCATTTCTACAGTGCACTGGCCAGAGCCAATTGTGTCTGTTTCTGTCTCAACATAAACAACAGGCTTCTCTGGAAAATAGCACAGTGTATATTCTCAGCCCCATAGGATGTCCAGCACAGAGGCTCCTATTTTATAAAATGTTTGGCAGAGAGAGAGCAGTGATGTCAGGATCAGGTGGTTAGAAGGGATTAAGTCTTAGTATTTTCTTTAAAATATATCTGTTAACAATTTGGTTAGGCTGATGCAGATTAAGGTTTTAATTAAGTTTACAAATAGTGATTTTACATTTTAACATGTGATAGATATATTTTGGAACATGGAATACATATATATATATATATAACTTTGATATACTACCGAGAACTGCTTAATTATGTTAAATATTGTCTGACTAGGTTTTTATTGCTCTGCAAAGAAGCGTCTTTGGCACTGAAGATTTGCAGTTCTTCCACTCCACTAACTGAAGTAAGATTTTTCCAACCACAAACCAATTTAACTTACTCTGGCAGACGAGAAACAACTCCTGCAGAAAGGGAAGTCAGTCCATCATTAATACGAAGTGGTTGCCCCTTCCAAGCCCAGCTGATGATCATTTCGAGTATCAACATAATTAAGAAATAAACTGTGGCCTGCAATATAAATTGTAATATTAAATTCAGCTCTGACATTAAACATTTTTTGAAACACATGCATAAATAAACAGCTTACTTTCCTCAGCAAGCCAATCTGGCTAAAATAATAATTGTATACATTTCTTATTCAGGTTAAATGAGGTCAAGTATTGTTATAAGTATAAAATATATAAAATTATTGTATTTTTATAGTGTCCCATGCATGTGTGCACTGAAATGAGGGGTATAACCTGAGTTCAATTATAGACTATCGAGACCTTCATGGTTTAGCCATTAACCTTTGTCATTTTTTTACAGGTTAGAGCACTTTCACCCCATCAGTTAAATGCTAAGCATCTCAAAACCGATCCAATTGCTGCACTTGCAAGTTGCAGCTCACTAGTTAAAGATCAATGAACCATTGTGTAATAATAATAAACATAGACAGATACCTTTTTTCATTAAATTGGGAAGGGAAAGTAACATGCATTTTTCGTTCAGTATATTGCTACATTACTAGAGGACCTACTATCCACTAGGCTACCACAGTTTTTTCGATAGACAAAAGGGCTCCCATGTGGCCAATTTCTTAAAAATACATCTCTGATATTTGACCTTACCTCTGGTTGGCTGGTATCTACTAGTTCCAATAACATCTATAGTTTATTTATTACTACTAGCTTACAAACACAGACACAACTAATAATAATTCTGACAACCAGATTTATATTTATTTATGTATGTGCTTTGTATCACACATTAAAATGAATAAACCATATACAGTATTTGTGTGTGTGTCTTTATATAGACAGTGGAATAGCTCAGATCGCATTGTGGAAGGAGAAGGAGGAGGATAAAATAAATGATGCATGTGTTTGGGGGGGCAGTTCTCTATAATTCTAAAAAGTGAACTCTATCTGGAAACAGATCATTTAAATAATCTATTATAAAATGTGAACTGTCAAGTCCTTTGTCAATGTTTTTAAATATAGCTTGCTTTTGCACTTTGCCTAGTACAATTTTAAAGTTTAAATATTGAAGTTAGTGAAGTCTTCAGCATACATTTTGGATCTAGAGAAGCAAAGGCCATTTACTGCACCTCCCCTTTCCTTCACTTCCTCTGCTGAATATCTGACAGCATTAGAAGAGTCGTCCTTATTAGCATGACCTGGTCATGTCAGTGAGTGACAAGTAAAACTTTATCAGCTCAAGTTCCTCACCTTGTGACTTTACTCCCAACCTGTCATAAGCTCATGCCGTTCCACCCTTCTGGACCCATGATTGGTCCTCCACACAGACCAAAAAGAGAGGAAGATTAAGGAGGAAATAGGTAAAGAGTATGGGCAAGATGCGTGGGGAAGGAAGGAGGGCCCCTGAAGTCACAGCATTGGTGGGCCCCAGATCTCCCAGTCCGAACATTATTGGGACACAGTAAAACTGTATAATTTGTAGGAAACTCGCAGCTCCACTAACCACAGCTTTATAGGTGGAGAAACATAGAGGTAGGAGCGGGATTTAGGCTGCTTCTGCAGAGTTCTGCTTGCCACTCACAGTTATGACCATTTCCTGGGAAAATTAAAGGACACGCCCAGCCCTCATTTCAGCCTGGACACAGAGCAAAAGTGTCTTTGTAGCTCTGATATAATGATATTTTTAAGAGGTAAAACTTGATTTAAACCATTTCTTTCTTTGACATTATACATTTGAACAGAGGAGGAATATAATATGAAGAGATAAGGCTGACACTGTATGTCTCCTTTAACAAAGAACCATTTCCACTGATAATGACAAGTGTTTTATGTAACCCTGCAAATATATGGAAATACAATTCAATATAGTCTTGTTTTTGTGCAATTACCTTTCACTGTTATGATGTGGATAATAATGTGACTGAGGGGATTACAGCTCCCAGAAGGCCTCTCTCTAAAGAGGAAGTTTCTTAAAGGAATTGTTCAGAATAAAAATAAAAACTGGATAAATATGTAGGCTGAAATACAAAATGTTTCTAAAAAATTTTTTTATTTACCCAGTTTTAATGTTTATGCTGAACTGTTCCTTTAAGAGTCTGATCCTAAAGCTGTGCATGCATGTGTGTTAAATCATGTATGTGCATCATCATGTAGCAACCCTCTTTCTCATATGTAGGTTATAGGTAGCTGAATTGCAACACTAAACCCAGCAGGAATGCGATCTGTGCATTGTGTTGTGTGGAGTCCCAAAAGAAACCCCTCCCACCCACTGTTATCAGAAGTCTCACCCACTCACTATTCCTCAATCTGCTAATATTCTCTTTCATTGATTAATATTTGTACTATTGGTCGAAATTCAAATTGAAAAAATTTGAAATTTGACCATGTGAATAGTGAGGGAAGTAAAATCCTTCGAATTTGAATATCGAATTTGAATGATTTTACCACTATTCGAATATTCGAACGATCGAATAGGAAAAATTTCATTGTTCGATTAAATATTCGATCGAACGATTAAAACGTTCAAATCGAACCCTTCGATCAAATTTTTCCTATTCGATCAAAAAATTACACGAATCAGTCAAATATTGAAAATTCGATGGTCGAAGTTGCCTCATTTGCATATTCAAAAATTTGAATTCTAATCTTTTTTGAAATTTGATCAAATTTCGAATCCTTCATGTGAATTTAGTAAATCTGCCCCATGTGTCCACTCTATCTTAAAGGTGTGGTTCACCTTTATGATAACTTTTAGTTCAGTTTTAAGCAACAATTATTTATTTTTTTAGTTTTTTTTTTATAATTTGCCTTCTGCTTTTGACTGATTCCAGCTGCAAAGGGGAGGTCACTGACCCCATCTTAAAAACAAATGCTTTTTAAGGATATACATTTATTGTTATTGCTACTTTTTATTACTCTTCTTTCTATTCAGGCCCTCTCCTGTTCATATTCCAGTCTCTTATCCAAATGCATGGTTGCTAGGGCAATTTGGACCCTAGCAACCAGATTGCTGAAATTGCAAATCGGAGAGCTGCTGAATAGAAAGCTAAAGAGCTCAAAAACCACAAATAAAAAATGAAAAACATTTGCAAATTGTGTCAGAATGTCAATCACTACATCATACTAAAAGTTTATTTAAAGGCAAACAACCCCTTTAAAGTTCCCATTATAAAGGAATAATGGATCAGCATTATCCCTTACTGGGTACTCTAAGGTGGGTCAGCAGAGATTGAAGCACACTATAAACAGGTTGAAAGAAATCATGTGGAGGACTAAGGGTCATACTGTAGGTTATCATATCAGAGGTTGCCACATTGTACATTTAACTCTTTAAAAGTAGAGAGCTGCAAAACAGTTGAAGTGAGGTAGAGAAAAGGGCAATGACCTACAATATCAACTTGTTACAATACACTAATGGTGGTTTCTTCTGCGGTAATTATTTTAGGTGCATGCTATAAATTTAATTAGCTCCTGCACAATGTGCGGTTCAGATTAATTAGCCATGATGCATTAACTCTTTAAAGGTGTCCAGTTGATTTGGAAATTCTGTAGATTTGAAATGAATACACATGCTCAATTAGAAAATAGGTGAAAAGTTGTATAAACACGAGTGGAACTGATTATTAGTCCTGCAGCATAGGGGAGTATGTTTTGTTTTTTTTGTTTTTTTTTAATGACAAGATAAGGGAAGAGAATAATTTTTCCAGATATAACATGCACCCCAGAGAAGTAATGATCAAACACTGACCCATGAATTATTAAAAGTTTCATTTTAAAGACTTTTTCTGCATGTTGTTTCAATTCCGAAGCTCGGGTACTGACAAAGCCAGCACAGCATGGTCTGAAAAGTATCGGAGCCCAGTGCTGACATCTGAAGAGACAAAAATCTGTGCTATACACTAAATGCAGTGTCATTTTTGTGTGTGTAGGGGGTTATGTAATAAAAGGCACTAAGTTTGCCTAGGAGCAGTAACAAATAGCAACCAATCAGCAGGTAGAATTTAATTGTTTAATTTAATTGTTTAAAAGCAAACATATTACTGGTTGCTATGGTTTACTGCTCTTGGGCATACTTATTGCATTTTATTACATATGGGGGTTAGTCTTTTATTATAACACTTCTTAAAAACAGCTCAACCCTGAACTTTGTGGACTCATTGGTCCAAGTATAACTGATAATAGTTGATTTGCAAAACACACAGTGGCAAACATGATATCAACAGGCACTAAAAGATAAAGCTTTAAGCTTCGTTTCAGCTGAGCAAAACAATTTTGGGCTCTACTGTATATATGTGATGGCAGAATTATAATGAGCATAGCCAAATAGAGCAGCAATTATGGGGGCATAGGCAGGAAGACTCGGCTATTAAACTGTGGGGGGGAAGTGTCATCACTATTGATTTTAAACCTATTCAGTCATGGAATCGATCAGTCCTCACTCAATAAAACCAGCCCTAAGGATCCTGTCTTCCTGCTAGATAGGTAACAACATCTTAGGGTTAGTTGTCTCCATTAGTTATGTCACAGTTATGTATTCTCTCCCTGAACCAGCCATACTGGATTATTTTTTGTTATATATTTGCTGAAATATACCATTGAAGAAATACTACATGCCATTCCCATGCCTAAAGCCAATAGTTGTGAATGGCATCCTAAAGTCAGAACTAGGGATGGATGAATTTGATCCATTTTGCTTTGCCAAAAATTTGCCGCCGGGTAAAATTGGCTGAAATGCATTAAAGTCTATGGGCGTTAATTTTTTGATGTACAACATTTTCTCTCCCATTGAATTCTATAGGCGTAATTTCCATGGCAAAACTCTCGGCTCAATCTTCTGCCTATAGCAGCTACCTTCGGGCTTTGGGAGGAGCCATCAGCTTCTCAGATGCCGCCAGGACTTTGTGTGAGAGGAACTGGAGAAAAGTTCTGAGCAAGCAAAGAGACCAATGTGTAGCAGATTGGGAACTTAAAGAAAACACAGTAATAAAGTTCAATGGTAGAATCAGACAGAAACATGGTCTAGAAACAGGCAAGGGTTGGTCCAGGCAGAGTTCAGACAATGTCAGCATACAGACATGGGTCGGTCCAGCCAGAGTTCAGACAATGTCGGTATACAGGCAAGGGTCGATCCAGGTAGAGTTCAAGCACAGTCAGTATACAGGCACGGGTCAGTTCAGGCAGAGTACAGACAAGGTCATTATACAAGCAAGGGTCGGTCCAGGCAGAGTTCAAGCAAGGTCAGGTTAACAGGCAAAGGCAGACAACAGGAAACAGAACAGAAAGCTCACCCAGGATCTATGAAACAGACCTACAATGGACACTGACATACTGCGGAACTAGGTTTAAATAGCCAAGTAAGGCATACCACTTTGTGCACTGGTCAGTGACGTCACTTACACACAAATGTATAGAGGAAACAAACATTTGTGAGTGTGTTTGGCATGAACAAACAGACTGAGGGTGCCCGAGGATGGCAGTGGCAGGTGTCCCCATCACTGCCCCACAGAATCACCAGGTAACCTTACACAAATCATTAAACTGAAGTCTAGTTAAATGACTTTGCATACCTATGGGTGCATGTTCTCCTGCTGAACCGCTTTCCTTATTAATACAGAGATGCCTGTGTTCAGCAGCCCTGTACTCATAAAGGCCAGGTTGGGTGGCATATAAGCTTACCATCTCCTTCCCCTACCAGACACACACAGTGTGCAAAGGAGACAGTTTTTACAACCTGGATTATATAATGCAGGTTAGAGACAGCAGCAATATCATGGAAATAGGTTAACATTTTAAATAAGCATAAGCACTAATGGGCCACTTGATGCTCTAGCACTTGTGTTTAGGGTCTTCAAAAATGACCTCTTTTATCCTTATATTCAGTTAAACAGCAGTCCATTTCTTCCAGGCTACTAAAGCACTGGTACAAAAAATGTCATTATAAATGTATCAAGCACCTAAAAACACAACACTCAAAACTCTCAATAGTACCCCATACCAATTCCTCTAAATCAGGTATGCCCAATCTGTGTGGTCCTCCAGCTTGTTCAAACTTTCATTCTGTCAGCCTTCTGTAGCTGGACATGCTGCAAGTAATTATAGTTGCAAATGAAGTGACACTAGTTGTGCTATGAAGAGGTTAAGCTGGCCATAGAATATAAAATATACCTGCAATATCAGACGAACAATCATAAGTCTTCATCTCCCAACCTGCCACTAACCATTCAGATCAAATCAAGTAGTAAAGAACAGATCAGACCATGTTCTGCCCCATAGAAATTGTAGGAAAGTTTTTGTCTGACAAAGCTAATAGTGACAGTCTCCCACTGATCAGATCGGCAATACATGCAGAGATATGATTGTCGACAGAAATCTTTGGATTTGTACAATCTGATCTTTGCGTCTATGGGCAGCTTTACTCTGGGTTATTATTTGTAATTTATAGCAAGAAACTGTAAGTAGACCTGAAGCCTCATTTACCACATCAAACTTGTTGGTGATAAGTCACATTATATGTGTGGTCAAACCCATTAGTACCATTGGGAAGAGACTTGTGGCAATCAGTAGTCTTTAAAGCAGCAACAAAAATGCCAGATGTGCCAAAGCCTTAAAAAATACTAAAACTGAATTCTTTGACCGTAATGATGGATTCTGTTGGGGGGGGGGGGGTAATAAACAATTAGCCCTAAATTTACATTTATCCATGTGCAGAATTTTTAATTACAAATAAATTGCAATCCAAACATACATGTAAGTACAGGTATGGGATCCATTATTTGGAAACCCATTTTCCAGAAAGCTCCCAATTAAGGAAGGACATGCCACATAAACTCCACTGTAATCAAATAATTCTAGTAAGTTTTTACATTATTCCCTTTTTTTCTGTAATAATAAAACAGTACTTTGTACTTGACCCCAACTGAGATATTGGAGGCAAAACAATCCTTTGGGGTTTCATTTACGTTTAAATGATTTTTTAGTAGACAAAGTATGGAGATCCAAATTATGGAAAGGCCCCTTATCTAGAAAACACCTGGTCCCATTCTGGATACCAGGTCCTATACCTGTACACCCTTTTTTTGTATATTGGTACTGATTTTGCACTATATCTTAGGTGTTTTTTTGTAGCTTCTTGCATTCAATTGTTTTTGATTTTAAGAACACTTTCCAGATTTTAAAATAACAGCATTTATACAACTATCATCTATAATTAATTATTTTCAAAAAATAAAATTCTGTTTGCCATATTGCATACTTTATCTTTAAATTATACTGTAGTTCATTAAAACATTTTTCCCGCCCCATCCAACTAATGTAACTAATATACTGATTTTCATGGGCACAAACAACAAGATCCAAAGTTGCAAATGCTTCAAGGCCTATATTCCCTTGCACTAGTAAATGAACTGCTGACAGCATGTATATTTATTTAGCTCTTAATAAACACTATTAGGTGCATAGCAAACTTGCCTTTAGACTGTAGATTGTATAAGAAAAAAAACCACAGTGTAAACATTAGCATGCACCAAGTGCAAATTCTGCTAAACACATAAACACATGCAAAACCATGTAAAATGTGCTAAAAGCATGTGGCGTGCATAAAAGCAAATAAAGCTCAGACCCAAACAAATGCTTTGTGAATGTATAAAACATGTAAAACAGAATCATATTGTTATTATTTATATGTATGTTGAGTGCAATAGATTTGTTTGTATATCACCCTCACTCTCAACAGAAGGAAGAAGACACACAGCGAGACAATACATTGCAGACCCTTTGGCATGTAAGCGGTTAAGTTCTCATCTGCTGATGTAGATCATATATATATATCATTATGGGTAATTGTGATGCTTGGGTAAAACTATAGTAACACATTGAAGTCATCTACTTTGCTTACACCAGCCATCTGAAAATGATTAGACAGTTTCTCACCTTATCCACGTAATCTGGTACATCCTCTATGTTTTTAAAGGAGGTTTCATTGGGATGGAGGACATAAAACATCATCCGGATTCCCTGTGATACAGATACTTCATTTTGGCCCGTGAAACCCCCCATGTTTGCTGAGAGTTTTAAAAGTAACTAAAAAAATATGTTTAGGAAGGTTCCCAGTTCACTCTGATTTATTGTGTATGTGGCTTTTTATGAAAGCTGTGTATAGCAACTAGTCAGAGACCTATGTAAAAGGGTTCAAGCTGAGACATAAGGCATTTGGAGCTCAGGGTGCTGCTCTGCTCTTCCTGCTTCAATACACACAGTGAAATCCGAGACAGAATGACACTGAGAAACAGCCAGCCACGTGACTTGGGTCAAAGTTCAAATTCAACCAAGCAGTTCACAAGCGGGCAAGAGATTCAGATATCACTTGCTGCACAGGACAAAGATAAGATAGTGAGAATACAGATAGAGCTGCAGAGGAGCAAGTCCAAAGATAGAGAAGAATCTGAGCCTTTACTTGTGTTGGTGTGAAATAAGGCTAAAAAATAACAAGTGCAATACTGAACTTTATCATTTTGTATCACTTCCTGCAGAGAAATTGCAGAACAAATCAATGTCATGTGGGAAGCTGTTCCATCACATACTGGAAAATGATCTGCTTTTAAAAAATGGAATGAAAATAGTCAAAAGACCTAAATTAGAACATTATATGGCTAGAAAAAGTAAAGATATTTACTCATTATTAATGCAGATTGTGCTAATATGGGTACAAATTGCTATACTGCAGCTTTTCCCCCAAAATCCAAAATTATGGGCACCCTCTGAGCAGCATGTTACACAACAACTTGTAAAGTGAAGCCTTCTGAAATCAGAAGGTATTTACTTGTCTCATGCCATACATATAGCACTGCCTAGATATCAAAAATTTGAGTTTTTTTTCCTCCCATAATGCATCATGGACAGAGACATGTAAATCACTCCTTTATGTCCCTGTGGCCAACTATGCATCCAGAACCGCTGGTTTATAGCACAGATACAGCCTTAATAGTTCAGAGCCATATATCCAAACTTGCAGACAGCCTGTTTCGATCTTGTTAGATCTCATCAGTGCAAGATATTGGAACATGGCTTCTGAGAGGTAGGACTTGGAGAGCAGCAAAAAGGGAAACCGAACCTGGTTAGGGTGAGAAGATATTGTAGTGCTGAATCCTATTTACATTCACACTCGAATGAAAGCTGCATTTGAATGTAAAAATGTCTTTATTTCAGCACTGCTATACAGCAAAGGAAACGACATTAGCATGGTAGGTGTGAAGCACAAAGCTGGCCTATGCAGCTATTCTGCAGGCCAGGCTTCCATGTGGTTGTAGCACCCCCACACCCGTCACTTTAAATGGTGTAACAATGCCTTTGGAAATGGGTGTTGGTCCGGGCAGTTTCTCTCTCTTAAAAGCCGCAAGCAGGGGAGGATTAATCTCATGGAACCAAATCTTGGGTCTAGGTTGTCTCTCCTCTTTGAAAGTTAATGGCGGGGGAGGACTAAGCCCAATGGATGAAACCAATGCCCAGGTCGGGAAACCTTTATTTCAGGTAATGCTCTCATGCCTGGAGGCTTTAGCATTTGATATTATGACCAGAGGTAAATAGTTAGGGACCGCCATATGGGTTTTACCTTGACGTGGTGGGGTGGCTTATCAATCTGATGATCATAATGCTGTGAAACTCATGCAAGCTTTTTCTAGCTGGTGCATGGTGCCCAGTATTGATGAGCGCATTTTTCTCCAAGTATCACCACAAAAAGTACACTCATAGACGCCAATGGGTGAAAAACTTTGTTTCACGTAAAAAAAAAAATTGTTGAGCCGCCTCGTTCATCAAAAAAAACATTTTTTTTTTGCCTCTTTTTTGTAAAGCCAGAATTATTTGCAAGGACTGGGGGAGGCATCAACTTCACTTCCCGCATCAAATTCAGTGCATTTGCATCAAATTTGGTGCATCTGTGTCAAGATGTGCAAGGCCTCGTACTGGGCCACGGCCTGGTGGTTGGGGACCCCTGGACTAGCATATCCAAGAAAATGTTACAAATATACTTATGACTCACTAAATATAACTCTCTCAAAGATAATGTACAAGAATGTTTTTTTTCTGAAGAGATTACAAATAATTAAACTGATGAATAATATAAAATGAACAATTATTCATTAATGACTCCAACTTTTTTGTATTGTTATAAAAGACACTGTTTCATAGCTAAGCAATATGAAAAAATTAAGGAAAATATGAAAATAAAATAATGTTATACCACTCCCTGAATGAATGCAGAAAGCCAAGAATTCCATTGCACACTATACCACTCATAAATCAGTAGCAGTAAGTTCACAAAAGTCTCTTTGGTATTTGCTTTGGAAGAACTAGACTACTCGTTGCCAATGAAATAAAAATATTTGAAATATACCACTTTTGTAGAGTTTCTCCTCAAACTATAAAATTATGAGTTCTAAAATTAGTATGTTTTGTATCTATACAATAAATCTATATCCAAGTATGCATAGCATAGTGTGATGCAGTTGTCTTCATATTTTTACATACTGATAGACAGACAGAAAGTCTGAGGGGGACATACTGTAGGGTGGAACAGTTGTCTAAAGGGAAAACTCCACAGCACTTATTTACTTGCTTCTGCATATAGTGAGTAGACAACTATGAAGTTCCCCATAGCAAGCTTTGGAGAATACTGTTTTCACCTTTTGAAACTGAAAGTGAATAGTAGAGAAGAAAGAGTGCATTTTTTTGAACACTACAGCTCAGGAATGTTTCACTCCAGAAAATGTGGTCAATTGCGATGGGAAAAAATATTCAGAAAAAAGGCAGATGTCATTATTATGTGCCCATTCTCTTCCACCAGTGGGACGATAGTCTTTCTCAAACTTTTCCATGTCTATCCAAGGAGCTGTCAGGGTGCCATATTTGGAAGATATTTTTTTCTATGAAGAACAATTGTAGCATAGTGGAAAGGAACTTCTCTCTCTTGTTTTCCACTGACTGGTTACCCTGGTGACCAGGCAGTAACCAATAAGTGACTTGAGGGAGGGCCACATATGCCATAACTGTTGCTTTTGAATCTGAGCCGAATGCTGAGGATCAATTGCAAATTCACTGAACAGTTATGTCCCATGTTGCCCCCCTTCAAGTCGCTGACTAACTCAAAGTTAAAGGGGTGGTTCACCTTCAAGTTAACTTTTAGTATATTGTAGAAGGGCCAATTCTAAGAAACTTTTCAATTGGTCTTCATTATTTATTTTTCATAGTTTTTTAATGATTTGCAATTTTCTTCTGTTTCTTTGCAGCTTTCAAATGGGGGTCACTGACACCATCTAAAAACAAATGCTCTGTAAGGCTACAAATGTATTGTTATTTCCACTTTTTCTTACTTATCATTCTATTCAGTCCATCTCCTATTCATATTCCAGTCTCTTATTCAAATCAATGCAGGGTTGCTAGGGTAATTTGTACCCTAGAAACCAAATTGCTGACACTGCAAACCGAAGAGCTGCTGAATAAAAAGCGAAATAACTCAAAAACCACAAATAATAAAAAATTAAAACCAATTGCAAATTGTCTCAGAATCTCACTCTCTACATTATACTAAATGTTAACTCAAAGGTGAACAACCCCTTTAAAGAGCTGAAAAGCAGGAAGTTGAATTCTGGCTATTATATGAGACATCCAGTCACTCCAGCCTTTATAGTTTGCATTTTTACCTGACTAACTATATTGGAAACATTTTTTATTTTGCACAGCCTATCTATTTATCCAGTTTTTATTTTTACACTGAACTGTTCCTTTAAATGAGAAGGATTTTGGTTTTTTTATCGATAACAGGTTGTCTAGTTTTTTTTGCCGAATTTTCGCTGCGCAATCTTCGCTGGCGTTTCGCGAATTTATCTGCCAGCGGCGAATCGCGGGAATTCGCAGCAAATCCTCCCCTGGCGAATAAATTCGTCCATCACTAATTGTGATACTAAACTCTATAGTTAATATATGGGCATATATAATTTATGTGAAGGTATGGAGGTGGCGTGTGTGTATCGATGCTGAGTTTTTATTTGGAAGGGTTGAACTTTGTCTTTTTTCAAACCAATTAAACTATGTAGCTATGTAACTAACTATGACCCTGAGGGTCTTGCAGCAAATCAGAGGCAAAGAGTAATATTCTGACGTTACCAATTGTTTGGATGGTCTTTTGCAAATTGAGAGAGTAGCAACTATGAAAAGAGAACTAAACTCTAAAATCAAATATGGCTAGAAATGATAAATCAATGAATGCACCTGCCTAAAGGTTTAGCAGTCCTGTAATGGTAATGATCCAGGTCTTCAAAGTTGTCACAGAACTTACCATCCTGGATATTATTAGGGGTTTTAGAATTTGTTTTTGAAACATCATCAAGTAGAAAACAAGGTTTTCCAGTCATACTACAGGACTATGACATTCTGATACTAATTTTGGAGTAAAATGGAATTACTATGGGCATTTTTGGAGGCACAGATTTTGACTGTCAAAGAGCTGTGGTTGCCTTGGGCTGGTACTGAAGTCCAAACATATCATGTACCCTACTCTACTTCTTTGCTAAACTTTAGATCACCTTTAACTTTTTCACTGCATCCCACCCATACAGCACAATCATTCTTCTGAGCATTGTCTTATAATTTCATATGCAAAGATCAGGGCTGGAGTGTCCTGGCAGGGCACACGGAAAAAACCTGGTGGGCCCCGCCGGGCCATATCTACAACCAGACCTGCTGCCTCAATACCTCAACTCACTTTGTTGTGGGTCGCGGCAACAAAAGTTCTCACATAGATGCCGCGTGCACAAGCACAGTGATTCACTCAAGATTCACACGTCGGAGCGGCAGGGGGGCCCCAGTCCGACCCTGACAAAGATTTGGCCTGTAGTTTTCAGTGCAGATACATGTAG
Source organism: Xenopus borealis (assembly GCA_024363595.1). Lineage (NCBI taxonomy): Eukaryota > Metazoa > Chordata > Amphibia > Anura > Pipidae > Xenopus > Xenopus borealis. Next base: position 34,283,223 of record CM044441.1, read on the forward strand.
ATGCAGAAGGGAGGGGAACACGAATTCAAAAAGACCAACTGAAATGAAGTAAAAATTTTTTTTACTGAATAGGTTTGTTTTCAATCAAAATTGAATTTGAATTGTACGAGTCGAAGTAATAGCGCATTCGATCAAATTTGATTAGTTTTTCCCAAAAAACCATTGAATTTTCAAAGTCTGCCAATTAACTCCAATAAGGTTGTAGGAGGTACCCCTTAGGCAAAAACAGCAATTTGGGAGGTTTTAGAAGTCTTATTTTTAAAGAGACAGTGCATGATAAATTCCGAAATTAGAATTCTCAAATTTATGGCAAATTCGACTCAGATTTGGACTATTCCTGTTACACTTCTCTTGTGTCCCTGGTGGGGTTTGGATCTCTACAGATATTGCATGGACTCAAAAGGCACAGTGAAATCCAGCATCTGTGGCACTCTTCCAATGAAAGCTAGATTAACATCTAATGGTCTCACCACAGGGTTTGAACTTCACTAGAGTTTTACAGGCTGCTAAATGTTATTGCAGCACCTTCAAAAAAGAAAACTTTTCTTCAGTGTTTGAAATTGCTCCATTCTAATTCTAAATTATTCTCAACCCTATGTCTGACTGTGCTTTCTTTAAAAAACCTTAAGATAAATTTGTTTTATTAAAATCTAGGTTTGTCTGACCTGAGAATGTTTCTTTAGCTGTATCTCCTGTACAGCCATAGATGACATGCAGTACTAGGCAGGGCTGAGCAGTGCAAAATCTGTAAAGGACACACTTGGATTGAATTGCCTGTGCGTTTGCAAATAGAGCAGACAGAATTGGATTGAATTCATCATTAGTAATCCTAAATGTTTCTAGAGAGATGATGTAACTACAGTTTGTAGAATGAGTCTGATAATGTGATGAGGCAAAAGATAAATTGGTGGTTAATTAATAAATCAATAATTTTATCTTCAGTTGTCTTAATTCACCTGAATCGTACAGCCATTTAAACATATTAGTGCTTGGCAGACAACAATTTAAAGGGTTGCCACCTTTTGCTGGACAAAGGCACAGGCTGGTGGCATCACAGGGCAGATCCAGTAAGTCATGGGCAGTGCTATGACATGACGAGTGTATCAATCTGGGAGAATCCTGCCTGGTTTTCCAAATTTGGAAAAGTTTTGTTCTGGATAGCCCTTCCGAAAACTGGGCTGTCCAAGTCAGAATCGGACATGTGGCATGGCAACCCTGACAGTTCACCATAAATGTAAATAAATGGTAGGCCCAGATTCAATTAAGTGAGAAAAACATCTAATGGTTTATCATGTGAAAACTCATGGACAGGATACAATTCAGTTCCAGTTTTTTCCCATAGACTTCAATGGAGTTTTCCACACGATAAACTGTGAGATAAGTTTTTCTGAATTGAATTGCATCTCAAATTGAATCTCATCCATGAGTTTTCACATGATAATCATTTTTCTAATTGAATTGAATCTGGCCCAGAGCCAGAACTTTTTCAGTTAGCCCTCATGGCACAACATCACTACTATTTCAAAACAAGGAGTTGAAATATGTGCCAGAAGTCAAAACAAAATGTGATTCATAATTAAGAGGAAATATAATGTTACTTTGGTCGCTATTTTATGGAAAGTAAATGTTTTGTCTTAAGAAGGTGTACATTTATTTTGTAAAACTTGCACGGAGAGCAGTTATAATGCATGTACCATTTTTCTTATTTCTCCAGACCTGCTATGTGCACTCAAATGTACATTTTCAATCTATTTTATTTCATCCAAGTTGCATAACTTTCTCCAACGTTGTAATATTATATTCTCTTAAACCTATCATAAAGCATTGCCGTGCACCTTGTACTATCATCATGTATATTTGTTCTGCTTTTATTGTAGATCTATATTTGATAGAAAACTTCTGTAAAATAAGAATAATCACTGTCAAACTCAAGCATGTTGCTTAAGTGCCTTTATTTTGGGTAAACCCCTTATTCTCTGCCATTAAAGTGTTGCTGATGTGAACATGTTTTAATTTTGAGCAATTACTCCAGAACGTAATCTTTGTATTTCCTATCTGTAAGAATTTTTCATTATTTCTCAGGTGTGAACAGGATTTAAAGACAGACTTGTGGTTGCCGCCTTGCAAACCCCCTGTCAACACATTGTTTTGGGCTACTATAATTTGTTCTAGAATTTTACACAATAACTGTCCCTGTCACATGCACATTTTATTTCAATTGATTTTCACATTGCATTTCCTGGAATTTGGAATTTAGACATAGCTAAATTTATGCAGCTGCATATACAATTTGCTGTCTTAACAATGTGGCACTATTCAAATATCAGAGTATTAAAAATGATTTCTGCAATATAAAAAGAATGTTATTACTGGACTTGTGCATGAATGAAAATACCAAGGGAAATAATCTGTCTGCAAATATTAAAAATGACCCAATTCCTTTGGTATTTACAGAAACTATTTCTCAAATAAGCTTTTGAATCTGAATTTGTTACCCCACTTTCTACTTTATAATTATTTTTTATTCAATATTTTTAATTATAGTATTTTTACTAGTAGTGATGAGCGAATCTGTCCTGCGAAAATTTTTTGAAACTGAAAAAAATTTTTGCAAAACACATTTAAGTCAATAGGCATCAAGATGTTTTTTTTTACATGGGGCGTGTCTTTTCCCCCACGATAATTTTTTTCAGGCCAAATACATTAAAGTCAACGGGAGTTTATTCTTGCGGAAACTTTTTTGTCTCTGTGACATTTTTGTCGAAATGCATTAAAGTCAATGTACATTTTTCTTAGGGTTACATTTTTGTCTAAATGCATTGAAGTCAATGGGTGGTTTTTTTATAGTGGCTTTTTTGTCCAAATGCATTACAGCCAATGGGTATTTTTTTCTTATGGCAATATTTTTGGTCTCAATGGATTTTTTGTCACAGCAGTATTTTTGCAGCAAATTTTTGTTGCAAAAAAAAATGTGCAGAAGGCAAAATGCAGAATTTCCCGGCAAATCCATCACCGGCACTAAAATTTGCTCATCACTAATTATTAATGCTGATGAAGTCATGTACCTTTTTAATGTACATCTACATATACTGTAAGCTCTTTACTAGAATAAGGGACAGTAGCATATGTGTTTAAATGCCATGAAAAAGCAGATATAGCAAAAGTTAAGTTAAAATATTGTTTATTTTTGTTTTTTCTCTTGACAAGATATAAAACCTGTAGCATGGATTTTATTTAGTAAAACCTAATAAATTTATGGTTTACTTAAGAAGAGAGAGAGAGGTATATCTACTTGGTTAATTATAATGTACTGTATAAGGAATAAAGAAAAAGAAAGCTCAACCCCTCTCTATTCACATATACCAACTAATTAACTGAATGGGTCCAGCAGCAGTGTATTAAGCTTTTCAGGCCTACAATGATATGGAAGAAATTTTGTAAAAAGTTAATGTGGCCCTATTGCAACTGCCCCCGAATCAAGACTTAAAATGCAAGTGCAAATTAATTATATTAATATCAGACCCTATGAAAATTAATTCATTCCATAATTCATAAATCCCTAAAGTGCTCTGTGTACCAGTGTTTTGATTATTTGAATCCCTTAGAATTAAAAACCAGAATCAATTAAAGTTCCAGTGCTTCAATAAATTAATACATTAATCTATTTTAGGAATAATTAATGAAGTAAAGAAGTAGAAAGCTTATAATCAGACCAATGGTTGAATCACTGTGACCAATTCATTTAAAAATCAATATTGCTGCTGGAGTTCATTCAGATTAAATTAAAAAAGCGCCACCAGGCAGTTAAAATTAAATTGGCATACAGACCTCAGCCTTAGCTGGTAGGTGTGTTTTTAAAAAGATACATTTTAATTATATGATTGAAAAATCTATTTAAAAATATGACCCGAACCAGCATTGGTAAGTACAGATTGAAAAGGAAAATACATAGAGAGTGGAGAAGTCCCAAGATCTAACTGCCTATATATTACCTTGCTAGCTTAAATTGGAAGAGCTATTCTTGCCTGCAAAACTACAAATCCCACAGTCCCATTTGATTAGAATATAGAGAAGAGCAAAAGAGCCAGATGTGGTTAAGGTTCACCTTGGATGGCCAAGTGTTAATATTAAAAGCAAAAAGCATTTCCAGCAAGGAGAATGGTATAGTATAGTAGTATCAGCGACAGCAGTAGGAGCCTTGATAGGCCCCCACCAGAAACAAAAATTGCCGACTATGCAGCACAGCAGCAGTACTACTAGGACTAGTAGCAGGCTGTGGCAGAACTGATTGGGCCTGCTGCTGCCTGTTGAGGCTCGAAAAAGCTCTTCCACACACCCTTCGCCTTTGCTGCTGCTAGGCCCCCATCTCTGCTGGATGTGTGGAAAAGTGGCCATCCAATAATCTGGGGGGATAGGAGGTGTACCCGCAAGTTACACTTCAGGGGTGGCTCATCCATAGCAGAGGAGGAGGAAGAAGTGGGCATGTGGGTTTTGCCCTGTACCCCACGGGGAGGCACCTGTAGAATGAGGGGAGCACCCCTGCGTGCACACTCCCCAGCACTCATCAGGGAGACCCAGTGAGCAGTGTACGATATGTAACTCCCTTGCCTATGCCTGCTAGCCCACGTGTCAGTGGTGCAGTGCACCCTGCCGCCAACAGCATGATCCAGTGACAGGGACACATTCTCCACCACCTGCTGGTGGAGGGCACGGACAGCCTTCCTGGCAAAATAATGGTGGCCAGTTAGGAGAAGCTCAAGCCATCAACTGACAGACGGGGGTTTGCTTCGACTAGCTGATAGGGCAGCAGCTGCACTGCCAGAAGTTTTGCCAGGAAGGCATTGACCCTCTACACTTGGGTGTGGCTGGGGGAGAGAGGTATCTTGTGGGGGAGGAAATGGGGGAGGGACTACCTTGTCCTTGTCCTTTAATTTTGTATTTTCTATATATTTTTTAAAACTTTCCCTTAACTTTATTTTGTAACTCTTGAATCTGTCACTAGATTACATGTTAATTCAGCAATTATTTAGAGTGAACCCCATCAGAGCCATTTTATGCAAAGAGGGGAAGTCAAGCTGATTAAATTAGAGCAATCTGGTCAAAAACACATGGAGCTATATTGCATTTACACGAGTCACATATCATCCATGGCCAGTGACGGACAGGGATACTAGGGGCCCACCAGAAAACCTTAGACCAGGAGCCCACCAGAAAACCTTAGACCAGGGGCCCAACTTTCCAAGCTATTATTCCTTCTCTCCTCACTCAACCTCTTTATTTTCCTATTCTTTTAGATCTACTTACTATATGCTATTCTTCCATTAGTAAGCATCTTTTTCCACATAAAGAAATAGGGAACATGAAATAGGCCAAATTGTTAGAAGCAAGAGGGTCCACCGACACCTGGGCCCACCAGGAGTTTCCCTGATATCCCTGTGGGCCAGTCCAACACTGTCCATGTTTACAAGTATAGAGAAGCGGTCTGTGTCAGAGCTCACCCAACTTCTATGTGCCCCCTCTGTTGCTGCCGATGCGACGCCGGCCACTTCGCGGTGGTTAAATGCTGCACAACTGGAACTCCCGCATCTTAGGCGCTAATCAAAAGGAAAAGGTCACACAATCTCCATAAAAACTTTGTCTGAGGAAGTACCGCGTGGTCAGCAAGAAGAAGAAAACAGGGGAAACAAAAAGAGAAAATAAAGGTATTAAACAAAATCAGATTACGGAATAGTGAGAGCACGATATATATATATATATATATATATATATGAAATAATCTTGGGTAATATAGATTAAGATTGGGTCGTGCTAAGTTATGACACATTACACAGGCAAGGAGTAGTGATGGGCGAATCTCCCGAGATTCGCTTCGCCGAATTTTTCGCGAATTTCTAGAGAAATTTGCGAAACGGCGAAAAATTAGCGAAACGAGTCGCGGGACGATTTTGTCACGCGTCGCATCAATTTTGTCACGCGTCTGTCACGCGTCGCGTCAACTTTGACGCGTTGCGTCGTTTTTGGCACGCGACGCGTCGTTTTCGGCGCGCGTCGCGTCGTTTTCGGCGCGTCGCGTCAAAAACGACGCGCGACTGACGCGCGACTCGTTTTCAGCGAATTTTCGCCAAGCGATATAAATTCGCCCATCACTAGCAAGGAGCTTGTTTGCAGAAGCTGGATTGACAGCCAACAAAAGTCGTATGCATAATTTTAGTTTTCTGTGCATACTGGGCATTAAAGGAACAGTAACGTATAAAAATGTAAGTGTTTTTAAGTTAGACTAAATAAAGTACTGATGCTCTGCACTGGTAAAACTAGGGTGTTTGCTTCCGAAACACTACTATAGTATATGCAAACAAGCTGCTGTGCAGCCATGGAGGCAGCCATTCAAGCACTTGGTACACAGTCAATAAAAGATAAGTTCTTTAGAATTCATGTTATCTGCTGTGTATCCTGTGCCTTTAAATGGCTGCCACCATGGCTACACAGCAGCTTGTTTATATAAACTATAGTAGTACGTATCTGTTATCTACTGTGTATCCTGTGCTTGAATGGTTGCCCCCATTACGACACAGCTGCTTGTGTATACAAACTATAGTAGAGTTTCTGAAGCAAACACACTAGTTGTACAAGTGAAGCACGACAGAACATTATATTTTAATTACTTTGAATCACTTAAATTTTTTGGTGTTACGCTTCCTTTAAACTGTGCATTAGAAGGAGATATCAAAATGGAAATAGCAAAATGGTTTTGCTTTAAAGCAGGTTAAACCAGAAAGTATTGTTGTGTGAGGCTTAATGTAACAGTGGGTGTGGCTTATAGTTGTGGGAGGGGCTTTTTTTACCATGCTGCTCTACACTCACCATACAGAGCATCCCTCCACTTTTTTCACTCCAATTCAAGCAGTATCGACCTTCTGGTCCAGAATTTTATCACTTCATGATCAATAGGGGCAATCACACACTGTTTGTGCTGCAGGACAGACGCATTGGCAAGCACATGAAAGTGCAAGAGTGTGTTTGAATATAAGTAACTTAATATATAGCTTCAATATGCATGCCATTGCATCTATTTTAGAGCACTCACATGTTTAGGTACATTCTTGATTCCTACTGTCTTCCACCTTTCACCCAAACACACCAACAGATGTAGGTACAGTACATACCTGGTTCAAACAACCTATGTGGTTACATAGGTTACAATCTTATACATCTTATGATGTGTTGACCATTGTGTCAGTAATCATGTCATCATGTCTATTAAATCTTTTTCTGATTTGACCAATGTAAGCAAAGTAAGTAGAGGAATGCATGAAAACAAACGGCCATTGCTAATGTCTGAGGATCATCAAGGTCTGCAAGGGAAATTTCTTTCATTTTAGAGGGCCTTTAAATGTGATTTGTTGTATATGAGGTAAGTAAATAATTAGAATGGATGGAGCTGCAAAGAATAGCTTGTATAGCTGATGTCTAACTACATCTATTAGATAATGTTGGCAGTATTTATGGAAATTTGTGATAATGGATTTTAAACCTTGCTTCCACTAATAACTACATCTAGTGCTAAAGGCTTCCAAATTCCGGTGGTTTTAACAGATGGCTCTGCCAAAAGCTTTAGTTCTTTCTAGATGGTTTATTAAAAGCAGCTTTATGTGGCAATTAAAGTGTTAAGCACTATTGTTCATAAACTAATATGCAATTTTCTGTACAAAAAAGGAACTTGTATTTCTATACTAACTCCCCTGCTTCTTTCTTATAGTCACGACAATTTTAGTTTAGCTTACCTTGCCTTCAATTATAAATAATTTTTAATTTATTTATTAATATATTTATTTATATATATATATATATATATATATATGTACTGTATATATCTATAAATATTACTCCCAGATGCAGTGACCCATTGCAACTAATAAGATGTTTGTTTTTAAGCAAATAACTAGTAAATGCTTATTGCTTATGTCTGTAGGTAACAAGATTCATGGCAAGCTTTATATTTCTTCCCTTGTATTTTATCTTTGCACATACTTGCCTGTGTATACAGTATCTCTTGTACTTGTCAGTTGCACATACTTGCCTGTGTATACAGTATCTCTTGTACTTGTCAGTTGCACATACTTGCCTGTGTATACAGTATCTCTTGTACTTGTCAGTTGCACATAAAAACAATAAGACTCCCTTTAGGTGGCACTAGAGACATGTTACTTTTTTGCATTAAGGGGCGTATTTAATATTCTCAGAAAGATTGTATAAAAAGCTGTGTATTTTGTGTGTTTAGTTTTACGCCATGCAACCGTCATAATTGCCACCATTATTTTGCATTGCTTCTGGCAGAAGTCACCCTAAAAAGAAACATGTACACATTTTACACTGTTTTTTTACATGGCAAAGCCTGACTATGTGTGGTGTATTATCAGCTGCACTTGCACTTCAGAATGTCGGTCATGGGGTTTCTCTAATAAAACAAAGAAAAAACTTCACTGGGCCCCACGTGTTTCAAGTTCTTCTATATCAATCCAACAGTGTCACACAGTAGGCATTCCACGTTTGGTCACTCATGGTTTGGTAAGATTTGGACAAACTAATATTTAAGGCCATGGACATCATCCAGGTTTTCATTTTTGCCGGTGATTATTGATGTACTAGACGTTCCACAGACAAAATAATTTTTAGGGACCCATACATGCACATGCTATCATAGTGTTTGGCTGGAAGCTGAAAGTGTGCGGTCATTGAATAGATGCAAAAAAGTACAATAGCTGGTGGCTATTAAAACATCCATAAAACATAAAATTAGAGGTTTGGAAAACATTAGGAAATGCTTATGAGTTTTTTTCTTTTACCAAATGAGAAATACTAGAAGCATATAAAGCAAACTCACATATATAAATATTATACTAATGGGATCAGTTATCCTGAATGCATTGGAATAGGGGATTTTACAGATCAGGGGTCTTTTGATTATATGAAGCACCATGCTTTAGGACATATATATTATAGAAAATACTTATAGAAAAAGTAAATCATTGAGTATGAAAAATAGTTTTTCTCTGAAGAAGGGCTATGGGTAATGGTAGTTCTGTAGTTTTCAATAATGGGTTTCTGGATGACAAAAAAGAAATCAGTGTTGTTCAAACCCCTATTTTTTCATAATAACCCTTTAGATAGATACATATGTTTTACTTCTGGGTGCTGCTCCGTCTGCTGGTTCTTAGTCTGTTCTATTTCTTCTTGACTGGAGGCTTCAGTAGTCTGGATTATTGATGTAACCGTGTCTCAATCCCATCAGACCCAGGGCGAATATATTAATTGGACAAAAGGGCCATTCCCCTAGGCTCATCATTTCCTCAGTAATAACATTTATATAAAGATTCAGCTAGAAATGAAAGACGCCTCATTTTATACAGCTGAAAGGGCAGGATATTACATTTTGAAGTGTTTGTATTGCTTTTCTTTGGTTTGGTTATGTCCAAAAAAATTATTCAAAGGCCCTGTCCGAGATCCATGAGCACACTTTGCTTGCAGGACAGGTGGGGTCATTTATTCTTTGTGCTCAGAAATTCCCTGCAAGACACATGGAATGATCCAATTAAATAAGATTTATAAACGTTGTGTTTACTAGTGAGGATTGCCTTTTACTTCGCTACATATATATATATATATATTTATATATATATATATATATATATATATAATTACTTGCATAATGGAAATAATAGAAATTGTAACAATAACAAAACAACACAAGTACTGATTCTAAAAAGAACTTTGAATATTTTGTTTATTTAGGTTATGGATTTTCTTGCTGTTAAGTTGGGTTGAGAGCTCCACAAATTAGTTGGTGAATGGGATGTGCTTGGTTCCATTAATACAATCTTTGCTTACTTGTGTCTTTAAAGGGGTTGTTCACCTTCAAACAACTTTGTTTTCAGATAGATCACCAGAAATAACAATTTTTTTCAATTACTTTCTATTTGTAAATGTGTAATTTTTAACCTTCTAAAGCAGCTCTGGGAGGGGGTCACGGACCCTGTAAACTGTTCTAAATTGATTCATTTAGTTGATTAATTTCTTATCTTTGTCCCTGCTGAGCAGAATCTCTGGGTTTCATTACAGGCAGCTGTTAGAACTGATACAATAGTTGCTAATACTCCAGAGATGCTGCTGGGAAATGTATCAACTAAATTGTAACAGTTTAGAGCAGTGATCCCCAACCAGTAGCTCACGAGCAACATGTTGCTCTCCAACCCCTTGGATGTTGCTCCCAGTGGCCTCAAAGAAGGTGCTTATTTTGGAATTACTGGCTTAGAGGCAAGTTTTGGTTGCATAAAAAACAGATGTCCTGCCAAACATTCTCTCCTGTAGGCTGCCAGTCCATATAGGGGTTACCAAAAAGCCAATCAGAGCTCTTATTTGACATCCACATGGACTTTTTCATGCTTTTGTTGCTCTCCAACTCTTTTTTTAAATTTAAATGTGGCTCAAAAAGGTTGGGGACCCCTGGTTTAGAGTCTGTGCCTGAATTACTGAGCTGCCAGACTCAAACACCAGAGACACCAGATTTTGGAAAAAACAGTAAAAAATAAATAATGGAAAGTAATTGAAAAAGTCTTAATTTCTGGGGAACAATCTGAAAACAACTGAATTGCAATACATGTCTGGAAGGTGAACAACCCCTTCAAGCAGCCCTGCTCACCTTTTCCCCATTTTTAAAGCACAAAATTTTTATTTTATCACTTAAAAAAGTATAACAATTTCATACAACATTTTGATATTTAGACAAAACCACAATGATAACACTGCAGTTTATGGTAGTTAAAGAGAATTTTATTGAACATTTTTTACAAAGTAAAGACAATGCATTGCTAGCTTTTATTTCGGCTTTGTTCTTTCAATCAGTACACATTAATAAGTGCAACCTTAATTGTTCTGTATCCACCTTTATGTAAACAAAGTGAGTAGTTTGGGTACTTTTCTACTACCTAGACTAAGAGGGACCTCAAGGTTCACCTGGTTTTCCTTGTGAATTGGAGTCACATGGAATACTATGTATTCATCTTTAGAATCCCGGTTCAGTCATATCCTGTCTGTCTCCCCAGCCTGATCCCCTGTTTGTTTCCTCAGCTGAATCCCCCCATCTTGCACACAAATTACCTGCTAATTTCCCCAGTCCAATGATACCTGTCTGTCTCCCCTTTCTGATCTCATGTTCGTTTCCTCAGCTGGACCCCCAATCTGTCACACTGATCACCTGCTAATTTACCCAGCCCAATAATACCTTGTCTGTCTCCTCTGGCTGATTCCTCTGTTTTATTTCCTCAGGCAGTCCCCTGTCTGACATACCAGTAGTCCCAGTTTAGTTCCCCCTCCTTCCAACCCTACAGTCATCTAACCTGTCTGGTCACAGCTGCAGCAGATTCTGTGTGTGTGGGTGGGGGTCCAGGATGTGGAATAGACTGATTTTTTGTATTGACTACACTGTAAATTCAGTAAATGAGTGACAAAGTATAATAACCGTGTTTTGAGCAAATGTCTTTTTATGCTAGTGCTTGATAATTGTCAAGAATGTGCTGGTTTAGCTTGTAAATTTAGAAGTGTTCCTTGAAAACTCTGCTCTGTATTCCCAGTCATTTGCTAGGAGCTAATGTCTTTATTTGGCTTCTCCTTGCTAAATGGGTACATTTATAAAGCTGTGTGAAAGATTCTACATCCAAAAAGTTGTAAATTTGGTGTAAAATACAGAACAACCTTTTTTATAGTCCTTACTGGTGAATCAACGCTATATATCACAATTCTGGAGATAATCTGCTATGAAAGGAATAATCATTGTTTTCATAAAGGCCTGTATTTTCTTTAATGCCAGACTAAAACCAAAAGGTACAGCACAAATTACACTATTTGGACTTGGCATAAGCAAGTAAATTCAGACAGCAATTAATTCTGGTTTGAAAAGTGGTGTAAAAAGCTTTGGCACTCAAATTGATTTTACCCATTTCTTTCCAAATACCTCCTTTTACACCACACTATAGCTACGCAATTCAATTAAAAATTACACCTGATATTTTACATGGTGTACCATGGCTTTAAAGTGACTGTATTTCAATGCTCAATGAATGTATTCCCCTGAGTATAAGCTTTTGAAGGTAGCACAGATAAATGGGAACACATGAAGACATAATATTCTTCTTGTCTCAAATTCAAACAACTATATTTTTCATCTTGGTCTGGCCTTGTCTTGGTCTGGATAATGGAAAAGTACTTTCAACGTTAAACGTTAAAGCACATTAACCTGAACTACTGTGTTCAAAGGAAGCTACATTATCTGTGGAAACTGTTGAATTGTCCATTGTGTTTCTGTTTCTGTGTTCAAATACAGTAAACAAAATTCAACATTCTGAATTGGTGGACTTTGCCTTTGTTTGCAAACAAAGTAAGATTTTCTAGCCTCAGTAACATTCAATTATGAGATGTCAGAACTACAGTTATGCCAGATAAATGTCAGATAATGTTGAGCATTTTTGCTTTACAATTCAAAGAACTTAGGGGCAAATTCACAAAAGCACGAAGCGTCTAAGGCTATTGCTAATTTGCCAGTGTGACGTCATTTTGCAACTTCGCCAATTTACTAACAGTGTCCCTGGCGAAAATTCGCTGACGAAGTAGGTAGACTAGTGCAACTTCACACCCTTACACCAGGCGAAGTTCATAACTGATGAAGGTTCATAACTACGCTAATTCACTGAAATGCCCATTATACTGAACGTTACCTCTTGTGCTAGACTTTACTTCGCCAGGTCAGACCTGGCAAAGTTCAATACAATAGATAGGAGTTAGAAAGAAAAAAAAAACGCTGGTGTCTTTTACTTTTTTTGGGTTGATAGCGTAATTTTTGGGGGGGGTTAACCTCCTTCCCCCCCTACATTTCATAACAAATGGCAACTCAACTATACTGTGGGCACATGTTTAGGGCAATAGGAAAACTTAATTTTATTTATTAAAGGTTTCCTGGGCTTGTGTAGTGTAATATAGTGGCTGTAACATATACTTCTATTATACTCTTAACTTCCCGCCGTATGCAAATTAGTCATCGCTAGCGTAAATGCATTTTGCCTGAGCAACTTCGCTACTTTTCGCCTCCCTAAGTGCAAATTCACATTTTAGTGAATTAGCAGCAGACTGGCAAAAATTTGTCTGGCTAAGTGTGGCGAATTGCAGCGCTAGTGCATAGTGAATTTGCCCCTTAGTGTGAACATCCCTCACATCACAAGAGAGAATTATACCTTGAGGAAGCCAATAATAATAATATTTCCAGGTTGAACTCATGTGAAGGATTGATGTTGTTAAATAGAGAATGATACAAGTCCTGTTACAAAGTCTTTTTTGTTCAATGCTTACTTCATACATTAATGCATCGCAAAAGTAGTGAACATAGTGATACTGCAATATGAATATTTACAGAGCTAAAATCGATTTTATTTTTTTTGGGGGGTGTTTTAGTTTTGCTTATAAAATAGCGGATTTTTATTACTGCCTTTTTGAAACTGAAAACTATCTTTGTATTGAGTAAACTGTTTTGTGAGTAAACGTCAGTGCAAGCTAAAGCAAGTATACCTGCCCATAGTCATCAGCTTTGTAATCATTTAAGTATTGGAATGTTGCAAACCAGTTTTCCCTTCTTCATAATCATGTGTTTAAGACATTAGTGTGGTATTTAAGTAAACTCTTCAAAAAGAAAAATACAAACAGATTAGTTCAGCAGAATATCTGTGTACATAGACATTGTTTGAATAAGTCTTGCCATGTAGCAATTTCTTCCTGAGAACGAAACTGTTTGAAAGTCTTTTATTTTTTTGGAATCACAAATGTGCATGTTCAGAACTTTGATCACTATCGCGGCTATCATCATTGGTTAATGAGTCAGCTGTATGTTGAAGGCTACTTGATCTGATCCCAGAAAGCTCAGAAGGTAGAAGAGTTCCTTTTTTTACATTCACCAGTTCCTTTTCTCTAGCGGCAGCTCCTTGTTGGCCCCCTTTTACTCGCTTCCATTTCATTCTTCGGTTTTGGAACCAAACTTTGACCTTTAAATAGAAATAAAATTATTGTAGAAGAGCATTAATAATTATTTACACAAACCCCTGCAATGTCAGACCAAGCCTTTCAAATTCTGTATCGAGCCTGTATATATATATATATATATATATATATATATATATATATATATATATATATATATATGGAAATCTACACTCTTGTGCAGCTACAGTGCTTTAATCTCAAGTATCAAAGGATGCATTCCTAAATGTAGTGCTTGAGTTACCTTGCCAACATTTTATTGTACCATTCCATAGTAGTAAATGGAAATGAAATACACATTGTCAGTGACAGTTAGTGATGGGCGAATCTCCCGCGATTCGCTTCGCCGGAAAATTCGCGAATTTCTAGAGAAATTTGCGAATCGTCGAAAAATTCGCAAAACGAGTCGCGGGACGCTTTTGACGCGCGTTGCATCAACTTTGAAGCGCGTCGCGTCGTTTTCAGTTTGGCGCGTCGCGTCGTTTTCGGTGCGCGTCGCGTCATTTTCGATGCGTCGCGTCAAAAACGACACGCGACTCGATTTTTTGGCGAAATTTCGCTTGCTGAAATTTCTCTGGTGATTCGCGAATTTAGTCGCCAGCGGCGAATCGCGGGAATTCGCCGCGAATTCGGCCCTGGCGAATAAATTCGCCCATCACTAGTGACAGTACATATGGCATTATAACAACTTCTAAATCAGCATTTGCAGACTGATGTATTGGGTGCATCTGCATGTTACCCTTACTCAGCAATCTGGGATGGCATTCTGTCCTCAGAATGATGATTAAGCTGTTGCTTAAATAGGTTGTGGAATATGAATGTGTTACCTTGCACACAGTGTTTTTATTTATGGAATGGTATTTTTATCAAATCTCTTCTTTTTTTTAAGAGTGGTCCTAGTACAAAAAATAAACAAAACACAAACATTGTGGGGCACAATTACTAAGGGTCGAAATGAGTATTCGAATAAAATTCGTAATTTTGGGCTACTTAGACTATCGAATAGGTAAAAATTTGAATTGAATAGAAAAATTTAGAAAATTCGACAAGTCAAATTTTTTAAAGTACTGGCCCTTTATAATACTTTGAATTCGACACTTCACCACCTTAAATCTGCTGAATTGCCATTGTAGCCTATGGGGGACCTCCTAGAACCTGTCCTGGGAATTCAAAGTATTTTGCGCAAAATCGATCAATTCGAATGATGCAATCAAACAACTTTTATTCGATTGAAAACTGACCTATTTGCTCGAAAAAGCCTTTTAAAAAAAATTGATGGTTTTTTCACTTTGACCATTAGTAAATCTGCCCCTGTGTATATAAAGTACACTTTCTGGGGGTTATTAATATTCAGATGTTAAAATCTAAAAAATCTTTTTTTTTTCACTAGAAAACTCAAATGTTTTGATTAAAAAACCTTGAATTTTTTTAGATTAATTATACTAATGTTGCAAGCCTGAATCAGACCTGTTCAAGTCCTGTGTCAGAGAGGCACCACATTTTTGGTGGTCTGTGCTGTGTTTAGCCCGGAAATCTGACTTTTTTGGAATTTTCAGGCAAAAACTCAACATTTGAGCGAAAAATTTTGGCAATTTGGGAAAATGTCTATCCTCTTTTTTATCTCAATTTAATCAAGTTATCAGATTAAATAGTTTTTTTAATTAATAAATATTCTAAAATTGGACATGGGAGTTTGGTAATTTTTTTAAATAAAATATGAAATGAATTCGAAATTTTTGTAAAATACATCATGTATCAGTCTGAAAGTTTTAGATGTTTTTAGATTGTAAACTCTTTTAGTACAGGGCCTTCTTTACCTCTTGTATTGGTTATTGGTTACTTTGCATGTAAATATCTTCAGTGAATACACCAATCTATTGCACAGTGCTGTGGAATATGTTGACAATTTATAAATATATGTTATTATTTATAATAATGATGCATCCTGAGTTTATCCAAATATTGCTAAACTGTAGCTGCAAGCATCATTGACCAGTTTAAGAATGTTGAGGGATGCTGGGATTTGTAGTCATACAATTCTTGGATTGTGGCAGACTAGACATCCGTAGTGTAATCCAATCTAAAATAACGACATGGTTAAGAAATGTGAAGGTTTCAATTTATTCAAACAGATGAGGTGGGTTGGGGGGGTTGGAGTATTACATTTCTTCTTTCTCTTGGAAAGCTCAGTGTTTCCATCACTTTCCTGCTGGCCAGAAACGTTATTGTTTATAAAGGCACAATGATTACTACAGAGTAGTTTTTTTTTAAATAAGTTTTCTTGTGACTCTTTCACTGCCAGCCTCCTCCTGGTTAATCTTATCAGTATGTATGTATGAACTGCCCTTAAGGCAAAACATACCCCAATTTTAAGTAGGATTTAAATATACTTTTCTAGAAATACTGAGTAAAACCTACAGGTATATGTTACTGTGCATAGTACCTGTATCATTAATGATAAGAGGCAGAGTAGTAAAAGTTGTTCTACTACAGTAAGTAAGACTCAGAAAAGAGTGGGCCCTCTAGTGGTGAATTTGTTTGGCCTTACCAAGCAAAACCTTTTGCAATAGTTCTTTGTATTTTTACAAATTGGTTAATGTAAAGTTCTTATTCATTATACCCCAGTGATTGAGGCTAACTCTATGTTATTGTCAAATGCCAGCCCCAAATGCCAAACACACGCACACCGAAAAAGTGGTTAGAGTTAGCTGTAATACTGACAGTAGGCCTCATTTCTTCTGCCAATTAGGTACCCCTAGTAAGTAGCAAGTATGGCATGAGGAGTTTGGTGGTCATAGCGTAACTATTGATAATTTCATTCCTGTTTTTTCATGTGGAGATCTGGATAAAAAGATGGGAAGCACATTAGCTGATATCCTTTTGCTTTGTCCAAGCATAAATGTACAATAGATGTTTGCATGTTCTGGCTACCCTTTGTCTCAGTCTTGGCACACAAAATGTTAAATTGGAGAACTGGAAACACTTGTTTTCATCACTGTAGTGAATGGTGGGAACTCCCTCATTTCACTTTTTTAAGGAATTTTTAAAGCATGGGTCATCTGCTTTACATTTGCAGTTAATAATTTGCACATTCCTATAGACAGCATGCTGATTTCCACTTGAAATTTAGGCAATGAGTACAGAGACTTTGTTCATTCATAACTTGCTACTCTTTTTATGCCTAAATTCTCCTCTGACTTTACTTGAAATGCCCTGTTTTATTGAATTAAAATTTCCAAAAAAAATTTTATGGTCAAAACTGTCAAATTCGACTGGGGAATTATTCAAACTAGATTTGAGTTTTTTTTTTTAATTCAAGTTACATTTTCATGATTTATCCTACTCTGTCCCCTTAAGAATTCAAATTTGACTATTCGCCCCTGAAAACTTGCCAAATATCTGTATAAGTAAATGTGAGAAATCCAGTGAGAAATTTGGGTATGTCTGCAGTAGTGATGGGCGAATTTATTTGCCAGGGGCGAATTCGCGGCGAATTACTGCGATTCGCCGCTGGCGAGTAAATTTGCGAATCGCCAGCGAAATTTCGCTTAACTAAAACCTGCTGAATTGCTGTTTTAGCATATGGGGGACTTACTAGAACCTATCTGGAGTCATTTGGACATCTTTGAATCTAATTTCATTGAATACAATCCGATCCGAACTATCGAATACAGCCTATTCACTAGAAGTTAAAAAATTCAGTTTATTATATAGATTTCAGTTGGTCTTTTTTTATTCAAATTTTAAGTTGACGGGAGTTTAAAAAACCCGTAAGTGTAGTCTGGGATTTATAAAAACCCACAACCACTCTTAGCAGTGGACATGGCTCACATGTCCTTCCTTTTGGAGAAGTGACAGCCTGCCTTTATCATTCTGTTATGTCTATTCATAAATGAGAGGATAATTTAATAAACTGTAATGATTGTTACTTATTATAAACAATAGTTTTATAAAATTGTTGTTTATTTGAAACCTTCAATAAAATATGTGTTAAGAAAAATGTAGAAGGCGCTGCCCAAAATTGTGTAACTATAAAGTTGTTTCACTATGCAGTTTATATATTTCATTTAATCATTTGAGCCTAATTCTGTAAATTAGTAGGTTTCTAAAATGACCAGGGCCCATCCATTCCAGTAGCCAGTCAAAAAAAAAAAGAAATCAAGAAATATTTTTTAAATATTCTTTAAAATTGGTAGACTGATTAGTAGAATGCACTTTAACTGCATTCAAGGTTTTTTTTATTTTTAATAAATTGGGTTTTTGAAATTCGAGGATAAGCATACAGTGTATTCAAGTTTTTGTATTTTTTTATTTTAACTCAAAATCAAATTCGATTTTGATAAAATAGATACATTTTTGGGGTTTCTCAGTATAGATATCTTCAGCACATTGCCCTGAAGTTTCGGGACAATACTTAAATAAATGATAGATGCATATATTGGGGCTGCTAGTTGTCCTTGTATGGCAAGCGTATAGTTCTGAGACCTCTCTGGAATAAACAGAGTTCAAAAGGAAGTTGACTATGTTCTAGTATACTGTATATATAGATATGGTAAATACCTGTCTTTCTGTAAGGTCCAAGTTCACTGCTATCTCATATCTTCTCAGTCTTGTCAGGTAGTTGTGGTGAGCAAATTCAGCTTCTAGCTCTCTGATTTGTTCTTTTGTAAATGCTGTTCTTTCCTTCCGAGGTTTACTGTTCACATCTGACTTGTAGCTTCCTTCTTGGGAATCTGTGACAACAAAGGACAAATCATTCTATTTTTTTTCCTTTTGTGAAAGAAATGGAAATAAATTCCATACCAACCCAATCTCAACAATGGACTCTACAACAAAAATCAGTAAACAATAATGCAAGTTTTTATTAAAAGCACATGCTTTGGGTAAAATCCAGGCACATTTTTGTTTTTAAAAAAAGTTTTGCCAATGACAATACATAAAATACTTAATAAATGATTTTATGAACAGTAAAATTAAGTTACTCTATTGACTTAATTTTATTTGTTGCATGGTCTAAATATAATCCAACCAACAACAGTATAGAGCATGTATTAGAGTTTGGGAACTGTTTTGCTCTACTCTGCAAAATTACGTTTGTTTCAATGGTTATTAGTCATTCTCTTCACTTATTGATATGGTCTCTTTGGAATAATATGGCTTTTCTGGAAAGTCATGATGAATGAAGCAGACGTCAGCCATTAAGTTCATGATCTCTTAAGCAGTATCTAGTTTTGCCAAGTTGAGGGTGGTAGGTTATAAAGCAATAATAGTATGTATTAACAGAAGCAGTTCATCTAAGGTACTAATAACTCTCCCAACCTCAGCAGTGGTCATTATTAAAGGGGTTCTGTCACTGGAAAACATTTTTTTCAAAATGCATCAGTTAAAAGTGTTGTTCCAGTAGAATTCTGCAGAATTCTGCTCAAAAAAGCAAAGAGATTTTTTTATATTTAATTTTGAAATCTGACATGGGACTAGACATGTTGTTAGTTTCCCAGGTGCCCTACACTATTTGACTTGTGCTCTGATAATTAATGATGGGCTACCAAGCCAGTTGCGAATTTACAGCGATTTTCAACGTTTCAGTGCCAGTAAATAAATTTGCATTGAAAAATCTGCTGCTTCAAAAAACATTTTGGTGCGCATCAGAAAAGTTGCTCATGTAAAAATTGCAGCATGTCAAAATTATTCAGACGCTTATTGACTTTAATGGATTTGGACAAAATAGACATATGTATAAAAATTGTTGCGGGCATCGAAAATTATTTACTACAATGCATTTCGCAAATTGAACAAATTCGCTCATTACTACTGAAACTTCAATCACTTTTTATTGCTGCACTGCAAATTGGATTGATATGAGCCTTTCCCCCAGCAAACCATCAGCATATCAATGGGAAGGTAAAAACATAACAGCTCCCTTACAAAAGATAACAGCTCCTTGGTAGATATAAGAATATGACTCAATAGTTTCATGTCCCACTGCAACACCTTCAGTTACATTGAGTTGGAAGAACAATAGCTTAATGGAAAGCAGTTCTATCATGAAGTGCTGGCTCTTTCTGAAAGCACAAAAAGGAAGAAGAAAGTTTTCCTAAGTAGAGATCAGCGACTAAGACAATGGAAACATAGGAAAACTTTCTTCTTCCTTTTTGGACTAGTACACACAGTGGGGAGACTGCGGAGAGAACGGCAGGAAACCAACTGGACCAACATTGTAACCCTGGGAGCATTGTGAAATTTTGTCTCGTTTTGATTATCTTTCTGAAAGCACATGACCAGGCAAAATGATCTGAGATGGGTGCCTACGTCCCAATATTTCAACTAAAAAAAATACACTTGCTGGTTCAGGAATGAAATATTTTTTTGTAGAGTTAATTATTTGCAGTGTAAACAGTGTCATTTAGAAATATAAACAACACCATAAAAATCATGACAGAATCCCTTAAAGTACAGATGACCTTCCCATGTAATGATAAGGATCTAAAATCCTGTTGACAAGGTTCAAATGCAATTTTTTTTACATTTTGTTTTGATAAACCAACAAGCAGTACCCCAAGTAGAAGAGAACAACCTCTAGACATTCCAAAAGGGCATATGCAGTTGGTCATGCAATTATTGTTGGAATTTTATTGTTCTGTTCCATTTGCATCACACACAATTTGGGACACAAGGTATCCTCTGCAAGTGGCATAACATCAATGAGCCTCTCCCCTCCCTGCTCATTGAATAGGAACTACAAAACATACTGTACACAACATCCAAGATAAGTCACTTCACCAGTTTTACATAAGTATTTACAGGTCAGATGTAGGTATTTACAGGTCCAACTACAAGCCTATTGTCCCAAACTGACATTATTTTGTAAAGCTAAGTAAAGTTAATAAACCCATTTGTATGATAAGAGTTGCAGTTAAACAATTATTATAGGAATTCACATTTAGTGTGATGGGATGTATTAAGTCATGACAAAAGTTTGGCCCCATTTTTTTAGATTTGCTGACTATGCATTCTGAATGGATTTGTTATTCCTGTCTGGTTCACCACATTTTCTATAGAATTGCAGCCACTTCTGACAAATGATTCAGACTACAAATTGATATAAATTAGATCAAATGGGATATGCATAAAGTAATTCCCCAATGATTTCATTGCACACTACATATGTTTGTGGATAGTTCATGAGCCTTCCCTACTATCCTAGCATGGGTAGTTACACACATAACAGTCTTATCTGTTTTATCCAGTATTAGTTCACTGCTGAAGTGGTGCAATTAAACTGTCACATTAGCCCTTTCAGAGGAGGGGAACACATTACATAACATCCACAAGTGCTGCAATTTCAAGTGTATTGCTAAATACAAAAGGGTGGCTTAATGGGTAACAGTATTAGTACTGGGGTCATGAGTTTGATTAGAGTTTGGACTATATTTGCAATTAGTTTGTAAGTTATCCCTCTGTCTGTGTGGCATTCTGCCATTTAATCTGTCTTCCTCTTTAATATAAATACAGGCAGGAGTATTAGCTCCTGATAAAACTAATGTGTGTGAACTGACATGAATGATAATCTCTATAAAGCATTGCAAAAATGTGTTGGGGCTACAGACCATGAGCATCATACAGTATGATGTTGCCAAATTTGGATTGAACTTCAAATGCTAGAACTGCAATATCCTTTTTAATCTTCAGATAGAAGTAGCAACTTTCTTTTGTTCCTCTGCATTTCCAAGCATTTTCCAAGAAGGAAGCTGTTGGCCAAGAACTGTTCAGAAAGGGAACAACATGTAGTTTTTTTTATAGTTGATGAAAACACTAGCTGTGATAAATAGATAGAGAGATAGATTTGATAGATTTGATTGATAGATAGATAGATAGATAGATAGATAGATAGATACAGTTTTGCTGGGTTACCAGGCCGGATAATCTGCTGCTAGATCAAATATTTTTAACTTCAATATTAGGAATGTGTTCCTATTATTCAGATCCAGTGTCACAACTTGGAGACACTTGTTTTAGTAATATTTATGTCTTTAAGAATGAAATTCTGAAACAAAAGTGAACCTTCATTTGCATATCAATTTTTCAGGACAAAAACTTTCATAATCACAATGTTGGGGGTGTGGGTTTGACTCTAGCCAGGATATGGAGTTTGTAGTCTCCCCTTGTGTTGGAGTGCTTTTTACCCTCAGTCCATAACCATACTGGTCATTTAACTGGCTTATGACCACATGACTCATAGAATGCCAGCATGTGATTTAGACTGTAAGCCCCATAAGGGCAGGGGATTTTTGAACATTGTCTGATACACACTATTTAATAATGTTGTGCTACATTATATGAAACATTTTAATAAGGAACATCAATATATAATTATGGCCAGGACTAGGAGAGGTATAAGAGGCATGTGCCTAGGGCGCTACGGTGGGGACCCTAGCCAAGTACATCTTCTCTTTGCCTACCCCTACTCCAGATCCTTATCCCCTGGCCCCTACCTGATCTCCTGGCTTGTCTCCTGATCTTTCGACTGCTGTCAGTGCACATGTACGATTGCATGTGTGATTATGTGCATGCTTCAATGTCTGGGCACTGATATAGATACATGGATAACCCCCATTTTAAGTTGAAATCATTTCAGTTTTCTTTTATATCTCTTTGTTTGAGAAACTGTGTTTGCCTTTGTCTACCTTTGTTGTTCTTTTACCTTACCAGACATTGTACTTTGTTTCAAATATCGTTAAATTAATCTAATTTTTATCTGTTTGTTTCTGGAAATATCCTCACTTTACAGCCCTTCAGGGATTTTGGCTGAGAGATACCATTCCTTTCTGACCTTTTTGTCTATTTTCACATCATTCGAACTAAGGCCCTCATGGTTTTTCTCTGGTGGAAAAAGGGTTGAAAGACCCAAAACATTTTTGGCAGGTTTCATATCCATTTGCATCTGTTCTGCAGATGTTACAACTTACTCAGAAGTCTTGTTATGTTTTATAAGGACTCTTTCCTGAATGCCCTGTGATCGATGTTAAGACAAAAAACTTTAGCCATATGGGATTTAGGGAGATGACCCTCTGTCCTCTTTTCAACTAAAATACATTTGGTATAGGATATGCTAAGAGTGTGCATATATTACATTATATGAATCAGTCAAATAAAATGACACATTCTGAACACAGAGCTAGTACAATTCCAAGATTGTGGAGAGGATTTTCTGTATGAACGGATGGTTTTTGACTGTATAAGTGTAGAATGTTTACATGGTTCATTACACACAAACAAACAACAAATACCAGTGGTGTAATTGTGTTCTATACAAGTATATCCTTAAAGGTTTATTTACAACATTATGCCACTTTGACATAACATGAACAAAATCAGATGCAGCTGGCTTGCTTTGAATGATACCTTGCTATTCTAGAAGAATCATTAACTTTACCTGGAACTCTGGTGTTAGAAGGATGCAGTATCTAATAAGCAAGTGTTTACATATTTTGGTATAATAGTATCTCTGCATTTCTTATTGTTTTGCATTTACTAAAGTTTACAATATTGCTCTTTTACAATAATATGTTTTGGCAACGAGCATACAAGAAAGATTTTTCATCTTTGTATGTTTATAATAAAACTCAAAGCATTCAGCACCTTGATAATGAAAACAAATGGCAATGTTGATTTCAGTCCTTAGATTTTGTTTACCAACCCTGCTTAAAGGTCGGATCATTGTAATTTGTTGCAGTGTATAAAATCACTGCTATTCACCGCAGACTACCTTCCATTAGTTTGAATAGGATGAATCATAGGTCACTTACACCCACTACAAAGTATAAGCACGGGTCAGCTGGCACCCACTACAAATGTTTTGAAAACTCATATTTTTGAGCAGTGGTAGAGAGCACTGGTTGTTTCCATTTAACGGAAAGGGAGCTAATATGGGCTGAGCAGAGATAGATAGATAGAGTGCATGGATATTGATTATATTCCACAGTTTTAGTATAGACTTTATTAAAGATAATAGGGCAGTTAGAACTAGCAGAGAAATATTTTCTAAATTAGATTCAGAGAGTCAATCAATATGCAAGTAGATTGTGGCATATGAAGATGAATTTCAGAAGTTCGAGAACACTGCTAAGGAGACATCTGTTGCACAAATACAGAAGCTCATGTTAGGCAATGTCTGATTACTGCAACAACTTACTTAGTAATGCAATAAGGTTTTTCCAAACCATATGGAACTTAATCACTTAATCATTAATTATGTAGATAGATAGATAGATAGACAGACAGACAGACAGACAGACAGACAGATAGATAGATAGATAGATAGATATGTCTACTGTACTTGGAAAATAAAATCAACTGCTAGTTTGATCTATAACAAGTGAAAACAGAGAGTGTTAAGTCATACTGGGTCACAAGTACTTCAAGATGTGCTTCTAATAGTAAACAAATAAGGCAGGAACTAGAATGCCTGACAATTGATCATTAAAAGAAGAACAGCTATAAAAGCAAACAACTGTCACTTGTAAAACGAAAAGATAAAGGGCTTGTTTAAATAAGTCTCATTATAAACTGCCTTTTAAAGTTAATAGCTATTCATAGCAAAATTATGTCATGAGAATTGGCTTCTGCTGGGTGTGAAATGCTTTTCAACCAATGTTTTATTGGTTAGAGCCACATCTGGTGCATTACAATACATAGAAGATGCTAAACAGACAAACTATCATCATCAATTACGTTCAAACTGCACGTATTTATGAAAATCAATGTATAACAATCATTTGGGTTTAGTGTAGGGTAGTCATTTTCATTTTGATAATCAAATGGGTTCTTGAGTATCTCTCAACTCAGTTTTCCTCACCCAGTGGCTTGTGAGCAAAATATTGCTCGCCAACACCTTGGATGTTGCTCCCAGTGGCTTCAAAGCAGGTGCTTATTTTTGAATTCCTGGCTTGGCAGAAAGTTTTGGTTGCATAAAACCAAATTTATTGCCAAACAGAGCCTCCTGTAGGCTGCCAGTCCACATAGGGGCTACCAAATAGCCAATCACTGCCCTTATTTGGCACTCTGGAAACTTTTTTTATGCGTGTTGTTGCTCTCCAACTCATTTGAATGTTCATCAAAAAAGTTTGATTATAATTTATCTATGAAAGCTTTCAGTAATTCAGAGCTTTCTGAATAATGGGTTACTGGGTAACAGATCATATGCCTGTATATGAAAGCTGATATTGCTTATGGCCAACAACAGATATTGGTAACCCAGCATTCTCCCTACAATAAATAAGTTATGGGTTTCTTTATGTAGCACTCACATATTGTGCAGTACTCTTTAAAGATTATATACTGTATAATAATATATTTCCTGCCCCAGTGGAGCCGATATATAGAGTATAATATTTATCAGTTGGTCATCACACACATGGGGGGTCATTCCTCACTGAAAGAGCATATCTGTAGGCTTTCACTCCTGCACGAATAACAAAGTGATGAGTGTTGAATAGCATTAGCTTGCAAGTTCATCAGTTCCTTTGGGGGCAGAAAAAGCAAAGCAAAAATGCACAGTGTAAAAAATAACAAACACAAGTGGTCCTTTGTGGTGGTAACTTAATAGCAAGAAAAAATTGGTGTGAACTAATGAAAGAGCACACATACTCAACCTGAACAAGCTCCCAAGCATGAGAACAAATTGGGGTTTTACTTGATCTACTGCAGTGTCCCTTGATCATTCTGCAGGGGGTTTTGTTTATGTAAAGTTGTTAATCAGACGGTTCTGATCATCTCAAACACGCTCCATACATATTACCATAACAGACTAGTTGGACACAAGTTGTACCGCAAAGTTATAAAACAAATGTAGAACTGAGCTGGTATCTATGCGACTCACAATTCTCACAATACTGTACATGTTCCTTAGCAACTTACAGAGAGCTTCGATCTGAAAAGGAACAAGGAAGGATGCACAACAACGAATGAAGTTTGTGACAATTATAACATGTGGCAGTGGTAACTACTAGGAATGCATGTTAAACTGCCTAGCATGTCAAAAAAGTACTGTGTCCAGAGGACTGAATAATAATTGGGGAGAAGACAGCCCTCGTGCTGATTCACAATATGCAGTATTTTAGTGAGAGTGAGTGCAAGCATGCTGGTATCTGTGTATGCAGTAGTGGGGGTCCTTCTGTTACATGTGTTGCCCTTATAAGCACAATGCAGAACATCTATAATGGCATCTAATTTGAAATCATTTATTTCTAAATAGATCACCAAATAATGAAGTGAGTGGGTGAGATATTGCTGGATCCAAAATACTAAACTCTCTCTGCTTTCCCTTTGTGTTCTTCCCAGCCTTGTTCTCTCCTTACTTAACCCTGCCATATACTTCCCACATTTCATTATCAGCTAAACTTGACACTGTCAGGCTTTAAACATAATAAGTTTCAGCTGGAGGCAGGTCATTCAAAACCTTCTTCATTTATGACTATAAGACTACCTTTCCTATCAGGAAATATCTATTTAAGGTAAACATTTTACAGTGCTATTATTGGAAGCTTTTCTATACAACGGCTTCTTTTTTTTCTAGGTGATGCTATAAAAAAATAGTTTTAACTCTTGTGGCGGGGGTTTTTTCCAGACATCCGGAATGGTCTAAAGATGGTGTTTCACTTCACTGATCTCTGAGTACAATAAAAGCAGTTGTGCTCCTATAAAGTTTGGAAGTACTATGGAATTTTTCTGCCATCACTGTAGGTACCAGCCAGAAGAAGCTGGATCCGTAGTGCATGGAACATTGCTTATGTGTGTATTTACAGCACTTTGCTACCTATTTCCACACCTGCCAAACTGTCAGCTGCTCATGTGCCAACTAAATGCAAATCCACAGTCACAGAGTTCATGCCTGACACACTCTTTGTATTCCATGCTCAGTGGGTGACCAGCTGCACTGGGAATAACATGTTGGGTGGGGTTGGTGTCACACCACAAAGATTAAAATGTAAATGTGCAACACAATTAACCATACTGAATACTTGTACTTTTATGACTCACTCTCCAATAAGTTAGCCACTTCATATTGAAGAGCATTCACACAGCATGACACATTTCTGAACTTAAAAAGACCCTTTTTGGCACAGTGTTAGAACAGTTTATCTGTTCAAACAGTTTCAGTGGAAACCATTTCTAACCTGCTATGATGGTTAGTCAATTTTGTGTGGCATTTTTCCAAAGCTGGATATATTTACAGTTGACACAGACCTAGAAGGTATCTTTGAGAGACCTATTCAGCAAAGCTATAGTGAGTGAGAAGAAAGTAAAATTAAGGAAGGATTACAACATTCTGGTAGGATGTGCTCACACATTTAATGAAAAATATATGTTTGTGTAGATAGTTACATTTATTTTGTTTCCTTCTTTGCAACATTGCTTTATAATCTTCTACATCTATTCTTGTCCTCCAAAAAGTTGGAGCTTAGCAAGAAAGCATTTATTTATGATTCATGGCTGATACATTAGATAGTTTTAAGAAGCGGTTGGATGGCTTTTTAGGTAATGAGGGAATACAGGGTTGTGGAAGATAGCTCATAGTACAAGGGGTTGGATGGCTTTTTAGCTAGTGAGTGAATACAGGATTATGGAAGATAGGTCATAGTACAAGTTGATCCAGGGACTAGTCTGATTGCCATATTGGAGTCAGGAAGGAATTTTCCCCCTCTGAGGCAGATTGGAGAGGCTTCAGATGGTTTTTTTTTGCCTTCCTCTGGATCAACTATCAGTTAGGCAGTTTAAAAAAAATAGGTTAATAGGATGAACTTGATGGAAGTGTGTCTTTTTTTCAGTCTAACTTACTGTGCTACGAACAGTAGGAAAAATATATATTATATATATATATATAGGGGGAGCACTCAAACGGCTAACTTCATGTGTGCTGCACATAAAAGGCTGCTTTGAGAAAGTGGCCGGAGGGCTACGAAACGCATCAAGCATAAGGTTCTTATTGTTATTATTATCATTTTTGCTTGATTCCCATTTTTTGATGCCTTTTTGAGAATTGTTTTAATCGCAGAATAAACTCCATGTTTTAACTCCACGTGGTGCTCCATATACTTTCTACATTGTAACTTACTATGCTACTATGAAAAACTGAGTTCTGCATTTGAATGGGGTTGTGGCCCTCTCCCAATAGTTCTGCATGGACAACTAACATGATATGATCATTGACCATGTGGCCAAAAGCTTGGGACAACCCAAATGAGTTTATCCAGCTCCTGCTAGATAACCTCATCATGCATGGATAACTTGATAGTATCTCTGAGTGTATCTGCTATAAATGGAGCCAAGTTATGCACCACAAAATTATTATTTTCACTAGTGATGGGCGAATCTGTCCTGTTTCAGATGAAAAATGTATGAAACTCCTTGAAGTCAAATGGCATCAAAATAATTTTAAAGCACAACAATTTTTACACAAGCAACAATTTAAACATGCGTAACTGTTTTGTCCAAATGCAGTAAAGTCAATGGGCATCAAAATAATTTTGAAACACAATAGCAATTTTTATGCACACAACAATTTTTACACATGCAACTTTTTTGTCCAAATGCATTAAAGTCAATCGGTGTCAAAATTATTTTGATGCAAGACAATTTAAAAAAAAAAACTTTTTTGTTGCAGCAAATTTTTTTGATAGTGAATTCATGCAGCAGTTCTGCGAAAGCACTAGTGGTTAATTCTGCCTAGCTCAACTTCACTAGAGTTCTTGAGCTCAGGATAATTTGCATAGAGTTATTTTAA
Source organism: Xenopus borealis (assembly GCA_024363595.1). Classification (NCBI taxonomy): domain Eukaryota; kingdom Metazoa; phylum Chordata; class Amphibia; order Anura; family Pipidae; genus Xenopus; species Xenopus borealis. Next base: position 34,312,081 of record CM044441.1, read on the forward strand.
TGCCCTACATATAACCCAACAGTTAAATAATGTGCCACATGGTAGAGAATGTATGGGGAAAACCGGGTGCCTGAAAATTCTTTTATGCCTTTTGCAGCCTAACACCCTGAAAAATTGAAAAGACACCAACGTTTTTTGGGGCTTAGAAGATTACACTCAAAAATGATGATGTAGTTGAAGATTGAGGATGTTCTATGCACTCCAATGCACTTTGCCAGGTCAGAGCTGGTGAAGGCAAGTCTGGCGAAAGAGATAATGTTCAGTAAAATCTGCATCTTAGTGAATTTGATGAGTTATGTTCATTCACCGGAACGAAAATTCACCTGGCGTTAGAGTGCATCTATCTCCTTGCTAGCGATGGGAAGGCTGCAAATTAACAAAATGACCTCAGATTACCGTTAGTCACTTCGCCCTTTAGTGAATCTGCACGCAAGTGTTTCAAATTATATTTATTGTTAAAAAATTATATTTTATCTAACCTCACAAAACCTTTCAACCTGCATTGCACTTCTATGGTGTATGTATTTATTTTGCCTTTGGATATAGCCTGAAGATTATTGATTATCCCAGTATGAATATCAATTTCAAGAAAACAGTATGGATGATTTGATAACATGCTCAGCAATATGCAATAGAACAGTATTGCTTTTCTAAGACAAATTTACTGGCTTTAATATTAGTATGGTTGATGTACTTAAAATATTAAATATACTATCTTAGTCAGATGGGAAAACAATTTGCTTTACACTCATTTCCTAGTCAGGAAGCTGTGAGAAGTGCAAAGGAAACTGTATATCCCAGCCTGCTGAAAAGCAGCATGTGCAATATAAGATATCCCAAAGGGATGCTAACAGTAAAATATAATTTCACTGAATGAGCAATGATTTGCTTTGAAAGAACATGTGGTAGCATTTACAGTATTTAATATTTGGTGCTTGCCGTGGCTGGGACAGGCAATTTTCTTTTACGCACCTTCCTTCCTGGTTAGGAGGCCTTGCTGTGCAAAACATCTGAGAGAATTAAAAGACAACGTAACAAGTTGGATATATGAACTTTATATTGAGACATGTGTCACATATATTTTATTGGCAGCTTGCTCTGTGAAGATTTAAATCAAGAAACTTCTAATACTTTCATTCTCCCAAAGTTGGCTTGTAATTTGCTGTAAGGTTGCTTGTAGTCCTCTCTGGTAACATATGGACACACAAAGCAAAGCATGATTGAAAAAGAAAACTATTCAACCAGGTGGATATGTATATAAAATATGCATTGCCCTTTAAATTACATATAATACTATCTTATATAATACAGCACATTGAAGCGAAACATGATACTAATACATTGTGCAAATATTTTTGTGTGCACCCATTATCTTTGTTGTTAACAACTGATCATGTATGTCTGCCCAACTTTGTCCCACAATACCTGGGGATAATTGGTCAATGAACTGCTTATTTGTCCATCTGTTATGAAGGACTGTTTTTTCCAGCCAATGGCCAACTTAGTTTCATTCTCATTCATGTCCAGATGTAAAATTCTCAATTAGAGATCCAACTGTATCCAAGAATAACCAAACTGCATATATTGTACTGATTCCTACTTCAAACTTGAGAAAAAACTGATGACATGGTCGAACTTTCATTTAATTTTCTACATTAATAAAGCAACATTATATGGCTTATTTTTCATCTGTACCAGGCATCCCCACCCATAAAACCACAGAGAAAAAATAACTTAATCTGTTTTCATTTCTTTAGTTTACAGTACTTAAATTCTAGTATGAGGAATGGAATTTAAAGATTATTGGAAGTGTTTAACAATGTTGACAGACACATACAGTTTCTCTTATACTTCTTTTCTGAAGTCTTTATACTTTGCTGTTTACACTGAATCACCCCTACATATTTGATATATATTCCTGCCTTTGTGTATTATTTCTGCCTTAATTCGTGCTGTACTTAGACTTTCCTCATTTCCTATGGAAAATATGACATGTTTAATTTTCTAGTTCTCTAATTTCTTAATGTTTTTGCTGAAAGAATGAAATTAATCTTAATTGACAAGAAATGTACACATAATAAATTACCCATCAATGCTTAAATCCCATCTTGTATGAGAAATAGTTAATAATTTAACAAATGAGGAGCATGTATAGCATTAAGGATTGCTCATTGCAGTTTCTTGGCAGTTAAGTAAATATAATTTCACTTCCAGGCCTCTATTTTGTTTCATTAATGTTAATGTTTTAAGGGATTGTGTTCAGACATTGGGATATGTATACTTTGAAATAAGTAGTTTTCAGGAAAATAATATTTACTTTTGCAGAGAAATAAATGGCATCAACCTTTCACGAAGATTCTCTGTTGGGTCCTATGGCGCCCAGTCTTAAATGAGATGGTACTTGCAGGAATTCTTGTTACTTCCTCAATGATTTCCTGTTTATGGAAAATCCATCTTATCCTTCCCTATGACATGGATTCAATTGAAAGAATAGGGCAGTAATCATGGCCCAATACATGACCCTCTGAATCTAAAAGAATTGAAATTGTGTCACCCATAAAAGTTAAATAAAAAATCATAAGCTGTTTGAATTACTTGGGACCATCTCAACTACCATTTAAATGCAATCATCTCTCCTCAGCCCTTCCACCCATCTTTCTTTCATTCTCCTTAATTCATTCCTTCCTTTAAATGAAGAATGACGTGCAAATGTTTTTATACAATGTTAAACAAGGCCTCTTACATGGGACTTTATCATCTGTCCAAGTTACTACACATTTGTTCCATAACAGACAGAAAGGCAAGAAAAAATAAGAATCATTCATCCCCATGGATCTCTAAACATGCAGACACATCCGGATGTGCCTATATCTCTTAATGCATCTGTGAATACAGAAAAATTGGATAAGTACTACTATTTCTGCATTTTAAAGTCTGAATGACACATTCACTCAAATCAAGTGGCATAAACTAAATGTAAATTTGGCAGTGTTTGAGATCCAATCAATGCAATATGGCCTTCCATCAGCCCACAAAAATGCCATCACTTTAATAGCTCTATATGCCTTGCCAGTAATGGTACTGGAGATGCACATTTGCAGTGAGGTGACTGATTGCTTAGTATTGAATCATGCCAGGAGCCCACTGGGAAAATGAGAGGACCTTGTATAATTAGAGCCAAAATGGCTGCCTCATCAAATATCCTACTGAAGCCTATGGTATTTATCTAAGTTTGGTTTGGGTATTCACACTGGAATGTAAATATATTTCATTATTTTAAAAAGTAATAAAAGAAAAAAATGAAACTAATAAAAATTAATTTAGACTAAAAGAATAATGGGTTGTAGAGACTAGAGTAAGTACTGCGCTACAAACCATTGGTGAATCCACCAGTAAACGAGTCATTCCGCGATCTGCAGCACTTCTGTGCTAATGATTGATCCAGATGTACTCTGAATATTCTGAATCCCCTTAATTTTCATGTGAACTTGAATGTGGAAACATTAAATGGGCATAGGATTCTCACCATTTCTTAGGGAAAAATGTCTTCCTTTATTTTAATCTGTCCTCTCTTTAAATAACATTGGCATCTGTTTTTGCCAGGTGGCAACCCTAAATGAACAGCTTGAACAAAATGTTACCTTTATTATTCTGTGGTTAAAAAACATTGTCCTGAGAGTTCTAAATCATACTAAAAGCTAATTTGGCTATAAACTTTACATCTAAAATAGACCAAAGTTGCTGGAAGCATAGGCATTACATTCATTGAAAGGTATAAGTTTCAATATTGGGTTTCCTTTCATAAGTGAATGTTCTATTGACTAAAAAGGTACAGGTATGGAATTTAGGGATGGGCAAATTTATTCGCTAGCAGCAAATTAGCGGCGAATTCCCGTGATTCGCCGCCGGCGAATAAATTCGTGAAACACCCAAAAAAATTTGCCTGGCGAAAATTCGCTTGAAAAATAAAAACGAGACGTGCCAAAAACGACGCGACGCGGAAAAAAAATGAATTTTTTGCCAATTTGCAAATTTCGCTACAAATTCGCAAATTTTTCGGCAAAGCGAATCTACCTAGATTCGCCCATCACTAATGGAATCTCTTATCAGGAAACCTGATACTGAGAAAGTTCAGATTTACAGTCTGCTATAGGGTCCATTTTCAGTATAAACATAGTACAGTTGAACTGTGCATTGGCCAGAATGAATATGTTTTTGCAGTGTCTTTTAAGCTGTTACTTTACTTTTTAACATTTTTTGTCTATACAGAAACTTGTAAGAGGTGGTAATCCCTTCACATATTATTTGAGGGGAATAATATGAGTGATAGATAGATAGATAGATAGATAGATAGATAGATAGATAGATAGATAGATAGATAGATAGATAGAGCACTACGAAATATGTTGACACTATAGAAATACATGTTAATAATAAACAATAATTATTAATAAATAGTTATATATGAAAGAAGAAGTGCAATTTGTTGTAATAAATCTGAGGCCGTGGTCATTAACCTATAATCCTAACAGAGTGTAAATATGTAATTTTGCAGTAAGTCATTTCACATCTTAGTTTTCATTAATTTAAATACAATGCAAATCATCAGGGTATAAATTCATGGCCCCTTAACATTTAGTTTGGGGGATTAATATAAGAAGAGAGATGATAGATCATCAGACCTATTGAGTGTTATACCTTTTTATAGCTAGGTAGATAGAGCACTATGAAATGTGTTGGCGCTATAAAAATACATGTTAATAATAAACAATAATAAATAAATAAATAGATTGATAGATAAATAGTTTTTCATTTGTGGGCTGCACACAAACTCAGTATGAAAGAAGAAGTGCAATTTGTTGTTATAAACCTGAGGCCGTTGTCATTAACCTATAATCCTAACAGAGTGTAAATATATCATTTTGCAGTAAGTCATTTCACATCTTAGTTTTTATTAATGTAAATATAATTCAAATCATCAGGGTATAAATTCATGGCCCCTTGACATTTAGTTTGGGGGATTAATATAAGAAGATAAATGATAGATCATCAGACCTATTGAGTGGCATACCTTTTTTCCTATATATATATCTATATATAGTGATGGGCGAATTTATTCGCCAGGGGCAAATTCGCGGCGAACTCCCGCGATTCGCCGCTGGTGAATAAATTCACGAAACGCCAGCGAAAATTCGACAAAAAAAACACGCGACTCGCACCGAAAATGATGCAACGCTAATGACGCAAAAACGACACAACGCGTCAAAGTTGACGTGACGCGCGTCAAAAGCGTACCGTGACTCCTTTTGAAAATTTTTCGCCAATTCGCAAATTTTTTGCCAAAGCGAAACTGGGGAGATTCGCCTATCACTATCTCTATGTTATCCTATACTGCCATTTATAATACATATTAATGCTCATCAATACTTTTTCAAATGTTCTTTTTTTATACAATTCTGAAAATTAAGCACCATTCCACTGATCAACCTATTTAGTGCCATAGACTCTTCAAGCACCAGCCTTACCATACTGGAATCTGAGATGCTTTATCACCCTCTCCAGTGTAATAAACTACAACATTATCACATTCCAACCATTCCAGACATGAAAGGTCTACATTTACAATCATCAACAGATATGTATTACCTCCTAGAATAATAAGGACAAGGAGAGAAACATGAGTAGACATTCTGTGGATATTGTGAAAATTACCCACAAGTGTTTTGGGATATATTATATTCTGTAGAATAGATTATAGTTTATTAGAACTACTTTTTTATTTTGCCATCATTTTATAATTTTTTTATAATTGAGCTCTTCAAATGGATATAATTGCTGCTCATTTTAGAGCAAAACAGAGAATGATAAATGTACAGTGTATAAATGAGAGAGTCATATAAACAGGCTAAAATCTTCCCAACGTGACACCTTTAAACAACCCTTCTAAAGTTCTCTACCCATATTTGCCCCTCCAAATTCAAAGTGTTTGCTGGCACATGAGGCATCTGACTCAAAGAGATTATTCCAAAAATCCTAATTTTACCCACACAACTAGCTTAAAGAACAACATAACCAGTACACTTATAAAAACAAAGAAGGGCAGACAGAAAACGGATATTGAGGTCAGAAAATGTACTTTGTAAAAATAAAGAAAATAATAATTGTATAATTTTAAATATATTTTTTTGTGCTAGGTCAGTGATGGTGATTTTATATAGCGTTGGGTTTCTCTGACTGTTTATGTACTGTCGTATTGAGCATCCTCTGAAAGCCAATCTGTAGGCCAACAACAATTTGACATTAGGTAGTATATCCTTCTCAGATAGCTTTTTGGCTAATGCAATGGGTGGCCATATAACCCTAAAGCATAACACAGGTCAGCAAGATAAAAAGATGCCTATTAACTATTGCGATTTAAAAAAAACCCAGTATCCAGAAACACCCAGAATGGGAAAGTGAATAATTCAAATTTATTTTAATTACCCCTTTGCTCTCTAATCATATTACAGTACCTTGTACTTGATGGTTCCTAAGCTACATGAATCCATATCGGTGGCAAAACAATCCTGTTCAAATGTTCATGTTCAAATGTTTAAAACTACAGGTCCCAGACATTCAGGGTAATACATTTCCTCCTGCACTATTACTGTAGCATCACATTTACAGCAATGTGTATGCAGTAGTGTTATACTGCACTCTAATCCAGATTAATCAATATCCTGTGGGTGCTGGATCAAAAAAATGTATGTAGATAGTAGTACAGATCCGCACACCAAATGTTCCGTGAATTTGATGATTTTTACTAATACAGATGCAGCCACTTGGATTTGTGTGTTAAATGCGTCATGACTCAGGGCTAGTTGAAGAAACTGTTATCTAAAGTTATCTTAACTCATTTAATGCATTTAACCTTTTCATTAGCATACCAAAGCACCATTGTTTTCAATGGTGAACTCTTTAATTGGATGGGATACTGTGACTCAATTTTCTGTGTTAAATAAGACAAGTGTGAAGTCTGAGTTTGGTTGTTCTGTGTCAAACACACAATCCAAAGTGTCTTAGTGTAGATAAGTTGTGCAGAGGAGAACTCAAAGACTCTATCTCTTCATTAGCATGACACTTTTAGAGTTTTCTACTGGGTAACTGTTTTGTACTGTAAATATGTCCACTGATACCTTTCAGCCAGGTCAGATTAGATTGTGGAAATTTGACACAAAACCCAAATGATATTAAAAACTGTTTTTAAACTGAACATTTTCCCTTTATAACTATGGTTTGTTCTACACAATCACCTTATCTGAAATACCAAAAGAAAATATAGAAAAATAATTCTAACTAGGTAATTTAGAAATGCTGCTACTTCATTGTCAAGTGCTATGCTCCCAAAGGAAACAAGACTCTGCTGCCGACTCAGTCTCTCAATACTGTGCCTGAAGCTTACTGACCCATGTCGGGGCCCATTGTGCCTGCCCTACCAATGCCACCTGCCAGGCAAAGTATCTATTGCAGTATTGATGTAGGCCTCTTCCAAGAGGTCTCTGTAGGCCAGGGTTGCGACTTGTCCAGTTTTGACTCAGACAGTTCAGATTTAAGAAGGGTTGTCTGGGTCAAAACCACCTGCCATGTTTTTAAAATTAGGAAAACCGTGCAGGATTTGCCTAGCTCGATGTGGTAATTGACCAATGGCATATTCTGGCCGCGTGATATCATTGGTCCACACTTGTGATGTCACGGTCCCACCTTGTGATGTTCTCTCTCACCCCCCTCCTGCCTGGATTTCCTATAACTTAAAGATGGAAATCCTATTGTAGGCCCACTGTTTGACCCAATCATTGCCCTGGGGAGGGGCAACAATTGGATCAGCTTGATTTGACCTAACATTTGGGAGAGCAAATTGGTTAGAAATCAGCTCATTTATTGACCTCTCCAAACTCTCAAAGTGTATGGCCAACTTAGGACATGAAAGGACACAAATAGGGGTTGAATTGTGTTCTGAACAGCATAAAGAAGCATTGATATGTTTTAGTTTTTTGAGTGGTTTCAAGATAGTCAATACAAATGTACATTAAACATGTGCAGGGGGTCACTAAATAGCTTCTTTTACAATACAGAGATTTTATCTGTTGTACAAAGTACATAGAAAGTTGCTTTCAGATTAAATGTATTACAGTTACATGGTAAATTTGTGTTAAAAAATGGCAACTGTTCATCTTGTTCAACCTTTAATTGTCATCTCCAACATCACTAAAGGGAAAAATCATAAAATTCCCATTACTCTTGAGCTCATACTTGTTAAAATTCTGCTTCTTTCCCCAAAGCCAGTGTCCTTTTTTATGCAAAGCAGTACCTTACAGAGTACTTTATTAGCTTTAACAGCCACTTGTAACAGGTTGCAATGAAAGTACTGCTTTTTTTCACAGCTTGTCCTATAGAGTGGCCTTTCCCTTTACTAATGGTCCTCTTCCTTTCTTCCTGGAAGAACCTTAATTAACACTAACAATGACAATTAAAAAAACAGTAATATAATTGACAGGTCAATCTATCATCAGCCCTAGATTTGTGGAACGGCCACCAAGGCCCAGGACTAGGATCCATGATTTTAGGGGGCAGATTGCCACCCAACCACATCCACATTGGTTCAGAAACACAGGGGATGTGTGGGAAATACAATAGTTTCTTTAAATATCCTGTGCGCCAATCCCCAGTGCTCTGGACTTGATGATGAAAATGTGCATGTGCACAAATAAAGGGAAGGGACCGGGGCGATTAACGGGAGTGGGCCTAGGGGCCCCCGCTATATAAATCCACCCTGCCTATCATGGTGACATAGATACTTCAACCAAACTAGTAAACAATAGTCTTGAAGGAAGCTTGCATACATTTCTAGTTTATTGTTTACCTCCTTAAACAATGTTAAGGTATATGCAAATGTAATTTCACTTTGAAAGTCAGTATTCTGAAATACTATAGCAGCATTTAGCACTCCTCCAATCAAGGCTCAATTTCACAAAATGCCTTGCATGCTTTTTCAGAGAAATGTTGTCTTCCTCCACGTTGTTTTATTAGTAAAAACCAAGAATCCAAATAATAGAAAGGGACAGACAAATACTACTTTAAAAAGCAAATGTTTAAAACATTGATAATGTATTTATATGTACTGAAAACTTGTTTAATATTATATATTCTTTCGTTTGGCAAAGTTTTATTTTGGTTTTCATGTCCACCCCATTAAGAAATGATTCCTCCCACATACTTTACACTCAACTTTAGCCTGATGAAAACTAGAACAGAGAAGATGATGTTTCAGTTGTTATGCCCAGTAAACTGTACCTCTGGGGTGTCATGTAATTTCTTTGTTAAGGCAGATATGCTTGTACAGGAAGTTTCAATTGGACCATGATAATGGTAAGTGACTAAATTAACATCAACAGTCATTTCAGAAATGAGACAATTATTTAGCACGGGTATGTGAAGCTCGAATAACACACATGGCCGAAATGAGTTTATAAACAGGATCAAGAGCAATTAGGGAGGAAACGTTCTGTTGACAGACTTAAGCACCATTTTATCTTATCCACTAGACTCCTGCCAATCACAGTACAAACATATGAGATGCTGAGAAGTTGTTATAAAGTGAAGCCAAGGGAGTGGTTCTTAATTAAAAGACATGAAAGAATGGTTCTATGAAGGAGAAGATACTTAAACTTGTGCATCATATTATACAAATGATTAAACTGTATATAGAGGTAGGGGATCTGTTATCCAGAGATCCATTATCCAGAAAACTCCAGAAGTCAGTCTCCCATGGACTCCATTTTTATCAAATCATTCAGATTTTTAAAACTGATTTTCTTTTTCTCTGTAATAATAAAAAAGTATGCTTGATCCTGACTAAGATATAATTAATCCTTTTTAGAGGTTCATGTTATGTTTAAAATAATTTCGAGTAGACTTAATTATGGAGATCCATATTAAAGAAATATCCCTTGTCTGGAAAAAACATGGTCCCGAGCATTCTGCATAACAGGTCCCCAACCTGTATATTTTTTAGTGGTTAAAAACATACTGATATTTTGTTGTATAACAAGCCCCACCATCCTCTGACAACCAAGGGCAGTAAGGGGAAACTATAGAAAGAGATCAGTTTGGCAGCTATTTATGGGATACCTTTTGCTTTTTTTACACAAGCCGATATAGTATACTTATCTATTTCAAGCACCACAATGGGCAATGTTTCTGACATTTTTAGACACTTTCTTAAATTCTATGAAAACATGTTGAAGTAAACTCCAAAAATTACAGTTAGAAAGCCTGGCTATATAGATTGCTACATCAAATCCATAGTAGTTGTTATTGTGAGTTAGAAGTTCATAAATATAATATAGTCGTCACTTCTTTCTCTCAATTATCTTTTTGTATTCACACTATTATTACTGTTACTAGTATTACTTTTTCTCGTTGGGCTGTGTACTGAATGTGGAACCTAATAATAAAATTGCATTTACTCACTACTTCTTGACATTTAGAAATGCCATTTTAAACTCCAAATGTGACAAATAAAGCCTACTAATACCGTTTATCTCAATGGCGGTTGAAATGGTAAGCGAGGAGTGGACAGGAAGATTCATCAGTGCTTACTGACAGTTTTTATATGGTGAGGAAGTGGCAGGAGAGGAAGTAATTGGGAATTATACACAGGAAGGTTGTTTTAAGAAGCACAGGAGTTGATGCTGATGTGCCTGCTGCTGTAGAAATAGTAGGAGCATCAGCAAATGTATAGAGACAATAGCAGGCTGTTGGGACATATATGATATAAGGCAATTGTGGCAGACATTCAGTAGAAGTAAAATCGAAGTTAGAAAAATGTATGCAAGCATGCTTTGTATACCATCTGCTTAAAGGATTTTGTGAGGTCACCTCGTAAAAGGGTGTATAGAGAAAACAGAAGTGGTCCCAGGGCTGATCCTTGGAGCACACTGAAATGAAGGTCAAGAGTATCAGAGTGGGTGTTAAGCAATGTTAGAAATATTAGGAGGAAGTTTAGTCTAGGCATATAAGTTATATATATAAGAAATAGAATATCTATCTTGCCAAAAAGTCTGAAGCCGGTAAGCACAGTACAATGTAATTTGCTTTTAGCAATGTATATGCTCCTTGTTGGAGGAGTTTTAATGGAATGTACAGAAGTGAACACTAAATAGTGAGAGGGGTCAAGGCAAGATTCTCCAGGCTTTTATAGCTAAAAGACAAATGATCACTGTGTGTGAGAGATGTGTAGGATCAGTGAACTAAGTTGAATATGCTGTAACAGTTAGGGGGTTATTAATCAAAGATCAAGTTTGTGAGGTTTTTTCTACCTCAAATAAACTCACAACTCAAATGTTCACTTATTTATATAATCAAAATGTAAAAAAAACCTGGATCAATGCAATCAATTTATTGAGTTATCAGCAAAAAAAAAACTCAAATCGATCTATTTGAGTGCAAACCACCAAAAAACAGAAAATCATGAAGGTTAAAAACATCTTAAAATGGTTCTCTCTGCCATTATCTTTTATATGACCTTGTACTTCTTTCAGCTTCAGTGCATAATAAATCTCAAAACAATGGAGTTTTTTTTTATCCTGAAAAAGTTTATACTGAAATTACTCTTAAAAAAACTCAGAAAAAAACACGGCTTGACCTTTTATACCCCATTAATGTTGAGGGCAAGGGAAAGTCATTCTGGAGAAATAGAGTGAAATGTAATTTTTAAGGATCAATGTAGATTTTATTTTTTTTCTTAGCAGAAATTATGGTTTGATACATAGTCAGAATAGGGCCACAAATCAGCTCAGTATTGAATTATGTCTAGTATTTGCAGTGACTGACATATGTAAAGCATGTGCTGTTATTTGAAATGGGCTTTAAGCCAGTAAAATAAAGAGGAACTAGAGATTACTATTAAGAGACAGCCTAAGATACATAGGATAGTGTTGCTGGTTTGTGACTGGCCATGTTACATTTTTGTCCAAGGTGCAATCTAAACTTGATCTCATCTAATTAAATCTCTCCATTATAGGGATGGTTGCATGTGTCTCTGACCTTTGCAACTGAACTGGTTTGAAAGAATGGATATATATGGATACAATGCAGGCTAGAAGAGAAATACAAGTAATAATAATACTAACCATAAAAAGAAAACCTACCCCTGTCTATAAGCTTTTAAGGTGAAATTATATTATCATTCCTTACTTATATTACACCAACATGTTATGCTGGTGCCATAAAAAATTTCAGTAACACAAAAAAATCAGAATTTGGGGGTCTTTCTCTGGAAACAAAGCAGAGCTGCAGGGAGATAATGCAGATAAGTATAAATACATTATGATAGGTAGAGGATTAATAAACTTCTTGCAGATAGCATCTTGAGTATAATGAAACCCAGGACACCATCACTACAAGGCAGTTTAAATTCCAGTCATTACAGAATAGTGATATAAAAGTGATATAAAACTCAGAAGACGAAAAATAAAATACAGATGCTCATAGTTAATTCCTAAATTTGCTCTCCCTTTAAATATGTAAGCGTAAAGGCCACTATGATAAAACATGCCTTAACTAGCATAATACAAAAGCATACTACCTATCTACTGTGGTTTCAATTCTTTCTTGGAACTCCTAAACATTATAAATATTGCACTATATTTTCCTATTATTTTCCTATTATTTCCTAGTTTTCTTTGCACACTGCAAAGGTAAATGGAAAGTGACACAAAACAGCCTCAAGCTAGTTCGAAAACCATCATCTGCCCTTCAAACATTTATACATAGACATTTTTTCCAAGCAAAGGCTATTTATTTTGGAAATTAAGTGTTAAACAAGGCTCATGATAGATAATTTTATAACCTCCTCCTCCATACTGCTGACGTTCCTACAAGACCATGGTGCCATGCATTGGATCATTTCTTTCTTCCTTTAGTAAACACAGAGTCTGTAGACTAAGCTATGTGCTCCGGAATAAGAGCAGCAGGTTGCCAGACATGACAATTTAATCCCAGGAAAGCTGAATCAATAGAATAATTAAAATGGTTACCATTTCATGTGTGACTATTAGTACCTTTCCAACAAACAGTTAACCCACATTGCATATGTGAGGTCTAATATAAACTCATCAGTCTTTCCAACTTTAGCATTTTTAAGGAAGAAGAAATGCACCAGCCTGGGGTTCCAGATAAGGACCTGGAATCACTGGGGGTGCTTAATAACTTGGAACCCCCCACCCAGTTATTTTACCTTTCCCCTGTTGTAGGACTAATTGAATTACAAGTCTCAATGCATCAATTCCTACAGCAAGAATTCATTTTTTACAGCCACTGTATCTGATTTATATGGTGTAGAATTAGGGTCTGATTTATCAAAGTTTGATCTGGGAATCTGGAAGGTATCCTATTTATATTCCCAGTTACTTTTCATTATTTGCGATGATGGATTCCCAAACATTATGGGTCGATCAGAATCAAGCAGGCTATAACAATTTCTGATAAGTCAGCTACTAAACTTAAAGGGGTTGTTCACCTTTGAGTTAACTTTTAGTATTATGTAGATAGTGATATCCTGAGACAATTTTCACTCAAATTTCATTTTAAGTAATTTAACTTTACATTCATCAGCTTTGCAGTTTTAATTTCAGGAATCTGGTTTCTAGGGTAATTTAGACAACAAGCATTGATCTGAACAAGAGACTGGAAGATAAATAGGAAAGGACCTGAAAAAAAGATGAGAAATAAAAAGTTGCAACAACAATAACGATGCCATTTGTTTTTTGTAGATGGGTTGGTGACCCATTGAAATCTAAAAGGAGTCAGAAAGACTAAAAATAATGAATACCAATTAAAAAGTTTCTTAGAATTGGCCATTCTTTAACATACTAAAAGTAAACTTAAAGGTGAACCACACCTATAAAGCCTTGATGTGGAAGGTTTAATTGTGGCTGAATTTAAAAACAAATAAAAGAGGTACAGCGATGACCTTCAGTGTCTATTAAACAGGAATCATTTGAACGATTCTCAGTAAACCACAAGATCACCATGTCTACCTACTGTAGGGATCATCTAATTACAAAGACTATTAAAAAAGCTAACATTTGGAATGCCTGTCCTGGATAACTCACATATATCTGTGAACTGGAAGGGTAAATAATGCTCACATTTGGCATGGGGTGTGAAGGGAGGGTCCCAATTAAGACACACTCTTTGATATGGTAAATATCTTTTAGCAGTTTGTCTTCTTTTTTGTCAGTTTGTGCACTCTGATTCTGTGTATATAAAAGAGATACTCGCAGTGGTTATGTCCTTAGGCTACAGAATTTTCAGATTCTTCATTAGTGTCCAGTGACAAAGTCAGCAGCAAAATGTAATGAATGGCAATGGATCATTTCACATTGTTTTCTATGGGAGATTCCATACACCTGAAGATTTCTCACATGAAATCTAACAATGTTAATAATTTTACTCATGTGCCAGACATTCTGTGCTGCTTCCCAAATAAAATGAGAAGGTATTTATTGTGTTTGCCTGAAAGTATTATTAACCTTATAGTGTTTACATATGTGTGACCATCTATTTTTCATGAAAAATATGACCAGTGGGATCTTTGATTGTAAGCTCCACTGGGACAAGGAGTGATGTGAATGTTGTATAATTCCTTTAAAGCACTGTAACATAAAGTATAATAATCTCTATTAGCTATGACTTTCATATTATCTATTACACAAGAAAATATATAGCCTGGTTTAATCACCACTTCATTGCCTGCATAATAACTGGAAAGAAAAGTCTACATGTACAGTTACAGAAGGCAGTGGTAAAAACAACAGGGTGGTAGAGCAAGAGGTAGAAGATGAAAGCAAAATGAAAAAGATATACTTAGAGTAGGGATACTGCAATTAAAGCTTCAACGTTTTCATCAAGTCCAGTAATCAGGACCAGTCAATCCACAGGTAGCATTAATTTGTCTATTTGAAAACAAATATCTCCCAGATTGATTTAGGTTAATGGATCTTAAGCTCTGTTACATTTAATTCACTAACCTAAATGTATCTTGAATTCTTCCTTCCTATTTCAACAGAATCCAATAAAAATGTTTCTTTTACCATAATCTGTCCTTCGATTTTTAAGGCTAAAATGAAAACACCCTTCATCTAGTGCAACAATCTGGATCCAGGAGTGTTTCAGACACAAAACAGGTTAGTAAGAGTATTTGTGGGTGAAAAAGGGAATGTGGTACAACTTTAAGATTCTCACAACACATGTGATAAATGGGATTACCCAGGGATGGGGTTGTGACAGGTAAAATACAAACCATGCAAAGACTGGCAGGTAACCGGTTGAATAAACTGTATATCTACATCACAAATTACATTTGAAATTTCAAAGTGGCTGTCCCTAGGGTTCGTCATTCACACCCCATGCCAAATGTGTGCAATGTTCACACTTCCAGTTAACAGATTTATGAGAACTCCCCTATTAAGCCTGTGTGTTTGATTGCACAATGCCTTTGCAAACAAAGACTGTTCCGGTACCAAATGATTTCCTAAAACAGCAAAAGTACTTTTGAATAAAACATCCCAAATGAGTGATTGATCCTTGACCGTTAAACCAACCACATTTACCACATCCTTCCCTTTGAATGCCAGATTTTTTTTCCCATTATATGGGCATTAGGAGATTAGAAAAATAAGTCAGAAGAACTTGTTTACTAAGACATTTTCCCTAGCAACCAATAAGAGATTTGCTTTCATCATAAACAATCATACTGACTAATCATCATACTGACTAGTTACTGCATTTGGACAAAATTGCTCAATGTTTGTATTTGAGCCCAAGACTTTCGTAATTCATGTTTTTTTTTTTTTATGGGGGTTGACAAAAGAGTGTAACTTTTAGACTATAAGATTGTATGGACCTTCTTTATACCAAAGAGCATAACTTTTAGGTTGTAAGATTGTATGAGCCTTCTTTACCTCTTGTATTGGTTATTGGTTTGAATAAGATTTAAAAATGATTCCTCTGCACATGACTATAAGTAAATATATTTGTTAATGTTATATATAATTTATATTACAATAGATATATTAATAGATAGATAGATAGATAGATAGATAGATAGAAAGATTTTAGTAATATTTCACAATTTAACAAATTATTTTACTATGACTTTTTCAGAGAAATTTGGTAGTTTGTTCATCATTTGGGAGATGCTTATCTTTCTCATCCTTTTGGAAATTTTCTGATATTTGCACTAAAAACCAGTTCGAAAAGAAGTGCAATCTATTGTAACAAAACTGAGGCAGAGGCCATTGACCATTATTCCTAAATGCATGTGAATATGTCATTTTGAGGTAAGTCATTGCACATCTTAGTTTTCATTAATTTAACCACACTTCAATTCAGGGTTTAAATCCGGCTTTTGAGGATATGTTATAAAAGTTAATGGAGGAAATAAGAGCAGGGCCAACTAATTCTCCTTTGCATGAATTTAATATAGCTTTAATATATATTATTTAGTGACTCATCCACCAGTGGGAAAGCATTGTGCAATTTATTGTTTGCACCAATGCACAGTGCACGTACATAGCAAGACTTCTTGCTGAAAAGGTCGTTGTTTTTACATCACAAACCTAATATTGCTATTCTTTAATAATGTGTTATGTGCAATTAAAATAGTAAATATAATGACTGCCTAATGAATGTTTATGCAAGTGTATCAATTAGCAAGATGTCTTTCCCCACTAAACTAAAAAAAGAATCACAGGTCAACAATCTCAGAAAGTGAAACTTCTTCTAGACGGGACAAAGTTTGTCTATGTTGTCACAGTTTTTGCAAGATCTAACTATTCATGCCAATGCTGACCCTCTTATGTTTCAAGGTCTGGACATGGTCACAACACCTGCCACTTGTAGTCACAGATGAAAATGGGAAGAATTGGAGTTATAAAAATATAATACACTCAAAATGCATTAATTAGGGGGGTTATTTGCTAAAACTTAAATTTTACTGACCAAGTTATTTTGGCAAAAACTTTTTTGTGGGGAAAAAACAAATTTTTCAAGATTTATTTTACCCTGATGCTCCAAATTTGGATTTTAGTAATAACCCCTTAAGTTCTTGAAGTAGTAGCCAGATAGTCCTGGACTTGTTTCAGTAAATTGGGGTATGCATTAACATATTAGCATGGGTAAAGTTTCTGGAAGAAATTAGTACTATGTTAGTTTAAAGAATAATAATAATGTAAGGGTGAACACTTACATTACACAGTGATGGACAGGTCTTTAGTCATTCAAAGTATAAATTGTTTATCTCTTGTACATCTGCAAGCAGATCAAATGTTAACAAAACCAAAGACATGCACTAAAAGGACATTTGCCATTTCAAAGAGTTTGACCTTTACCTAGTGAGTCTTTTCACACTTCACGCCAAATGTGTTCACTAATTACACATTAGATTAACAGATATGTGAGACACACCCCTTCTTGTTTTTGTTTCCTTGTTTTTCTTCCACTTACACTATGCCTCTGTTCTTTAAAATAGGGGCTGATCTACAGTAGTTCTTATTTTGTATCATGACACATACAATGACACATACAATATTTACTTGAAAACTTAAGCTGTATAAATTTGACATTGCAGAAATATTTCTTAATGGCAAATATTTTTAAAAGAAAAACAAAGCTTTAAGGGGCAGATTTACTTCGATGGGAATAGTTAGGATTTTTACCAGCAATTCGGTTGGTCGAACGATCAAATATAAAAATTCGATTGATTGATAAAATCTTTCTAATTGATTTTAACCTTTCAATCTAATTTTTATATTCAATCAAAATTTTTGAAATCCAATTAGGTAGGTTGAAACTGACGAACTAGGCAGTCGAATAAAAATTTTAAGGGGAAGTACTTTGACTGTTGAATATTCAAATACAATAGTCGAATAGTCAAATACTCAAAGCTACAAGCTTCTTATGATATCCAGAATGAATTATGTCATAATACCCCAGAACCAGAGGCATTCATGGAATTCATTCACAGGGGAACCCTGAAGCAACAGCCACCTCAAAGGTTCCCACTGCAGCCTGCATTAATAGATTCAGCGAACCTGCATTCAAAAATGTATGTGCAGACTTGATTCTGATGGTAAATTCAAACATGACAACATACCACCAACAACAGATATCTTTAAAATCGTGTCCTATTCTCATCAAAGTGTACAAACTATGTGCGTTTCAATGTTGGGCTGCAATTACACTGGAATTGTGGCAGAAATGCTGCATTGTAGGAGAGGTGCAAAAAATGCATTTTGAACACAGCACCTACATTTTTAGTTGATATTTTTTCCTCCATTTGAGCCCACACAATAACATGTATGATATACATTTTCAGCTGAAGGGAATATTGCAACTGACCAAAATATACACTCTAAACTATATTTTGTTACAGGATGTGGCAGACAAGAATGATTTTTATTTCCCTGTCCAAGTAGTGACAGGAGACATCGAAATAGAACCCTTTGGGATGGCATGTCTTACAAATGGTGGGAATTTTATTTGTAGCAACAAATGGCTTGTGACTGTCCCTGCATTCCCATGCAAGGTACACTGTATGCCAGAAGTAATATTCTCAACATATTTTCATGTGTATTCTGCTATAAAACATCCATTACTTGACATTTTTAAAAAAAGTCAAACTATAATATACATCCTAAATATTTTAGATGTGTGAGCCATGTCTCACAGTGATGACTTTATATAAACCTGACTCACATTTTATTTGAACCATTTGACACATTGATCAAAGCAGATGAATGAGTCAAATCATCAGCATGTACGAGACTGCTTTGTCCAATAGTTGTTGTGTTGAGTGCTAACATCTCCCTAAATGTTTAATCCCAATCCTAACTGTAAAGTGGATGATGATTTGGATTAATCTTTTCCACTCTAGAAAATAAATTGTTAAATGTGAATTGTTTTATAAATTTTAGCCATCATCACTACAAGGTTAAAAATAATGTTTAAACACGTCTTTAAATTGTCCCCTAAATAAGAGCTTATTGTAAAGTTATTACACTGTTGTACTTGAAACTGTGCATCTAAAACTACTTAAGGGGTTTCTGTATTATTATAAAGACTCACTGTTTCATGTGGCCTCCACAGTGTAGGACTATGGAATAACATTGCAAAATGTATTTAAATGCAAATATTTTGTTGTGTTTCCTTCAAAGAAAAAAATTATATACAGCAATAGCTATTTTTATTGAATATTTTTAGCTGTTTACATTTTAATATGTATATTAATTTGCATTGTTTATAAATTAATATTTTTGAATATGTATATGTGGATATTTTATAAACTATTTAAAATTTTATTTTTGCTAGTTTCACTTAAACATTCCCATACTGAACTTATCAAACACTCTATCTTCACTGTATCTTTCAGATTTAGTTTATTTTCTACTAATGAAATTGTTCATTTACCCAAAATAAATATATAAATATATATTCACAAATGAACACAATGTGTGGCAGCTAAATATGACTTTAAATATTTCAAAAAAGTCTTTGCTTCCTTAAATATATCTGCAGCACTAAACGGAGTCCATGAAGCGTATAGTTGAATTTAACCAAGAAATATGCATTATAATCAATTTGTGTGGACAGTGTGTTTTCTACCCTCTTGCAGCTGTTTACACCTGTTCTCTTTAGATAATAGTTATAATGTTTCATTATACAGTAGGTCTAAAATATAGCTATGATATAGTAGAACCACAAAGCTGCCAAGCTTTCAAGATGCTTGGCAAGTAAACCAGGAACTGTTCAGAAATAGCTAAAGCATGTGCATAGTATTCCTTACATTTATGCAATAACTTTTACGGTTTGTATTTCATGTCACATTAAAAAGAACTTACTGAAATTATTTTATAGATGCATTTCTAGTAAACGTAATGTTTATATTGAAAGTATAACTTGATTAAATTAAATTCTTTATCTTTGCACCCCAGAACATTGAATAGAAATTCTATTGGCTTGAAACACAGCTCAAAAATTGTTTGTTTTTCTTTTTCTATTTATAATACCGGTATGGGTCTGTTATCTTATACTTGATCCCAACTAAGATATTATTAATCCTTTTTGGAGGCAAAACAGCCTATTGGGTTTATTTAATATTAACATGATGTTCTATAGAAGTAAGGTATGAAGATCAAAATGATGGAAAGATCCATTATCTAGAACATTCTGGATAACAGGTCGCAAACCTCTTTCCTCTTTCATGCTGGGTAGGAAAAGTAGTGTAGGAAAATCAACATACTCCATACTTATGTTTCTGAGCGATCCATATCTCTTCCCAGCAAAAAATGAAGGGAGAACAGACAGATTTAGCAACAGACCTAGCAAGTAGACCAGATGTGAGTATAGGTCTTTTAAAAAAAAAAAGTTTGGGTTGCTTCAGTATTGCCATGTCAGAAGTGATTGTGTAGTTGTTTCATATGATAATGATTACTAAGGAATGAGCTGCACTCCAGCAACCATTATTTAAGTCACTGGATCATAAATAACCTCTCTTCGATAAGACAATGCTTCCTGGCATAGTCTTCGCTTCACAGAAAAAGGAATATCATACAATCAATAACATGTCTTGTCAATAAAGTTGACAATAGTACAATAGTAAAATAGAATTAAATATTATTATTGTGTTTCATGGAGAGTTATATACAATAAAATATTTTAATGATTATCAAGTGAACCAACCCAAATAAAATAGAACTCAGTTTTGGTCACTTATAAATACAGAAGAAGTTAAATATGCAAAATATATTTAATTATATATAGACTAATATTCTGTAATATTCTGCGGGCACAGGAAATGGATTTTAAAGCGTTTTCACTGCTGCATCTCCACATTTATTCTTGGCCCTGTTAAACCTTCTACTTTCATTTTTATCCAGAACATTACAATGTCAATAATTAATAATACAAACTGATTGATTCTACACTAGTTAAATGGATGCTGTGTCTATATATCCTGTAGCTATATATATATATATATATATACTGTATATATATATATATATATATATATATATATATATATATATATATATATATATATAAAGTAAATACAAATAATATTGTAACAGTAACCCTAATTTAGAGGAAATATAGGGAATTTGCCCCCCCCCCACAAAAACTAGTTTCTACTGCCCTAGGTCCTAATATTTGTCCATATATTTCTGCTATATTTTCTCTTCCTGTTCTTTGGCCACATCTGTCTTCTCTTTTGGTGGCCCTATGCCTGGTCTGTGAGTACTGGACAATGTAAATTTTCAATATACCTATCGTGTATTTAAGCCCTCTGTAAATGCATCAGCATGAAGCCAAAAATAGGGAGGGAGCTTCTGAAAATATAGGGAAACCTCCAGGGTCAGTGTTAGACAAATTCTGTATTTTATTTCTAGACTTTTGTTGCCTTTAATTAATATTTATATATGCATAATATGCTCTGTAAAGTCAATTTATGTGCTACATGCAGGCCAACAATTAATTTCCCAAACAGGTGACCGCCATCAAGCTAGAAGCCCCTATGGGAGCTTCTCATAGGGATATACAGCAATTCGGTAGGTTTAATCTGGCGAACTAGGCATTCGAATACCAAAAAATGGAGAGACTTTCAGGGAAATTTTACAAAGCATTAAAGCATCCCCATCCTTTTTTTCCTATCACATTTGTGCTTTGTAGGTTTCATGCAAAGGCTGGTTAGATATTCATAATTAATATTTTATAGGGAAGGAGAATCTACAAAAATGAGAAAATATTTATGAAACACAAAGGGTTTCTTTTTAAGAAGCACCATTTCAGACACTTTTAGCAGACTGGATTAAATTGATCTATTTTACAGGGAGACATATGAATTGCTATTTTCCTCATAAAACTATTCACCTGTGCTGGGAAAGTCATCAGAAGAGCAAGGGGCACAGTACTTATTTCATTCATGCTGGAAGTTTGCAAGCAGTAATTCTGGTCACAGGATTTAGTTTTGGCTGTTCCAGAGCACTTTCTCTTAAAGTATTGACTTAGGATTCTGTTTGAATTCATGCTGTATGGAAATCTTTTGCCTATTTTCTAGCAGGTGTTGGAGGATAGAGGCTCGTTCAGTTGCAGTTGATTGCCATTTTCAAACTAACTTATCTGAATGGTGGAAGCACAAGTGAGGCTTGTATTTCCTAGCAGTCTACTGTGCTAAAGAACCTAATAGTAATTTGTTTATTTCATAGGAAATGGAAACCAGTCAGTGATGACAGATTTATTGGTTAAGTGGACATCTCTTATTTTTTCTTTTCAAGCGAGGCAGACTGAATTATAATCACGCCATAAGTGTTCCTGTTCAGATTTGATGGTATATTAAAAGTGAGCAGAATGTACATAACTTTGATTTTAAGCCATGAAATACTTCCACAATGTCACTTCCTACCGCTGGCCTTAAGGGGTTATGAATCTGTCAAGTACTGTTGAACCAGTGTAGTATCTAACTGTAATGCAGATGTCTATCAATTTTTACTGCCTTCAAAGAAAACAGGAGAGATTTGTCAAACATGAAAATCTGTGGACAGTTTAACATAAATCATCAATTATGGCACGTCGCATGAACCAAACTATTTTATATATTCTGGACCTTGCGAGTAAATATTCATGAAAGACTTAAGTGTAAGATTACAGGAAATCGGTCATTTATTTTAGATGCGAATAAATCATTCAATATGCCCACAAATGCAATTAGGATATTTATTATTATTTAATGCAAGTCCATATTTCATATCTATTAATTTTTCTTGTTCTTGGAGAACAGATGTCCTTTTAAACAAGTTAAACTTATGTTATATTTGAGTCTGCACATTTAAAATGGCCATTGACTATTTTTGAAACAGTCAACGTCTGTATTTGAGATAATAATCTACTACAGGCAACCACTGATAAGTATGTGTCAGCCATGAAATCATATTGTACCATGTCCACTGCAAGTTTATGCCCTGTATTTAGTGTAGTTGTTTTATCCTGGGAGGTCTTCATTATTTAATTTCAAATGCAGGACATGGGATAGATTGTTTTGCCTGCAGTTGCCAGTCCCTTGGGACCTCATGTGACCTTCTCTTCTTGTCTTTAAATGTCTGTTATACTTTATTCCATGTTATAACACTGACTTTCAGTTGTACATGTATCCTTTATTAATGAAGAAATAAGGAATATCAAAGAAGTAGGTCATTAATTCAAATTCTCATAACATTTCAGCTGCTGAACAAGCATGTATCAGGCCTGTAACATCAGCTTCTATGACAAATGAACCTCATTTCCTGCATTTTCTCCAATGACACCTAAGCTTAGTTAGGCAAAAGCAGCCCAGACCATGCTAAGCATGTGCACTGTCATGAGAACTCAAAAGATGGCCTAAAAAGATCCAAGATGGTGAGTTCCTGTGGAACAAGCATGACACGATATTGTCCCAATATGGCTTGACTTTTTGGCATTCCCAAAGTGTGTGAATAAGAATGGCTGGTTCCCTTTCACATCTGGGACATATGGGGGAGGGCAGTAGTTTCATGGCATGCAATCCATGGACAGTATAGTATGCTCTGTGAATCCACATATTGTGGTTTGCATAGTTGCCTATACAAGACTGATATCCTACCTCCAGGGGGGTTGACCATTAAGGTATCTACAATGGGGGAATTGACCACCTCTAGATTAGGGTGGCAAAAAAATTCATGTAAGGTTGTAGGGATGCTACAATGTACTAACCATTGCATGATCTCTAGTACCATGTAGTTGTTGCAGAGATATGACCCGGTTTGCCTCCCATACATCTGCTATGGTCACTATTTTCAGGTCCAACCAAACCCTGGGTGCAGACTGTGATGCCAGCCCTGGGAACATAGATTTAACCATATTGGGGTTTGGGGTGCCACTTTGTTGTAGCAGAAAGAATGTCTCCCATAGACTCCATTTTATCCAAATATTCCAAACTTTTAAAAAACAATTTCCTGTTCTCTGCAATAATAAAACAGTACCTTGTACTTGATCCAAACTAAGATATAATTATTGGAAGCAAAACCAGCCTATCAATTTAATTACACTTAGGACTCTGTTTCAGTGGAGGATACAGAATCAATGGTTTATAGATATATACCGTTTAGTTACCTAAAAGTTCAATGTACAAAGAAAAGGGAAATTAGAAAAATGTGAATGTGAATTATTTTCTTAAAATGGGATCTGTGGAAGATAGCCTTTCTGGATATCTGGTTTTCAGATAAAGGATCCCCTATCTGCACTTGCCAATCTTCCAGACCCAGCTGCAAATATCCTTACAAATTATACCACATTACAATTTTGCATTTTTTCCACTTATCTGGCAATGTTTAGTTGAAATTATCTGCCAATTACTTCTTTTTGGGATACATTTTAGCCTGTATTCGTTTTATCATTGCTTTTAGTTACTGCAGCTACAGACTAGTTCAGTTATATGTGTTTATAGAGTTTCAGGCCAGGTAGATGCTATGTTTACAAGTTCTTGCTTATTCTGTGGGGGTAGGGGGGTTTAGAAAGTTGGCAGCTGATACAGCCAGCAGTGAGAGGGGTAAAAGCAAGAAAAATGGCTTCTCAGCTTTGAAAAACCCTTTTGCCATGTCTGCCCTCTATTTGGAGACATTTATAAATGATCCCACACTTCTCATTAGATTACTGGGGCTACTTTGCATTAATAGGTTCCCGCATGCATCCATATAAAAAATCTATTTTTTACTTTTCTCCACTGACTTAATAGTGTACTTTTCAAATTTTATGTGTTTGCTTCTGTCTAACTATTTTTTATTGCCATACAGTTTTATGCCACCTCCAATATTTCACATCAGTCTCGGTAAAATTTGTCCACCGACTCTAAGCCGCACACTTTATTTCTCTTGCAGCGCAGCCAATTTCATATATTCTACCTAGCTACATTAATAATAAATGTTACGGTAATCATGTTTAAAATGACCTAAGGCTAAAACTATAAGGCATCTTGTATGAAACAATAGTTCACATTGTAATATATAACATCATGTGGATATTTCATTACATGTTATATCATTTGTTTTTAAGTGTGATTGGCAACGAATATTCTTATCATTGTCTACTGTTTTTAACAGGGACAGGAATAATTATTATTCTTTATTTATATAGAGCCAACATATTCGGCAGCACTTTACATGCCAAAAAAATGCTTGTCAAACCGGGGGAAAAATCAGGAAATATTTGCTTGTAATTATTACAAGAAGCTCTTGTAAAGTGGCACAGACAGGTACCCTAGTCCTATAAACGGGCTCTTTCATTTTAAGACTCATCAATAACTTATTTATTAAAGTACCTCTGCACTGTGTATAATCACGTGGCCGCTTGCCACCCTAAAATAGATGAATTATGTGTCCTAAGATGACTTTTTTATGACTGCAAGAGCTAGTATGTGACTGCTCAGCATTTTACATGGTAGAGTGCCTCCCTTTAGAGCAATGAACATAACTCAGTTACTAACACAGGAGCAATAGCACTGACCTCTTTCATTGGCTTATTTGAAACTTTAAATTGAATTTCTAATTACTTAGTATGGAACACTAGTGCCTAGCTGCTCCTTTCAGTAAGTATGAAGCTGATTGGGATTGTTCTAGATGAAGAGGACAACTCTTATAATTAAATGAAGATCCCAAACTTCATTTAGAATATGAAGTTAAAACCTTGGTCTCACTCTTTAGTGTTAGAGGATGGGCAGATTTATACTAGCAGCCACAACATTAATACTGCCATTTTCAGCAACATAAATATAATTAGCTATAACTTAAAAAAGAATGATATTCATGGACCTTGACATTTAAGGCAAATAATTTTGCCTTAAATTCAGTCTGTCTCAGCAAATCGCTTATACAAAATCTTAATACTTCCAAATTAGGATCAGGATGCCAACCAGGTGATTTAGGGGTAAATTTACAGAAAACCGTGTTTAGCAATTTAACAAACATATCAAAGCTGATAAATGTATGAGTTGTTCAGACCATGAGCAATTGGTTTGAGCAGTAGAATAAAATTCTTCTCTGTGGGGTGTTTGAGCTAAGCGACAGCACTGAGCTCCAACATCCTGCTGAATACCAAAGACTGCATAAAATTTTAAGCATTGCAACATTAGAGGGTGATTACTTCACTATATATATATCGCTTTCCAGCTTCTTCTTTTTTGTGCCAGTCACAGCATTTGAAGGAAGGGGTAGAATAGAAATGAAGGCTACTCCTATGAGCTTCCTAATAGGCAGTAATATATATACAGAACATTTATAAGCAATCTGATTTGATACTAATTAAAACTTTTGAAACTAGTCTAGTGTTTATTGTGTAGGGAACTATGCAAATTAATATCTGTACATGGCAAGTGTAATTCATAGGGTTCCCTTGATCCGTTAAAGTAGCAATCCCAACCAAGTGGCTCATAAGCAACATGTTGTTCACCAAGCCTGTGGGTGTTGCTCCCAGTGCCGCAGGTGCTTTTGGCTGCAAAAATACCAGGAGGCCGATTAACTATTTCCATCAAATTGAAATACTTTGAATATCGAAGTCGAAGTTTTTTTGAAAAAATTTGGCTATCCTGTGGTCGAAGCAAAATCGTTCGATCGAACGATTAAATCGTTCTAATCGATCGATTTTAGTGTACGATCAAACGATTTGACTTTGACTAAAAAAACTTAGAAAAATGCTCTAGAAGGTCCCCATAGGCTAACATAGGACTTCTGCAGGTTTAATTTGGTGAAGTATTGAGGTTTTTATACAGAGACAGTACTTCGATTATCGACTTTTCAAACAATTTATTTTGAACTGAAGTGCTAAAAATTTCAATTTTTTTTTTACTTCGATAATTCCCTCGAATTCACTTCAACCCTTAGTAAATCTGCCCCCAGGTGTACTGCCAAACAGAGCTTCCTATAGGCTACCAGTCAACATAGGGGCTATCAAATTGCCCTTCAATCCAGAGCCCTTATTTGGATTCCCATGGAACTATTTTCATGTTTGTTTTGCTCCCCAACTCTTTTCACATTTTAATGTTGCTCACAGGTAAAAAAGGTTGGGGACCCCTACATTAAAGGCAAAAAAAGCAGTGATGAGGCTAGATGCCACAGTGGCAAGATACATTTGATCCATCCCTAGAATGCCCATGCTTAGTACTGTACCCACTCTCTAATCTTTCAGTTCTTAGATAAGTTGTATGAAGTAGTTTATTCAGTAGTACTATGCACGTTATGCAGTCAAAAAATATTTAGTAGTTTCATTGATTTCAGTGCCATATTTATGGCTGACAAATGACACACCCCACACAGGACTAAAAGAAAATGAATGCTCTTGTATGTACAATATGATCATTTTGTATTCGTTAAGTGTATATTCTGTAAAGTGGTGCGATGTTGTCATGTGTAGTATCTCTTTCACAAAGAGAAACATTCCCATCCCCCATCTGTTTCTGCTTTACTTCTGTCACAATTCAGACACTGGATCGCCAGCATTTCAGGAACATATCGCAGCTAAACTAGACGTTTAAGTGCCTCCTGTGCTCGTTTAACAACTCAGAATCTGACACATACTGTATTCAGGCTTATTTCCCTTCTCTCCCTCTGAAACACTTTTTTCTGCTCCTTGCGCTAAAGCTGCCCGAATGAAAGAAAACCTATTTGTTCTGCGTTGTGGTAAAAGCAGAGATTTGTGAGGTGTTATTTCAGAAGGTATTGTGGAATTACCTGATACACATAGCAGAAAGGAATCAATCAATTTCAGGCTCTTTTCCTGGTGTTTCAGGTTCAAACATCTCTGCCAAGTATTTTATTTACAATTCTTTGACTAATGGTCTGCTTTATGTATAAGGCACTTTATTAACACATTTTTTATGCTTGCACAGATGCTAGCGTGTTTTAATTTGATTTTGCACATATTATTTCTGGGTTTCGCACGCGCACACAGTAGCACACCAAACAGTCAGGTGTTTGAATTTCAGAGCAGAGATTTTATTATTTTATTTATTAATGCCCAACCTCAGCATCATAGAAAAGGTAGGATATGTCAACATCATGGATCTGCTGCTGTTGGGAATTAGCAACCTTGCCACCAGGCGAAGAATTAGCTTTATGCTTGAATCAGCCATCTTCTGTTACTACACCCAGAACTAGAGAGTACACCCAGAGTTGGCATGGGTACAGGCAAACAGAACAGATTTTGATGTTGAAACACAAGAGTATGAATTTCAACATGGAAATCCAAACTGTGTGCCTGCACCTGGTCCGATCCAGTGTTTCCAGGTGCAGACAAAGAAGAGTGTAGGATATGACTCTCACCCAGCAAGACAAGGATTGCCCCCTTTATGCTGTATGCAGACCTCATTTGTTCTACACATATGGAGCTACTGTTATTTGATACAGCTGAACCAACTAAGTTGGTCCAATTAACAGAGCCATAGTCTAATTAAGTCTAGGAAAACTGAATAACCTGTATGATAATATACAAAGATTCTGGCAGTCTTTGCTCTCACTAGAACAGTTGGACAAAAAGTTGCATCACCATTTTATATCTGTGAAGCTGTCCTTCCAATATCCATGCAGTTAGTTGAGTGTATTTTACATTGCCTAAATGCTATTGTATTTTCCATCATCTTATCCATTTGCCAATTACTTCAGTCATCCTAAGACTATCAACACTGTTAGGAGACTTTTTACCAATCAAAAAGTAAAAATGTCCCCATACTGTACTGTTTTATTATTACAAAGAAAAAGGAAATCATTTTTTAAATTTTGTATTACTGTATTTGGATAAAATAGAATCCATGGGAGATGGAATTCCTGTAACTTGGAACTTTCTGGATAGCAGATTTCTAGATAATGGATCCCACACCTATATTTTGAGGAAGGTCAGTCTTGCCTTAAGAATTTTTACATTGTGTTGCACTGCATAAGGCCAACATGCTTGGTTAGTTCCCTAACTCCTTCTATCATAAACAGTACACATAATCACAACAATCCTGCAGTGACCTTCGAATACAGCACCCTTATATTTAGGGGGGTATTTACTAAAAACTGATTTTAATTCATTATTTTAATTTAAAAAAAACATGAACAAACTCCCATACCCAATTGAACCTTATTTATTATTTTTAAAGCTCTAATTAAGCATACAAACATGTTTTCTGACTTTTTGCCCTAATCGTACAGTTTTTTCTGGCTTTTTCCCCCAGACATGTACAATTTTTTTTGGGTTTTGCCCTAAACCCCTAAAATTCGAGTTTTGACCCAAAAAGCCCAACCAGATAAATTTGAGGTTTAAATAACCCCCTTAATATATTCAAGAAACAGGCACTTTAGTTTAGAAATAAACTGTGCTGCCTTTTTCTTTTCTTAAGTTTTGGCAAGGAAACACTTTTATTTTTAGGTTATTACAATTTTTCCGGACCATTTCAACAGTCTGTATTAATCAAATTCATCATTTTATATATTTCAGAAACAGAGCTCCACTTGGATCTTCCTTTGCCAGTGAAATATAAATATACATTTGTAACTGGATACCCTCCAAAATGGAAGCCAATCCCCATACACTGAAAGTATTTCTTTTTTTTTTCATTTCTAAAGATGATGTGGCTGCAAAATGTATATATATAGGGATGTCCCAATTGGTTTCTATTACATAAAATGTAATTAAGTTTGCAGTAAAATTGACCTCATTATGAATTTTTACCCGTGATAAATTATGAGTGCTCTTTGAAATATTTTCCTTAAAATGTAATATTCTCAGAAAGGATTAATATGTTGGAAGTAAACTCAGACACATTTTACAGTTTCAGTCAATTAAACAGAAACGTTGCCAAAGAGTAGGCCTGTCTTTTTATGTACTTTTCAACTTTGTGTCTCATAACTTAAGAAAAATGTCTCCCTCAAAGTCTCCCCTTTTTCTCTTTCCTTTATTCTCCAGGGGCATATTTATCAAAGGTAGAAGTGTTTTTGAATAAACCATGTTGTTGGATTCTCATCAACTGGAATGGTGTATTTTCTCAATAAATGTGTGAGTTTATAGCCAAGAGCAGACTCAGTGGCACTGATTTATTAACACAAGTGCCAAATTGCACCCATGCAGTAATCCATAACAACCAAACAGCAGTTAGTTTGAATTGGGGAAGTGCCATCTGCATGTTTTTTTAATGAGTTGCTCCAGAGTATTCCACTGCTGCTGTTTGGATGAGTAGTGAAACGTCTTCAGCAAGTCCAGTTGTTTTAGAATTACTTATATCAGATATACCATGACCTGGATGAATGAAAATCTTCATAGCCACTGCTGCAGTATTGCACCTATAGTTGTTATTGAAAAAGCTTGAGTGTTTGAATTGCACAGTAAAAATTCAAGTGAAAGGGGGACAACTGTCATAGTGTCAATACATGTTGAGAAGATTGTGTACTTATTGTTAGCTTTGTATGCCTATATGGTTTAGATGAGCTAATTTTCTACTGAAAGAGTGAACAACAGATGACCAAAATAATGAGATTAAGGAGGATTTTCAGTAATTTTCTAAATCAAACAGGTGGTTCCACATTTCAACCAGTCTTCATTATTTATTTTTCATAGTTATTTAATTATTTGCCTCTTTCTTCTGAATCTCTCCAGCTTTCAAGCTGACCACATCCAAAAAATATTCTGTAAGGCTGCAGATTGTTATTGATACTTGTTATTACTCAACTTTTTTATTCAGGCTATCTCCTATTCATATTCCAGTCTCTTATTCAAATCAATGAATGGTTGCTAGGGTAATTTGGACCCTAGCAACCAGATTGCTGAAATTACAAACAGGAGAGCTGCCAAATAAAAAGCTAAAAAAAACAAAAATCACAAATAATAAAAAATGAAAACCAACTGCAAATTGTGTCAGAATATCACTCCACATCATAATAAGTTAACAAATAGGTGAACAACCCTTTTAAGTAGCAAATCCATATTGGCCTTTCTCTTCTGCCTCCATGGTCTGTGTTGGAAAGGACAAGGAATGCTCAACCAGAAAGCAGAATAAATGCACGGCGATATGTTGTCACAGTGTATGTATATTTTATTTTATTGCTCATTCTTGCTAGGCACATAACCTTAAGCAACTACTATAACTATATATAGGACACTAACATGTAAAATATCTTAGAAAGTGTTTCTCTATATCACAGCGACTGTTGACAGATGTAGAGCATTTCAGGTATGGTCTTCTAAATTATATGCCTTTCAAAGAACCACCTGAACTGAATCAGCCTGTCATTGTGTCATGAAACTTTTCAGTAGGATTTTCTACAGTATAATATATATATATATAACCATTAATTCTGCCTTGTATATGCAATAGGAACTTTGTGCTAGAGAGAAGAAGCCTCACTGAATTCAAACAACCCTCTCTCTGATCATCATTTGTATCCCTGTGCATTCAATGAATTCTCCAGGGGCAGACACAACATTGCAGCAAAAGTGCTGGGGCCAATACCTCTTCAGTAGTGAAAGCAAGTTATTTTAAGTGTAAGGTTTTGTTTTTAATTTGCATTGAAACAGGTCAAAATACTGTATGTCCTTTGCTTTATATGACACTGACTATGGGTACAGAAGAAAATTCTTTAATTTGATAAAGGAAGAGTAAAACATAAACTCGCACAGAGAAACCCAAAGCATGAGATAATTTACTACTGATTCACTTCCCTTTGTATTGTTAGCTTTCTGTAGACATTTTGTTTTGCACATAGCAGCCGCTGTGTTGCAGGTCTAGTTTATTTTATTTGGCCACAAAATTATTCCTAGAGTCCTAAATACATTCCATTCTGAATGCACCCTTCACCTGAAATTTCCTACCATCAAAACTTTCTCACTGTGTTTTGAATTATATCATGGATATGAAACCTTGTATGATAATTGAGCAAATCTATTTCCTAGTCGTTTCTATATCCAAGAAAGGAACCATTGCATGGTCCCGGATAATAATACTTAAAAGATGCATTAAGTCTAATAATTACTTAAAAGTAAAGATCGGGTTTTACAAATTTCCCCAGCTTTTTCTTAAAGCTGAACCTGGAAGCCATCCCAAGGTTACACTGCACTAAACATCTCGATGTTTTACTGTGATAGTGAATCACTGTCTTGCAGCCCACACAACTTTGTATTCACTGCATAACATTTCCAGAAGGTTTCTTTTTAATATTAATTTCCTCTAATAAATGACAAAAACAGCATTTATGGCAATGAGCTTCATGGCAGTTTAAATATAATTCTCTGATTTCAACTCTGACTTGTCATATAAGATTAGATGAAGCATTAAAAAGTTTGTCTGGCTTTATATCACTGAATACTGAGGAAGGAATAAAACACTCTGATTAAGTGATTCATTATTCATTGTCTTCAGGTGTGAAGTGCCATGAGTGTTAAGAATTCATTCTTCCTATTAAAAACAAAAAAGTAGAAGACAATCAAAGCTTTTCATAAGAATAGCCTCCTAAGTGTTATATTTCTCCAAAAATATTTTATAAGTGCATATTAGATTCGGAAAATAGCATAGGATGGAGAATATCTTGAGCATGTGGCATGTCCAGCCTGTGATCCTGCAGTTGATGTTTGGTCACAACTCATAGTACCTTCTGACATGTGAAAGGCTCTAGTTTGAACAACCATGGGTAGAAACAATAATTCACACATAAGTCACAAAGGCCCATTTAGGCTGGATGCCACACAATAATGAATGGGATTCCCTACTAGATCTGGAAAGATGTGAAATAAGCAAAGAAAGCCTTTTTTTTAAAAAAGTTATTGCAAACTATAGTTGCAGTACTATGCCAGCATTTGATGTTGCAAGGTGCATGTCTCCTCAAAAAATGATTTTACTGAAGATGAAGGATTTTACTGAAGATTAAGAATTTTATGAGGGCACTGGATATGGTAGTTATGGCAGGAGGTTACATTTTACTTTTATTGCCCCGGCCAGTTGTGGATACATGAAAGTTTTCATAGAGATACTGCTTGTTCTGGCTAAATATTAGAGTTGCTACTATCTACCACCACACCCTTTCATCTACCTCCATGGGACTGGGGTGGAGCTTGTGGATCAATTCCTGGGTTACACAGCCTATCAGCCTTTACATGGTTGGAGTGACCAGCTTATTAGTGTTACTTTTTTTATTAGATTTAACATCACATAGGATGAGAAGAGGAAGAGTAAAGTGTATTACCTTCAACTTACAAGTGTTTAAAGGCAGGCCTGGATTTGGGAGTCCCTAGGCCAAAGGGTACTGTGACTACTCCTCACAACCACCCCCAGCCCACAAACACACATATGTGCTGGTTTCTGCTGGGGTACTGGAGATTAGGCATGCAGGAGATTTAAAGAGCTGTCAGATCTATTGTTCATCCCCAGTGCTTCTGCAAAAATGAGAATGTAGCTTGGCAGAAGGCTGCCCTTATAATCTTGCCGCCCTAGGCAGACTGCCCACAAATCCAGGCCACATAGGGAATCCCCACATTAATTTTTCTAATTTGTTCACTATAAGCAGTGAAAGCCAAAAAAAATCTCTATATCCATGCTTAATTTAAAATAACAAACAAAACCCCACATGGAGCCTAACATGTTTCATGTTTACCTAGCACTTAGTCATAGGCAATTATAGGCAGTGGACACTATAGGCAGTGGACATGAGTAAAATAAAAAAAATGGCATCTTTTTAGCCTTAGAAGGAGAACAAAAAGTGTCCAAATCCCATATAAAGGAATAGCTTGGATCAAATGCCTTTATTTTTTAATGTAGTATGGTCTGTTATATCTTTTTTTACCCCATATGGCATAGAATCATGCCCATCATGTGTAATTTGTACAGATTAAGCAGTTCATAAACATTATGTCATTGTTTAGGATGGTTAAGTTGAAAATGAAGGCATGATGCATTACATTTGATATCTGTTTCCATAGAGTACAGTTCTGAGCATTTCCCGAGTTCTGCATTTGTTAGCTTGTGCAACTTAACATGCGGAATCCATTAACAAATGATAGTGAATCAAATGTCTGTGCAGCTGTTGTTTCCTGTTTCCATGGCAATTTGGTGTCAATATCAGTGGCATCCCGACTATATAAGCTCATTATGTTATTACAGTTGTGATATCAGGCACTAGATAAGGCTGGCTGCTTTATATAACTTTTACATTTGATATCATATGAATTATTTTTCTTAACTTGTACACATTCCCCAAGTCCAGGTATGTAGTTTAGCATCAGCTGGAGGTTACAATTTTAACCCTTGCTCTACAAAAATATTTTAACATAAGTACAAATAGCAACAGTAACCCTGAACCAGGAGGTCACACCAGTCATAAATATGTTATTTGAAGCAATAATTTGATAATAACCATTTCAATATGGAAATATATGTCAGGTTACTCTTTCAATGGCCACACTCATAAAAAAAGCCAATTACTGACATTGAAGGGTTGCCATCAGAAATCAAAGGTCTCCTACTACTTAGTTGGTAGAGCCCTATGTTAAGGGGGCCCTGGTTCCTTTGGGTGATTGGTCATGCCAACCAAATAGAATGGGGAACCATGATGTAACTGCTAATATCAATCTGATTCACCAACTCTCTGGCCATCAGAGGTTAATGACTGGTGTAAACTGTAATATGCTACTATGGACAGTTATCACTCTACTCATCAGCTATCAACTTTAAAATCTAAACAACATGAAGAGGAAGCGGAAGATACTGTACTGTGTAGAAAAAGATACTGCCTGCACCAGCCATTAGATCCTCCTGGAAGCCAGCATTGCAATTCAGCTGCTGTTGATCATAATATGAGCTTTAATATAACTAAAGAGAATTAAAAAAGGATGTAAATTGTAAAAGTGCTCAGAAGAGCATAAAACAATTTGAAATTCATTTTTGAGATTTAGATTCCCTTTCTAGTTATTTGTAAATGTATATGCTATCCACAGCTGAATCAGTGTCTTTCTTTTTATTGAATGCACTGCTGCTTCTGCCTAATAAAACAATGCATTTGCCTGAACAAAAACATCCAAGGCATTATTGGAAATGCAACAAGAACCAGCATAAAGAAAGAGGTACATTATTATTCCTTTTTATATAGTGTCATCTTTCCATGCAGCACTGCAGATGAAGGGGTATAATTACAAGACAAATATTTTGCCTGATTCGATTCACAGTTTCAGTTTGATATTATTAGGA
Source organism: Xenopus borealis (assembly GCA_024363595.1). Lineage (NCBI taxonomy): Eukaryota > Metazoa > Chordata > Amphibia > Anura > Pipidae > Xenopus > Xenopus borealis. The sequence goes on from CM044441.1 coordinate 34,347,389, forward strand.
GACACTGGGGGGGTCCTGCTCTTAGCTTAAACTGCAAATTACTTTAAAAGAAGTTCATAAGAGGTCCTTCAAAGGGTACACTCTTTCTACAGCTCTTATAGAATAGGAGTGTTTTTGGAATTGCTATATCTGGGGATGGGGGCTAGGAGATAGTTCAGGGCTCCACCCTAGTGACATGGCCAAAGTACCTATAGGGTACAACACAAAAAAATATTGCTTCCTAAGTAGAGGTATAGGATCTGTTATCCACTGTTATCCAGAAACCCATTATCTAGAAAACTCTGAATTACAGAAAGTCATCTGCCATAGATGCAATTTAGTACAAATAAACACATTTTTTTTTTTAAAAAGTATTTCCTTTTTCTCTGTAATAATAAAACTGTACATTGTTCTTGATACAAACTAAGGGGCAGATTTACTAAATTCACATGAAGGATTCGAAGTTCGATCACATTTTCAAAAACATTTGAATTTTCGATTGTTTTTGAAAACCACTTCCATCAGTGAATTTTGTAAATTTGATTGAATCGAATGATTCGAATGATTCGAATAAAATTTTATTTGAATATTCGACCATTCGACTGTCGAAGTACTTCCCCTCTAAATTTTATTTGACCACCTAGTTCGCCAGATCAAAGCTATCGAATTGGTTTTCAATCATTTCGATCAAATAAAAAAATTCGATCGATCGAAAAAATAGTTTGAATCGATCGATTCAACTGATTTATCGATCTTTCGAATTTTTCCTATTCGATCGTTCGACCAATCAGATTGCGGTAAAAAATCCTTCAAATTCGAATTTGAAGGATTTTTATTACGTAACTATTCATGTGGTCGAATTTTCAATTTTTTTTCAATTCAAATTCAACCAATATTAAATCTGCCCCTAAGTATAATTAATGTTATTGGAATCAATTTATTTAAAAAAGTTTAAATACTTTTTTAGTAGACTTAAAGTATGAAGTTCCAAATTACAGAAAGATATAGCCTTTATCCAGCAATCTGGATAACAGGGACTATACCTGTTTATATTAATCCACTAACCACTTGTGATCTCACAAACAGCTTGTTCAGAGCTTTCATTTTGACTGCAGCTGAAAAAACGCAAGTGCCGTAAAATGGTCCCGGCATCTTAACACCTACATCTCCTTTTGTCACTCACATTCAAATGTAAATCTTCCAGATGCATGGGTGTATCATTTGCTTGTAGTAGATATGCTAAATCACACCTACAAAAGCCTACTTGCAGAAAGCAGGTTGTTTTCCTTGTCTATACTATATTTATAAAAAGGGCCCTTATTTAGAGCAATTTCCTGCAAATTGTATGCAAAACTGGAAAATACATTCAGCATGTTATAAATTAAAATGTGAACTAGTGCATGACTAGTTACTTTAATACAGTTATGCTAATTTTTTTTGCAGCATTGGAAGGACTAAGTTGGTTAACATAGTCTCCTGCTACTTAAGATGTTGAGTGGTAATCTAATTAGGGGAGGGGGCGCAGTCGCTTTGCTTAGTATCTGCAATAATACAAGAAGTTCCAAGCACAAATTTCAGTTTGAAGAAACTATATATATATATATATATACTTCTGGAGTCACGGAATGTCCCTCAAAAATTAATTTTCATGTATATGTAAAGCAAACCCTAAGATGCCCTCTTTAAAAGACTGCTTAATGCAGCCTATAATGGGAAGATGAGCTATTGAAGGGAAATCCCTTATATGAGGCTCAGTCTAGTTAATGACAGGCATACATACAGGGCACTCCTCATTTTCACCTGTCAGTAATTCAATAATTAATTCGAATATTCCTTTTTCAAGTTGGTAAGAAAATTTGCAAAATACTGTAGCATTTGTACGATTCTTCATGGTTCCAGTTAGGTCTTTTCTAACCCACTTAAACAAAAATTTACTACTAAATACCTCACAGAATAATAGTAATGGTATTTTTACAGATTGAGGGCTGCTTTCAGAAAATCCGCCAAAAAAATACAGTAAATATGACTCCAGGGATATGACTCTTTCAGAACTAATGTCAATGTAATTCCAAATTATATTCGGGAGTTTCTTTGCATTCAAATAAGCTGCAGTATTTTTGTTTATTATGTTATAAAATGTACAACTGAAATATGAAATTTTTTATCTTGAATTTCTGGAACCTGCTAAAATAATGAGCACCATTGCCTAAGGCTATAAAAACCTTAACATCAAAAACACATTGTGTCGCCATCAACATGATTAGTTATTAGGAAGTACACAAGATTCTATTGTATAATTACAGAATATAAGTAAATCATTCTCAAATGATAGATTGTTTGATTAGGACAGTATGGATAACATACATTTTCTGGATAAGAAATAATTTTACATCATATCACTTAATTCTAAATAGATCAAAATGAATATTTACACAGCATTTCAATTATATTAGCCAGTGAAATAGCCAAATTTGAGTTCAACTGCGACTTAGAGAAATGCAATAAAATGTAATTATATGACCTTTTAATTGGAATTTATATTAACAATGCTTGGTTTTTACAGTTTTATAAAAGTGCAATAGAATACATGATTCAGAAGGAAAGAGCAAACTTATAACCTATAGTTTATATTATTTGGTTTGAATATTTATTTATTCAGCTTCTGGGGAGACTAACATGATATCAACTTATCACTATTCCCTCTTGCATAGTGCAATAACTTTATAATACATTATAATTCATACAGTTCTTTCTATCTTTATTGCTGGTTAGCAATGGAAGACTACTAGTAAGAGTAAAATGTAAAAGACTTGAATATTAATTAACAGGAATTATCCAGAATTCCCTTTGTACAGGCCCCACTTTCTCAAAATGTTTATAGCCCTGTGTACTTCACATTGTCTACTCATTGTATTTCTCATGGTTGGCACTTTTGGCTAATCTTCCCTACTCCCCAAATGAAAGAATATTTTTAAGACACCCAGATTTTTTTGCCTCAAACATTGCCCTGTGCATCATTTATCATTACTTTCAAGTTAGCAACAAGTCTGGTGGTGTCATATACTATAGGGTGATATGGTACACATTACACTAATATCAGCTAGAAAGGACATCCAACATAGTCATCCAACATAGGACATCCAACATAGTAAAAAGAGAGGCAGAATTTGAAACATTTTAGAGAATATGCATTGAAACTGTTATCATTATTAAGTCTTTCCTAATTATCTTAAACTTCCATTTAAAGTCAAGAAAAATGTGCAACTGATCTGCCTGCTTTCCAATGTATATTAGAGTTTAGCAGCATCATTGTACTCTAATACCCTACCAACACCTTTCCCTGAAAGAGAACTGACATGCCTCTTACATAGCCCTTGGGGTTCATTTATTAGCTTACTGTTGTTTGCGGTACTATACAATACATGTATGGAATCCATTATCCGAAACCCATTATCTAGAAAATTCCAAATAAAGGGAAAGCCATCTTCCATATACCCAATTTTATTAAAATAATTCACATTTTTAAAAATGACTTCCCATTTTCTTTGTACTAATAAAGCAGTAGATTGTACTTGATACCGGCAAAGATCTAATTAATCCTTACTAGAGTAAAATAATTCTATTGGGTTTAATTGATATCTAAATACATTTTATTGCTCTTAAAGTATGGAGATGCAAAGTAGAGAAAGACTCTTAGCCAGAAAACCTAAGGTCCTGAGAATTCTTTATAACATGTTCCATACCTGTTTAACTGTGAAATAATATCAGTGGGAATTCCACAGTAAACAATTATTAATGTAGAGTTCCCTTAATGCTTTATAGCCTTTAAATATCTATCTATAATATGGGAGGAATTTTAGATATGGCAAATAGCAAACAAAGCTGATTTATTCACAACCATGCGCTCAACAGTAAGACGGTTTTCAGCTTTAAATAGCGATTAACATTAAACTTGTATATTCCACAGTTCATTACAATCATTATACCTTCACACACACACACACTATGGTCAGTTTTATGAAGAGCCAATTAACCCGCCTGTATATTTTTGGAGTGTGGGAGGAAACCGCAGTACCTAGAGGACACTCATGTAAACATAGGGAGAACATAGAGTTCCTTGCAAATAGTGCCCTAGCTTGAATTGAACCTAGGGCTCCACTCCACAAGGTATTCACACCTTTTCAAAGCCTATGTTTAGAACTTCCATTCTGGCCCCTAGAACCAGACCCTTTTTATACAGTACATCTCTTTGTAGTGCTTCATTACAATAAATGGAAGCAAATGTATTCAATAGAATTTATATTTTATTCTCATTCTTGAATACTAGTAAACAAAAACAATAAACAACCCTGACCATTCATAATGGATACACACCATCATTTATTATCTTTAAAGACAATGCAATCCATATAATACCATTCTTTCTCTCTATGTTTTAGCTGGACTCATAGGATCTACAGTATGTATATGTGAGTGAGTGGTTAGTTGCTTAAGTAGAATTTTTTTTGCTTAGCTTCATTTTGGAGTAACACTTCAACTGAAAGAAGACACATAATGGACCTTCTTCGTCCCATATAAAGTGTATTTATACAAACATAAATTGTACACATAGAAATGTGCACAGTGAGCACAGTCTACTACAGTCCATACACTGCACAAGCACTAATATTTAGCAGGCAACACATTACCAGTTGTTTGTTATGTCAAAATATTTGCCTAACATCATCCATTCCCAAAGCCTAAATATTGCCCTCAAATCTGCAAATAAGAAGATGACTGTGCTTCAGATTCAATAAAAATCCTGTTTTACCAAGCCATACCAAGCCATCTGTCACTAGGAGCTGGAACTGCAAAATACAGGCTCATATTGGCTTAGCTTACCATTTGTGCCTGAAATGAACAGCATTCAGTTAAAATGTTGCTAAAGGAACATCAACAGCAACAAAAACCAAAATAATCTGCGGCATAAAAAACTGACCTTTAAAGAAGTTTAGATTATTAAAGTAACACCCCCTAATACTATTTAATGCAAAAATAATTAAACCAGGGCAATAATCTGATGAAATTGGTTGTCAATTTAAGACATGGAAATATCTATACTTAATGCATCTGAACTTTGCACTTCAGTTAGATGAGGTATTATTTATAACAACACATTTTGGCCACTTAATGAGTCATAAACATAATAGTATTGCCAAAGTAGTTAAGGCAATTGACCAAATCAGTTTTTCACTTTCAAAATGTCTTGTAACAACAAAAACCATAGTGCAAATATTTTCTCTAGTAATAACCGAAGAAGGGTCAAGGCAATAAATAAATGGAGGAGGCACTGTGTCATTGAAATTATTTTAGCTAAAGAAAAACCCATGACAATTGTCGCAACACAATATATATTCAGATATAATTTAGCCTGTATTTGGAAAAAAAAAAAATAGAAAACTTTTTTTCTGCTGAATTTAGTTTTTTTTTAAATTTTGTCCATAAAAATAGGGATCTATGAATAAACGCAAAAGTAAGCAAGCAGTGAGAAAGACAGGTAAGTATTGCGGCAAAGTGAGTTTGAGATGCTTTGTTGTTTCTTATTGATTTAAGCAAAAAAAAGGTGGGGGAATAATGTAAAGCCTGTACTTGTATGAATAATTCATTTTGAGCACATGGGGGTTGTTATGGAGAGTTTACGAAATGTTCAGTACATGAGGAAAGTATCTAAAGTATAAGAAAGGCCCCTTCATCCACTATCTGTTACCTTAAGGAGACTTGCTTGTGTCATACAGTATGCGTCCTCACAATACGTATTTCTGATCACTAACACAAGACCAAGTTTTTTGTTAACATTTTGGCCAGTACACTACAGTCAATGAACATATACAGTGTATTTTTCTAACTGTTAACCCCATGTTTGCACAATTTGAAATCATGTAACGCAGCAGTATTATTTTAAAAATCAGCAGTACAGTTAGAAGCAGAAAATAGCAATGTACCATTCTTCTAAAAATAATTTTTTGTTCTGCTCCATTATTTTAGTCTTTCCAGTGCAATATGCCTGCTTTATATTTATTCATGCAGTGTATGTGAAATGTTTATCTCACATACAAGGAACACTGTAGTTTTGTTTTTTTCTGTTTCTGTATAGAAATATTTTTCATTGTTGTTCTTTAATATCTGACAGCTGTAGTAAGAATGACAACCTTGCATTAGGTTTGTGTTTTTTTACAGTTTTTTCCAAGTTTCCCTCAATTTTTATTTTACTGTATATACTGTATTATGTATAGAGACAGAGAGTGAGGGAAAGAAAAGGAGAGAAATCAGTTGTTAAACTTTATACAGGGCTCCCATATGTGCTATACATTTAGAATTAGAACGGAACAATATTAAAGTATAAAATAGGTTCTAAAAGTCATAATTGCAGAAATAGTGAATATTTCGTTTATGAACTTTCTTATACTGCTATGCGTATTACTTTAAAAATATAAGTTACATTTTATAGCATATATTTACACTTATATTCCAATAAGAAATGAATATTTGAAAAACAGACTTATGTAAAAGTGAAATGATTGAGTTTATCAGTCTTCCAATAAATGTCTTTTTGTAAATATGATGTTACCAAAAGCACAAAAAAAAGCCCTTGGAAACATTTTTTTAATCAAACTCTAGAAGAGCAAATAATCCAAAATCACAAATATAGAACAATACAGTGTAACTCATTTTATGTTAAATTTCTGAAAAATGTATGAATTTCAAGGACACATTAATTCACAGAACAATATAATGTCCCCTATAAATTCTACAGTCAGTACTCCACAAACACCAAACAGAATTGGTTCTTGCTTGCTAATTTTTTTTTTTTAATAAATAAATAAATATATGCAATATGTTTCTTAAAAACATTCTTTAAAGAAAGCTGTTTATTTGTCTGTGGGATTACATGTGAAAAAAATCTTATTTCAGACTTTAACAGAACTAAATCATATTTTTTAGCCTAATTCATTAATTCATACCTGTTTTGAAACTAATGCAATGTCAGTGACAATACAAAGGAAAGATAAACATTTTTGGCTAGATTTTGATATTAGAAAGGGGACTATTAGAAAAATATAATTTTTTTTTGGTTTAAGATGTAGGTGCAGTTAATGACGCAGATTTAACAAAATACATCTGTTTTTAAATGATAAATTAAATTGCCCAGGGGATTGCTAGAATTGTGATCACTGGAAATCCTAATTGGATAAAAGAAACCATTACAGATTAAATAAATGTGCTCTAAAATGTATATCAATGTTTATATAGCATATTCCACACCGTTTTTTAAAATATTGTGGAGGGCAAAGTACTAATTTCCTTATTGGTCCCAGAGGAAAGCCCTTTGATTGTAGCTTGTAATGTTAGACCTTAACCTAATTCTACATGATACTGCAGACAGAATGCAAAACTTTTTAACTGCGCAGATGGCCGAAAGGGTATGATAAGGATTATTGTAATTGCCTTTTTTTCAAGCTGCTGTTCTGGTGGTCTGCTAAAGGGTATCACTGACCAAGGTAGGCTTAATTATAAGTACCAGGTTTTTATCATCACTTACAGTATTAAAACATATAGGTGGAATTCTCATCAAATCTAATCCTACCACAAAAGGTAACTGAGTGATGGATGAAGCTTCAAAGATATTACACAATATAAAATATAAAGGAAAATTATGTTACAAGGCTGACCTCCAACCTGGGGCCCTCCAGCTATAGATAAACTACAGCTACAGCATTTTCACCATAGCCAAAGGCTACAGGCTGATGATTGCAGTTCAGCAACCCCTAGACGGCCACAGTTTCGATTTTTCTCTGTCGAAATATGCACATATAATGGATAGGACACGGTCTGGGACATTAACTTTGACTCTAGAATGTATAATTTGCATAGGTATACTGTTTCACAAAGCCATCCTTTCATTTTTACAGAAACCAAATGTCCTTAAAACAATTGTTTGTGAAGTGACTAGAAAGAAAGAACAGCAGTTTCTCAAATTCACCAGGACCCAGTTATTGGATACACCGTGGTTAATGAAGCTAGTTTGTCATTTTTGCTCTGTGATTAGGTATAGATTTCCTGGTAATTTATTTTCTTTTAAACACTTGCCAATGTTATCTTCCCCAAACAGACGATGCAGTGAAAAAGAAAGAAGTTTAAAAGCATTGCAAACCTAGACAGACTAATTAAACGTTGAAATAACTTTTGAAAAGTTGTCTTGTTTAAAAGCCCCAAAGCCTGGAAGAAAGATAAGGTCAAGCATATGTCATGGATTACTCATTTGTCATTCACGTCTCATAACTATTGTAAAATCATTCATACCAATCACAATATCTCATAAGACTTCATTAGGAATTAGAAGCATGGTCATCTCAAATTATGACTTTGCTTTCACTTATCCACTGGCCACTCGTTATTACAGTTGCACTTATCTCTTGCCATCATCTAATGGCAGGATAAAGTGACTCCACTGAATAACTTCACACACATTGGAGAATCAAATGCATAAATAAATATATATATATATATATATATATATAAAACTTGTTATTATTTATATACATATAAAATTGACTTTATGGGGGACGACATTCTTGTAAGTTGGAGCTTTCTGGATACTGGGTTTGCCGGATAATACCATACCTGTACATATTTTTATTTGCATTCATCTTTAGCATGAATGTGTTATTTCCTATGCAACTGATATTGAAGGTAAGTGTACATTGTATTTCTGTTACTAATAGCCATGTTCAATGGAAAAGATGATTTTAGTGGTATACCTAGTATTTCAGATATGATGGAAGGTGCCTGTTCTGAATTGTTTTTCTTTTTTCATTCCTATATTCATTGGCAGTTATCCGCATTATTACTGATATGTGACTGAGCCACTAAAATGCCTTTGTTATTATGGTTGGTCAGAGATTCTGATCAGTGAAAGTGATGTAATAAGCACAAAAAAGTGAACTCACTTAAGTGACTAATGTTGAAACTACTTACATCATTTTGCACTTGTTAATTGAACTCTTAATTCAGTGCATACTGTGTGTATGGCTTTCCCAAAAGAGGTGTTAGCTGATAATATAATTAACACCTTTTTGCAGTTTCTGGGACAGGCAAAAAAATTTTTTAAAAAGCTGTACTGGGATGAAATATCTCTATCGTATGCCTGCAAGAGGGGGTATGGGCAGCCTAAATGTGTGGATTGTCTTTTAATCTGCCATAAAATTGTATTTGCAAGCTTGATAGTTTGGCCGCTGAGACGTCAACGAGTGATCTCCATTCATTGTGACCATATTGTAATGATACTGCATCAGACTGAATATGCATGGAGGGGGCAGCATTGCTTTCTGGAGGATAATGTCAATAATTGAATATGAAAATATTATACTTGAATTCAATTTTGCTTACTAAAGAAATCCTATATTCTATTGATGCCAATGGCAATATTTTGAAATAAATTTGAAAAAAAAAAAAAAAAACAGTTTCTGTCAGTCCAATGGTAATAAAGTATGCACGTTTTTCACTTGCGAATTGACTTTTATAACATTCCTATAGTGTAAGCAGACTGTATATACTATATCGTACACATTCTAGTTATTGTAGCAAGTGTCTCACTAGTATTATTTCAACTGCTAAATGCATTAACCAGTGAGCACAGACACAAATCTCTGAACAACGGAGCAAAAGAAAAAAAAAAAAAAAGACCCTCTCCGTCTAGTTTTAACTGTCAGAAAAAGTTGCAGTATGCATGGATGCTAATGACATTTCCTGGGCATACAGAAAGAGTTTTGTACCACTGTACTACTCTCTGCAATGCAATGCAATGTAATGTATAGGGTATGTGCTGATCCAAGAAAATGTATCATAACTTGCTTAATTTAACAGTTGATATATATTTCCATTTTTGCTGCCTGCTGGGACATTGTAAACACAAAGATCCTTACCTGAACTGTCACTTTTTCTTTTACCAGTCCTCTTTTCTGCTTCTGCAGGGGAGAGGCTCTGTCTGCCATAGTCCCCTGTCACACAAGCTGCACCCGTTGAGTTGTTAGTGCCCAGGCTAGATGTGTTTGAACACAAAATAGAGGGACTGCCACTTAGATCTGGAGGTCCAGATTCCTGCTGAAGGCAAAGGCTATGTCTGTTAGAGGCAGAAGGAGATGACATCTGAGGAATGTGCCAATTTGATTGCAAGGTCTGGTGCTGCTGCTGCTGCTGGTGATGATGATGATGGTGGTGATGGTGATGATGATGTCCTCTGTGATGCTGACTACCAAACATGCCCTCCTCATTGGGATAGCCAGTTAATATGCAAGAGGGCGAAGAAGAGGATAAATCAGGATAGGACATATGGTCAGATCTTCCATGGAGGGCAAGAGAAGACTGGGCAAAGGGGTGTAAGCCCTGAGAGGTGGCATGGGGGCTGCGCAGGCAGCCAAATAGTGTGTGTTCCATGGCATGCAAGTTTCAAGTTTCAGGCTTCTGATTCTGGCAGGATTAAACTCCACAGCGCTGTCACTTTTCACTGTAAAATGATATTTTTCCCAAACAGTAACGGCACACTTTCAGTACAGATCAGATAATCCAGGTCTTCAGCCTGGTGGCCAGTCTCCTGTGCTTAAACAGTTTGCTCTGACCAAGATGAGCTTTTGCAGAGCTGCTCAGATGTCAAGAGTAGGAGAGGTTAAAGCCAACAGAAGGTGGTCCCAAGGAGCTGCTTTAATGGGGGAACAGCTAAGAGAGGATATAAATAGTGTGTAATGTGAGCTGGGGGCTGGCTTAGCAACACAGTACTGACCACAAACTCTCTCCAAAACTTTAGCACTCACAGAACTTTCCAAGTTGCGACAGCATCACTGCACTGTCTATGTAAAACTGAAAAGGCTTCTGACCATTGCTAATATGGACATGCAAAAATGGCACGTAGGTCTTAGTCATTTATATAATGACACAATTTCACAGCTGAAAAAAAAAGCTTATTTGCCTGTAGCAGTATTTGGAAAAGTATAGTGCTATTCCAGATGTTTGATGCAAGTGGTCTGTGTGGTTATATGTAATACAAAATATAGTTTTAAATAAGGGATGTCAAGCTTGTACCCATCAGCCTACTTTTATTGAATATATAACTCCCAGAATCCCCTGCAAGCTAACATAAATTGTAACTCTTAACCAACAGTGCACACTTATACATGATTCTATATTGGGAAGTGAGCATTGCACATTTGAATTGTTTTATGAGAATTCACACTTCTGACTAATGTATAACCTAATGTTCTCTGAAAATTGTTTTGAGAAATAGGAAGGCGTAACATCCTCTTAGTAAATAGGAAACGTGTGTTTTCCCAAGTAAAAAGTCACACCTGTGTTTTTCAGATGTTCTGTCCCTGAAATCTGCTCTGAGTGCTGCTTACTGCACAATACCACAATATTGTTTTATTCATAAAGACAAATACTTACGAACACTTTTATGGGCGACAGAGAAGCCTAGTTTGCTGTGCAAATAGAATCTACTATCTGGAGTGCTTGGGACCTGGGGTTTTCTCGAAAAGCGATCATTACAAAATTTAGATCATTATAGTAGCCAGCTAAAAGTCATTTAAACTCAGCGCTACGAAACAAGTTAAAAATAATAATAAACCCAAGAGAATTTTTTTGGTTTTGCCAACAATATGGATTTATGCAGCTTAGTTACCATCAAGTACAAGCCACTGTTTTATTATTACAGAGAAAAAGGAAAACATTTTTAAAATGGAAAAAAATTATTTGATTACATTTTACTCAATTTATGGAAAATGGCCTTCCTGTAATTCATGAGTTTCTGGATAAGGGATCCCATAATTGAATAAGCAATTAATTGTCTGTGTGTGTAAAAGAATATATATCACCTGTTTAGGAAATAGGCCTTTGTATGTAGAATAAATAATTTGATTTATTTTAATGTTAGTAATTAAATAATTGTATATGTCCATGGAGCTCTGTACTGCCTATTATTTTTTTTGCACCAAAAATCTGTAATACAGTGTATATGATGCTGTAACTAAATGTTTATAAGTCAGGGAAGTTTCTGTCCCATTAGGGCTCTACTTCTAACCCTTCATAGATGATGAATCCAAGCGATGCTTTTGCCATGCTTATACTTTTCAGAGCTTCGTATAACTGTACATGGCTGTGGGAGCTATTAGAATAATAGAGGGAGTCTGTGCTGACAAAATACAGATTAAAGATGATCATGACAAAGAGCCAGGTTTAGAGTCACAGTTTGTGCTGGCTCTGGATACCACCTGATCCCCCACCTGTGCATCTCAGCCCAAAAATCTTCACATTAAATTCAATGTACAAGCACCCACAATGCCCAAGGGAATACCGGCCACAATAATACAATATCTAAAAGAATAGTTCACTAATTCTTATTTATTTAAAACATCTTTTTTTGCTATGATTTTTTTTTTTAAATGCAAATGACATATGGCAGAATAGTCTCAATAATAAATAAACGGTATGTGTTATGTGCAGTGAATACACTGTCAGTACCGAGATCTGCAGCAGAAGGGGTCTTGCTCTGAAAAACAGAGAGTGACAAGAAACATGACAAATCACTGCTCCACGGAAACAGTAGGTGAACCATGGAACAGTTTCCCAGACGTTGTGGGATGTGGAGGGAGGTTAAAAAGCCAAAATATATCAATATACATAAAGAATTCTGCAGAGAAAATGACCACACCATGTTAACTAAACTCTAACTAAACAAAGCAGGGATGGATTTGGATTAGGGATTTAGAGGGCATCGTCCTGTCCTAGCATGACATGGGACCCGTAACAGAAAATAATTGATGTAAATTATTGATGTAAATAAAAAGAACAAATACATGTAGGAGATCCGTTATCTGGAAATCTGTTATCCAGAAAGCCCCAAATTATGGAAAGGCCATCTGCCATAGACTCCCTTTTATCCAAATAATTCAATTTTTTCAAAATGATTTGTTTTTCTTCAGTAGTAACAAAACAGTACCTTGCACTTGATCCAAACGAAGATATAATGATTCCTTATAGGAAGCAACACCAGACTATTGGGTTTATTAAATATTTACATGATTTTCTAGTAGACAAGGAATGAAGATCCAAATTACAGAAAGATCCCTTATCCAGAAAAGCCCCAGGTCAATTATTCTGGATAATAGGTCCCATACCTGTAAGACAGTTTGATATAATATGTGGCTCTTCAGTTGTTGCTACGCTATCCAGAATCCCAGAACAACTTTCGGACTTTTAGGGACACTACATTGTAGCCTCAACATTTCAGCAAAGAATGGATCCAACACACTGTGAAAGGTAAACATGATTAAAAACATAAAATAATTTCAGATCAGTGCTTTCTTGGTTATCTTATCCTGAGTTTTATTTATGTGCCAGCATCTGAAGAAGGGTTACACCTTCTAGATCCAACAAAGTATCCATGTGTGTCTTTTGATCTCTAATTTGTCTAATTTAAATACTTTGCTTCCTTGCTTAAATCAAGGATTGTTTATTGCTTACACACCTAGTGACTGGTCTATTTTAAAGGATTCTGTGGCCCGCCAGATTTGCCTTGAAGGTACAGTACTATATTTGGTGCGGCAGTCTGTGAAGCCTGAACGGGATAGATCTGTAGGGATGAACTTGACAGCAGAGAACAGCAGATTGCCTGGGGCTCATTTAATGGGGAGTCAGGTCAGACTGCCAATGCACAGCTGTGGCTTCTTTTTTATTGCCATAATTTGTGTTAGGACAAATGAACATGTATTTAAAAGCACTATAACCATCCACAGACGTCAGCACACAGAGGGTCCCTGGTGAGCACGGCCATTCAGTAGGTTGCAGGAGACTACTATACGTATGAATGTTGCTGATATTGAACGCATAGGGGCAGAGAAGAGGAGAGAATGTGCCTAATATTATTAGCTAGGTCAACAAGTCAATGTTGATTTTTGAAACAACCCATTCCATATTTCTAATCTGGAGCATGTGTAAACCTTTGCACACCATAACCACCCCCCCCCCCCCCCCCCCCCCAACACACACACACACACACTTGCTTATGAAATTTGTTCGAACCTAACATTTTTGTTTGAGGAAGGCAGATAATAATGGATAAAGCCTCCTCCCACTAATGACTCCCTTTTATTTCTGCATGTCCAAAATCAACAACGGCTTTCACAGGAAGACTCGGCCTAGAAAATAATTGTTTGAATGCTTTCCTTTTATATTTTGGGAAATAGTCAAATATTGCTCCTCATCTGAAAACAAAAACTAAATACCTGAATAAAGAGGGTCTGAAGAGGCATGAAATGTGTAAGTTTTTCCTGACAGATTTATTGTTTGTATAAAAAAGTTTTAAATTTTAGTTTTTAAAATTTGAGTCTACTAAGTACATAAACATTTTGGAAGTGCATTATCCAGTGGCTTTAATTTAAATGCTAATGAATGATATTTGTAGCTACGGTGCTAAGTCCTTAAATGATAATTAGTCAGGCTCTTAATAAAACCTCTGCAAAGGGTAAAAAAACAACTTGAAAAACATTAGGTGACAGGTTAACATACATAGCTAGACCAGCCAGATGGGCCACTTTCCCATGGCAATTAATCACCAAAGGAAAGGCAGGAGGAATGAGTCAAGTTACCCCCCTGTGGTGACCAGTTATTAGTATAGGAAGTCAACAATTCGGCTACCTGAATTTTCACCAAGAACGGGTGAGTCTTGGTCTAGTTGCACGACAGCTACGGAAGTGGAATTTAGACTTGTAACATTAACTGCTCGCGCAAGCATAATTTGATTCTATAACCCTTGTTTCCTATATCATTGCAATGATATCATTATATCATTGCAAATCTCTGTTTGCTACAAATGATATGAAAGTGCTGCATTTATATATATATATATATATATATATATATATATATATATACATGTTGAAGTGATAAGAACCTTAGGGGGCATGTAAATATGTCTACTCTGTATAAAGGAAAGATAAAAGTACTATGATAATAATAATAAAAGTCAGCTCATTGGAGTAAATTACTGCTTAAACTGCCCAGAAAATTGGATTTGTTTCATTAGGCACAACAGGGTGGCAAAAAAACTAGATCACAGTCAAAAAGGTGCTGAATAAAAATTTTTATTTTACAAAAATTATATCTGTCATTAAAGCCTTACGCGTTTTTTGCCTCTCTGGGTCACTTAGTCTAAAGAGGCATGAAAAGTGTAAGGCTTTCCTGACATATTAAATTTTGATCTGGTTTTGTGCCAACCACTTGTGTCTAATGGTGCATTATGGATCTCCCTATTTACTGTATGGCGTAATGATAAATAACAATTTCCCACATGTAGGCATAAAAAGATTTTGAGTAAGTATGACATCAGCATTGCTAAACTTGTTTCTTGACTACAACTCCCATCATTCTGAATTAGCAATGATTGGTGCATTAGAGTGGGAGACTTCAAAGCAAACAGATGTTGTGGGATTTAACTCACTCACAGTGACTTCACTAGAATGTAATGCAGCAGGGTAGAGCTATTGACACTTCATCTGGACATTCCTTTGGTCGCAGTTTAAATCACTTGTGAGTAAGTGGCATTAGCAGTAATGTTATAGGCCTTTGGTGATTTATTTATTTATTTACGTACAAGAAGAGGGGGATAATACTGTCACATTGCAACATGTACTTATTGTATACTGTACACACATTTATATATATATACACATTCCAGTTATTTAATTAATATACATTTACTTGCCTTTTACAGCCTGGTACTAATGCCGACTCAAAGTGGTCCTGGGTCCTCTGAACCAAATTAGGTTTCAGCTACCCTCCTTGTTACCACCAACCTCCATTCCAGTCATATTGATCAGCTCCAGCTGCTACATGTGGGATTAACTGTAGGTCCAGTTCTGCAAAAAAGAGCTAATTTTATTTTGACCTTGGCCACTCTCATGTTCTGTGGCCCTGCATGATCATGAGCCCTGCACCTCTGTAGTAATGGCCCAGCTGGCTTGTAAAGACCAGGCAGTGGAAATGCTTATCTAACAAGTTGATGCTGATTTTTGAAGCAGCCCATTACATATTCCTACTCTAGAGTAGGATTCCAACCATGTGGAACCCCCTGCACAGCATACCCACATACACACAAATATATACTTGCTTATGACACATGCTTTGGCCAAATCATTTCTGCTTCAGGAAGGCAGATAATAATGGATAAAGTCCCCTGCCTCTAGTTACTCCCCTTGGACGCTGTCTCTTTATTCTTTTATTTCTGCACTTCCCAGATTAACGACAGCTTTCACAGGAAGACTCAGGAGATAACCCACTGCCAAGCCTTCCTCCCCATGTGTTCTTATTGTGATAAAAATTACACGACTTGTGTAAGCTCCGCACGTCAGGCCCATGGCTAAAAAAACATTGCAGTCATTAATAGCATATGGAGGTATGGAAAGGTGTGGACATGTGCGCTTCCCTCTCTATTCCCTCTATTCCCATTACACTGAACTTCCCCCCAAAATGTAATTGCAACTAATCATTTTTTGAAAAATTGTGCCTTCCTTGTACAGGTATGGGATCCATTATCAAGAAACCCATTATCCAGAAAGCTCCACAGACTCCATTTTATCCAAATAGCCCATTTTTTTTTTCAAATGGTTTCCTTTTATACTGTAATAATAAAACAACACTATGTACATGTTCCAAATTAGGATAAAACCAATCCTTATTGGAAACCAAATCAGTCTAGTGGATTTATTTAATGTTAATGATTTTCTGGAAGACAAAGTATGAAGATTCAAATTATGGAAAGGTCCATTATCTGGAAAACCCCAGGTCCTGAGCATTCTGGATAACAGGTCCCATACTTGTAATACAGGTTATGGAAACCTGATAATCACAAGGCAATACAGATGGAGTGTGGTGTAATCCAAAGTATCATTTGATGCATTATGTGCTGGCAGATGTATGCTAACATACAGAATCTCCCTGACTTCTGTGATATACCAGTCACACAGTTTTTAAAAGGATAGATAGGGAGTAAGGTAGAAACATATACAGTGTATCATGTAGATAGAAACTACAGATGGATGGATGGATATATGATAGATAGATAGATAGATAGATAGATAGATAGATAGATAGATAGATGATAGATAGATAGATAGATAGATAGATAGATAGATGATAGATGATAGATAGATAGATAGATAGATAGATAGAAGATAGATAGATAGATGGATAGATAGATAACAAATATGTCTTGCATGACACATGTCTTTCATGTAGGTGTTAGCTTCTGGTAGGATAGATAGATAGATAGATAGATAGATAGATAGATGATAGATAGATAGATAGATAGATAGATAGATAGATGGATGGATAGATAGATAGATAACAAATATGTCTTGCATGACACATGTCTTTCATGTAGGTGTTAGCTTCTGGTAGGAACACAGACCATATAAATAAGTGCAAAAATTTATAAGACTAACATTTCCACAGGGGCTTTATGTTCTGCATATAGATAGATATACACATATCCCAACTGCTGCAAGTATTCCAGGCATGCGGATATAATAACCCTCAATCCAATTACACACTTAACCCATTGATAAATAAGCAAACCCTTATAGCCATGAACCCATAAAACAGCCAGAGAGTCAATACATGAAAGAAATCCCCTTTGTCCTTCCTCCCTCCCTTTATGACAAGCTATAATCAACCCCAATATGTGTGGGAAGGGCAGAAAGCAAATGGTGTAGAGCTGGTACAAACTTTTACAACTTTTACAACTCAGCTACAATTAGGTTAATTTAGCACAGTCAAGTGACTAAATTAAAGTTAAAAATCACTCAAAATGTGACAAACTGGAAGACACATCATCCAATGTATGGAGGTACACTGGTAAATCCAACCCACTAGAAAAATCCAAATATAGCAAACATAGGGTAATACTGTGATGCTGTATATATAAATATTCTAAGGAAGCATATATACAGTATATATATATATATGTATATGTATATATATATATATATTTTTTTTATATATATATACTTCCTTAGCAGTAACCATGACCTATCAATTAAGCCCTTACAACTCACCACATCAGTGTTTTCATCTATTCCTTGCTTATTCAAATGTGCTGCTCCATTGTTATCCATTTAATATAGAGCATTTGTGAAGTCTTGTGGAAAACATATTTATCACAATACACTACAACAAAAAAGGAGGCTACATTTCAAAAAAGACATACAAACATACTGAACTGTTGTTTGCTCTCAAACAGCACCCAGCAGGATTTAGATGAAGTTGCATTGAATTACTAATAAAGTAGTAATAATGCACTGGGGATGGGTGTGTTTAGTGCAATGGCAGGGGGGCTAAACCTGAATAAAACTTGAAAAAAATGAAACTTGAATATGATTTCAAAAAAATCTTTTTTCTCCCAAACACACCAACATGAAGGTCAATGAGCATGAGAATTGGAATGAAATCGTATTTGCTGCCCTATATATATTCTTTTAACTACAGTTGAATGATAGATAAATCAACATTTTCCTAAATGGGTGCTGTTATCTGGTTACCTTCCCATTGTTCTGTTGTTAGGATGCTAGGTGGGCAAAAGGAAGGGGGTGATCTTCCCATTGTTCTGCAGTACGGCAGTAAAGAGTGATTGAAGTTCATCAGAGCACAAGTCACATGACTTGGGGCAGCTGGGAAATTGACAGTAAGTCTTGCCCCATGTCAGATTTCAAAATGAAATATAAAAAAATCTGTTAGTTCTTTTGAGAAATGGATTTCAATGCAGAATTCTGCTGGAGCGGCACTATTAACTGATGCATTTTGAAAAAGATTTTCTTGTAGACAGTGTATGAAGATCCAAATTACAGAAAGAGCTCTTATCTGGAAAACCTCAGGTCCTCAGAATTCTGGATCACCAAACCTGTATTTGCAACCTATGTATGTTATAATGTGTCTCTGGAAACAGGTTACACCTCCATTGAAGGTTTGAAAATGTCTTACAACTACTACTATGAAGCTATGTGAGCTGATATCACACGAGGTAGCAAATGATCATATCTTATGTTCAAGCAAGTGCTTAAAGGGGTTGTTCACCTTTGAGTTAACTTTTAATATAATGTAGAGAGTGATATTCTGAGACAAATTGCAATTGGTTTTAATTTTTTATTGTTTGTGGTTTTATAGTTATTTAGCTTTTTATTCAGCAGCTCTCTAGTTTGCAATGTGAGCAATTTGGTTTCTAGGGTACAAATTACCCTAGCAACCCTGCATTGATTTGAATAAGAGACTGGGATATGAATATGAGATGGACTGAATAGAATAATAAGTAATAAAAAGTGGCAATAACAATACATTTTTAGCCTTACAGAGCATTTGTTTTTAGATGGTGTCAGTGACCCCCATTTGAAAGCTGCAAAAAAACAGAAGAAAGTTGCATATCATTAAAAAACTATGAAAAATAAATAAAGAAGACAAATTGAAAAGTTTCTCAGAATTGGCCCTTCTACAATATACTAAAAATTAATTTGAAGGTGAACCACCCCTTTAAGCGAGTGGGGGGTTGCACAGCGAAAGAATACATATACACTTGCATACCCCTAGTCTAGGCCCTCGAGTGCCTCCTGTACTTCCCACTCCTCACTGCACTCCGATGGAGTTAGGTTGCTGGTTGGGTTGCCTAGGGGACCCTGGATAGCATGGAGTGACCCTGGTCTGAGGATTAGTATTTCAGTATTAATAAACATTATTTCATGCCTGCATTGCTCTCATACTGTAGATATATTGTTACTGCTCTCTATCTGTGTGTATATATATATATATATATATATATATATATATGCACATATGTATAAATATACATATTTACAGTATAATATACATAGAGTGGTGCTTGAAAGAATTTGAATTCTGAAATTTGTAATTCAGAAAAATTATGCAGGAAAATATCAGAGTAACCATCTGTGAGTTGAAGCTGAAGCTAACTCATGGTAAAAGCAAAATTTAGTGTTTTGAAACAGGTAAGTAAGTATAAGTCCTAACCCTAATTTTATAGAAGTGAATTGAAGTGGGCACAAAAATCCCTGAGTTGCAACCGTTCTATAGGGAGGAATAGGCTACAGTTCCTCCAAGCCGATGAATAGATTAACAGAAATATTTAGCTGCAGTTATTGCTGCCAAGAGGGGCACACCAGTTACTAAAGGTACATTTTCACATACTTTTGCCACACAAAAGAAATTAAGCAAATGTATAAAAATGAAAGGGGTGAGCTAGATATTTGCATATAAAGACCTCAAGCTAATTTGTTAGAGTATTCAGAGATCAATTTTCTAGAGAAAAAAAATATTGAAAGCCTTTTGGTATAGTTTGTTTCCCATTCATTTTACCTGTTTAGTTGTCTAAGCCACTACAAATTACCCTACTCTTAAACATCCTTCTTAAAAGGATACTGTCATGGAAAAACGTTTTTTTTTTCATCAGCTAATAGTGTTACTCCAGTAGACTTCTGTCCTGAAATCCATTTCTCAAAAGAGCAAACAGATTTTTTTATATTCAGTTTTGAAATCTGACATGGGGCTCATAATTTTGTCAATTTCCCAGCTGCCCCTGGTCATGTGACTTGTGCCAGCACTTTGGGAGGGAACTGCTTTATGGCAGGCTGTTGTTTTTCCTTCTCAGTTTTTACTAATGAGTGCTGTTCTTAGATCTACCAGGCAGCTGTTATTCTGTGTTAGGGAGCTGTTATCTGGTTACCTTCCCATTGTTCTGCAGTACAGCAGTAAAGAGTGACTGAAGTTTATCAGAGCACAAGTCACATGACCTGGGGCAGCTGGGAAATTGACAATATGTCTAGCAACATGTCAGATTTCAAAATGAAATATACAAAAATCTGTTTGCTCTTTTGAGAAATGGATTTCAATGCAGAATTCTGCTGGAGCAGCACTATTAACTGATGCATTTTGAAAAAAAAGATTGAGATTCAATTCAAGGAGAAAAATCTTTTCTCCAAATTTAGTATAAAATTTTCCCAATGACGAATTCCCGCGATTCGCCACCGGCAAATAAATTCGCAAAACTCGAACTCGAACAGCGAAAGTCGCCTGGCGAAAATTTGTTGGCGTAAGAAAAAAAAAGAGTTGCGCGCCAAAAATGACTCGACACTCGTCAAAAACGACGTGACGCAGCGAAAATGATGTGACGCATTGATAACAATGCAGAGAAAATTACGCGGTGCGCATCGAAAATCGACGTTACGCGTGTCAAAAACCATGCCGCAACTCGTTTTGTTAATTTTTCGCCAATTCCACCGAAATTCGCAAATTTTTCGGCGAAACGGAATAGATTCTCCCATCACTACACAATAGTACTGAGTGCTGTACCTATGTGGAAGCAGTATGTATGTTTTCCCTTTGGTTGCAAATTCTCATACAGGTAAGGAACCTACAGAATGCTCGGGATCTAGTGTTTTCTGGATAAAAAATATTTCCATAATTTAGATCTCCATCCCTTAAGTCTATTAAAAGAATCAGTGAAACATTAATTAATCCAAATAGAATTGTTTTACCTCCAATAAGGATTCATCATATCTTAGTTGGGATTAAGTTCAAGGTTCTATTTTATTATAACAAAGAAAAATTTAAATTATTTGATAAAAATGGAGTCTATGGGAGATGGCATTCTTGTAATTTGGAACTTTCTAAATAACGCTTCTAAATGCGCCCGAAATGCATCAAAGTAGTGTGATGTGTTCGCCTTTTTAATTATGAAGAAATAAAGGTTTTTGGATTTTAACCTTAACGGTGTGCGGAGGTTCGGCTCTTCTTTTTCCTACAAATGTAGGGATCCCCGTATTCTGCTAAATTCATCTAAAGATTGTAGTTACCAAAAAATTATTTAGTATTCCATACATTTGCCAATTACTGAAATCTAGGATTTAGATTTCACTAAACCCAGATATAATTGGTTTGAATAATTTATGAATGAACTAGGAATCACAGTAGCTCAGGATGAATAGAGATTTGGAAGTTACAAAAATTTATTTCATTAGATTAAATATTTAGATTTGATTGCATTCAAAAAACACAGTGGCAAAATAAACTGTGTCAGAGTCAAGTTAGAAAGATTGCTCCAAATGTATAAATGTATAAATGTATCCCCTTCTATAGTAATCAGTGGGATGTTTAGGGAGTAGTGTCTGTGCACCAGAAGCTCACTATGTATATACAATCTACTGCAAAGAATTATGTTCTGATTAAAACACATCCATCAAAAATTTTTGACAAGTCACAAAGAACCAAGAAGCATGTGTTTCTTAAAGTCTTTAAACAGAATTATGGTTCAGAGTGTCCTCAAATGCGCCGCAACAGAAAAAAAGAAAATAAACAAGTTCTTATTCTGCACTTGAAATGCAGCTACCAACCAGTCAGCAAATGACTACTCGTTTTCTGAAAGCTAGTTTGTTGAAGGAAATTGAGTTTTATTTTAAGGGAGATTGGTTTTGCAGACCTTTGTAAAAATGCATCTGCTTCAGCTTCCTTATACGTGTAATTTCCTTGAACTTTTTAAACTGCAAATATTAATACAGATGTAAGAGAGTAGAAACTATAATGCACTGTATTTCATGAAAGCTAGGGTGCTGTTTAACTATGGCATCACAGCTTTGCAGTGAATGAATTAATCATCCCAAAAAAGCACAATGAATGACCTGCATTAAAGTCTAGGAATTCTGCTGCAAAAGGATTATTCCATGTTTATTATGAAAGCAAATATGTTTCTTTTACACATATTAAGTAATCACTCTATTCCAGATTAACTCATAAATGTTACTCATGGATATTGTTATTAGATTTTTCTCTATTAAATTATATTACATTACCAGAATGGAGAATCAGATGGAATGAGGAGTGAACTGATGCATTTTTTAAATTTATATTCACACACTAAAATATTTGTAAAATTCTAAGTAATTTGGCAAAGCACAGTTATTCTCTCTGCTGAACCAAAATTAGATAGGAGTTTGATAAAATGCTGAATTTGGCACAGGTGTTAGAAAACCCTAGGAATACAGAGAAATGAATAATGCATTTTAATTGTTTGAATAAATTGTGAAAAAAATCTAACTCAATTAATATTTCTCCTCAGATTTGTAAACATTCACTTAAATGGGTCCAAAAACCATATCAATTCAATGCATTTGGGACTATATGTTTTGTATTTTGGAGGTTAAGCAGCCTTAAATTCATAGACGGCTAAAACTGAGGAGTGCATTTGCAAAAATTAGTATATGATTAAAATGTGATATAACTGTTTACCTTATGATGCATAAGCATTTGTGGGCCATTGCAAAAGATTAGACATTTTCAGGGTTCTATTTTGAATTTCTTTTTTTTTCTTTTTTTTTATGATTATTCTCTGAAAGTATTCTTCTTGAAACATACAGTAAGTGACTAAACAGAGGGAAACATCCATTTACCCAAACTTAAAGGGAAACTTGATTCTGTACCATATTCTAATGAAATTCAGGATTTGAATTTTAAGATGCAGCAAAGGATTATGGGAGCAGATGTAATCTAGTCTATTATATGCCTGTAATTCACATATCTGTGCATGTTGTGTGTGTACAGATATGGGATCCATTATCCAGAAACTCATTATTCAGAAAGATGTCTCCATTAGACTCCATTTTATCCAAATAATCCAAATTTTAAAAAGAAGTTCCTTTTTCTGTGTAATAATAAAACAGTACCTTGTACTTGATCCAAACTAAGATTTAATGAATCCTTATTGGAACCAGCCTATTGAGTTTATTTAATGTTTACATGATTTTCGAGTAGACTTAAGGTATGAAGATCCAAATTACGGAAGTCTCCATTGTCCTGAAAACCCCAGTTCACAATAGATAATGGATAATAGGTCCCATACCTGCACTTTATAATGAAAAAATATATGTAAACTATTTGTTTTAGGCCAAAATAAACTAAGCTTTCTTTTTTTTTCTCTGCCTCTTGCTTTCTCTCCTCTTCGCTTTGTTAGAACCTTCAATAGATATACTACAGAGTTACAAATCTATCTAAACAAAATATTTTCTTGGAGATGCTTTGTTAGTGACTATGTGCTAAATAGGACTGGAAGCAACAAAGTTGTATATACAACAAGCCCATTGCATAACATTAAAGAATTTCCTGGAGTTGCAGTTTCCTTTTAACATATGTAGAGTTTGCATTTTCTTTCAGTGTCACTTGCTAACGACGTGCCCTGAAACTGCTTCACAACCTGCTGCTGTCAGTCAACCATTCAATAAATAAGGCTTACACAGGCAACTGAAATATTGTATAATTTATTAGAACTATTGAGAGGGTTTCTTCAATACTGTTATACTGTTTTAAAAAAGGAAACATTCATGGAACTATGATCTTGTAAAGGGAAAAATGAACGTTGCATCTTTATAAAGCTCTAGAATAAAATGCAGAACTGTATTATAAAATAGAAGAAAAGAATTAAGAATTTTGTAAAATATTTATTTATTTATTTTAGCTGCATTTTATATATATATATATATATATATATATATATATATATATAATTGTAGCTATGACCCGTTAATTTATCTTACACAGCACTTTACCAAGAATGTTTAAAATGATTCTGTTGCTTAATGCTGGCTCACAATTTGTTCAACATTAAAGGGATCTTTTAAAATATTTGAAATATTTCTGCATATAAACAGTTTGTATAGTTACATTGTTAGGCAACAGATCTTGGTGGTTTCTCGTTTTAATGTCAGGAAGAGTAATTACGCTTCTTTATACAGTGTCCATGACAGACTTTGATACAGCTTCTTCCATGATTTCTTTTTGACAAGAAAGCCATGTGCATAGTTTGGGCTTTTCCATGTTTCCAGTTGATTTATGCAGTATTAGTCGCAGCAATATTTATATTGTAGTATCTTCATAAAAACACTTTTTATTTGAAATTTCCTGTCAAACTAACAGTGCTTTAAGCCTCTGCCAGAAAGGCATTCTCTCAAGATTTAAAGACTCTTGTGACACATAATAGAATGTTACATATACTAAAAGAGATGGCAAAGCCTTGATCAGATGATGGAAATGTAAAACAACAGTTACTATTTTTGTAATTGTGATGTTTAATTGTTTACATTTTCTTTGAGTTTGAAGTCAAGTAACTGCACAATATTTGTTAATCAAATACATTTCTTTGCCCATGAACTGGACTGATGAAGTAATCCACTGTAAGGGAATTAGACATTTTTCTACTTCTCTACTCTCATGAAACACAAATCAAATTTCAGGCTGAAAGTAAAAAAAGTCATTAAAAAAATTGTAGAACTTCAAAAATGTACATTTATGAAGTGAATATTTTACATTAGCAAGTAATTAGATTGTGAATTTCAATTACACATAACACACTTTTAAGGCCTAAACAAAGGCGGTTTACTCTTTTGGAGCAAAAGTTATGGATGGGTTTGCTAAATAGTTTCTGGTTCACAAAAGACATCATATCTGCATTGTAAATATTTTTTCTGTTAAAGGGGTTGTTCACTAACAAAGTGGTAGAATTTTATTTTTTAACATACCTGCATTATTTGCTGTGTAAATAACAATTAAGTGCGTACCTGATCCTTCGGGACATTACTTATTCTGATATCGGCAGTAGTGAAACAGGAAACCACAGTTGAGGGATTGATGAGTAGAGCTACATCACATTCGCTGGTTCCAAATTAATTTGCATAGCATTAATCTGATTGACTGTGAATTGAATTAATTCAATGTTATTCAAATGAATGATAAATGTGCAGAAGTGCTAGAGTGTTTTTTGGTTGCAGAATATTTCTCTCCCTTTTGCTTGATTTCTGTGACTTCATAAAAAAGTCCCAGATACGCAAGTCAATTCCCTGTGATCAGTAGGCACAAAAAGTATTTATTTACTCCATAAGTAAGATACTTTTTTCTTTTTTTATACAAGTCTATTATATTTTTGCAATAATTTTGCCACTTTGGCAGGACAAAAGGTGGACAATGTCTATAACAATTTTTATTGCAGTCTCCCCCATTGGTCTAGGTCCAGAATAAGGCCCCTCTAATATTTTAAAAACTTAATGGACAGTCTTATAACTCTGCCCAAACATTGTTCCATGGTATGACTAAACCATTAAAAAAATTAATGTTCTGCAATAATATTGGGGTAATGTAAAAAAGTTGGAAATTTGTGCTAAAGCTAATAACCCACATCAACCAATCAAATATTTATTTGAGACAGGTGGCCAGTAATTGCTACCTGCTGGTTGGACACTATTAGATAATATGTTGTAGACCTGGGCCAGATCTCATGACATTGCATGTTACAAATTGAAACTTGAGATTTTGCCTTTTTTTTTTTTAATAATTTTAAAATTTTGTGGAATATTTCACAAACTACTAGGCAACGTTATGTTCCACTCATTTATCAGCAGTGAACCTCTAAACTTCATAGAAAAGAGTCATGCCAACTTGTTTATCAAAACTCTTTGAGACCTGCTCATTCTCATTCTAGTCTCTCTTTATAATAATTGGAGGGAATAGTTCACTGTTTTTTAAATATATAAATAACAGTGTAATAAATGTGTACAGATATGGGACCTGTTAACCTGAATGCTTGGGACCTGGGGTTTTATGTAATTTGGATCTTCATAACTTAAATCTATTAAAATGAAATCATGTAAATATTAAATAAACCCAATAGGCTGGTTTTCATCCAATAATAATAATAATAATAATAAAAGGTTGAACTTGATGGATGTGAGTCTTTTTTCAGCCTAACTTACTATGTTAATATGTTACTATGTAATAATTCATTATATCTAAGTTTGAATAAAGTACAACGTGCTGTTTTATTATTAAAGAGAAAAAGGAAATAATTTTTTAAAATTTGGATTATTTGGATAAAATGGAGTCCATAAGAGATGGCCTCTCCGTAATTCGGATTTTTCTGGATAATGGGTTTTTTGGAGAATGGATCCCATACCTGTAATTGTATGTAAATGTACACAGCCTTAGCAAGAGAGCAATATTTCTAAGCATTTAAATGTTGCAGAACTTCAGCTCCCATTATCTTTCTGCTACAGCTCTCATTGTTATTCAGCTTTGTTTCTTAATATTTTAGTGCTAGAGTGCTAGTATGTAATAATTTTCATGGGAATATTGTGAAGTTAAATCATCTCTTAGAAAAATGCTTTTTGGTGCACAGATAATATTGTGTTGTAAAATAGAGTTTCATGGTAACCTTCACCTGTGTCTGATGTTACTGATTGGTATTATGATAAATAATGTAAGTAAAATATTTGGTGTAATTTAGTACAGAAACAGTTTGACTTCATTTTACTAGATGGATATTGATCTGTTCCCTTTAACATGGACAAGGTTAAAAAAATCAATCATTTTAATATGAGGTTTCACACCTGTCATTTGCCCAGCATGTCACTCCTCTGGAATTTAAAACCTTGCAATCCTTACTTTTTTACATCCCAGGAAATATGCATTTTTGGTCTGAGCAGCAATGGTGAAGTCCATATTTTTTTCTTTAGGCAAAGTGGGTTTGTAGAGGATAAAAAAATAGAAATAGTATAACATAAACAATATTTATGTCAGATATAAGCAGTGCTACTGGCATGCAAATGAATAATACCAAATGTGTTTTGCAGGTGGTAAATGTCTCACAAAGTGAAACACTGCAATTCTGTTTCGGAAGTGCGATTGTGTAACCGTGTCTGGTTCACGTCTTCAGGAATCCATTAAAGTTTTTGTAATTTTTTCCACTTTTCAATTGTAACTACAAAAGTGAAAGTTTGTTCACAGGAAATTAAGAACATGGCTTGGATTTATAAAACACTGTATCTTTGCCCATAATGTATCATTTAAAATAATCAACAGCAACAAATAAAGAAAAGTTTATAATTGGTGCAGTAGGTAGCACAGGCAACACATTTTAAAAAAATCAGTAAATTTATTTTGAAGTATAAAACACTCCAATAGCAATATTTTAATTTTGCATTACAAAATAATTCCTATTTTTAAATCAGTGCAATTAAGGAGTGACTTTGGTTTATGGACTGTGTATTCCTCCCACCAAGTGGTCAAATGTGTTATGACATATTTCAGAACAGAAATTTATATTACGTTTGTTCGGTAAAATGTAAAAATAATGAATTCTTCTAAAATAAATGTGCCATTTCTGAATTTTACATTATTTTAAAGTTTGAAAAGTCCAGATAATAAGTGAGGCTAATTAAAAGGTTGTTCACAAACAAATACACATTTATTTGGCCACAAATTAAAGCATTGTAAGAAATTTAAAACAGAAGCTGTGGTGTTTACCTTCTTAACAATTTTTCTATTGACAAATAAGTTATCTGTTTTGCTTAAATGTTGTTTGTAGCACTCCATCTGTATTCTATAAGCCCCTGCACACTGGGAATAATAGATGTGATTCTACTCTGCCTATCAACCAGAATGGGAGTCAAAGGCATTTTGGAAAGGACATCCTGAATGAAGAGAAAGAGATCCTCTATAACAGAGAGAGAAAGGCCTCCATCTTGACAAAGTAGTATTACATGGACAGCAAGTAGCAAGCCAATGCAAGACTGCCCAGAGAAACAGGTCTGAATGAACTTTTTAATAATTATATAATAATCTCTCTAATGCTATTCACCAGTAGGTCTTTCGAGCTGACACAAAGTCACCCATTCTGATTAGAAGAAAAGAGGTTCCTGTGGAATTCTCTCCCTGAATCGGTTGTACAGGCTGATATATAAGATAGCTTTAAGAAGGGGTTGGATCCCTTTTTAGCAAGTGAGGGAATACAGGTAGGGATGTAGCGAACGTTGGAAAAAATGTTCGCGAACATGTTCGAGAACTTCCGGACAAAAATGCGAACGGTTCGCGAACTTCGCGAACCCCATAGACTTCAATGGGAAGGCAAATTTTAAAAGCTAGAAAAGACATTTCTGGCCAGAAAAATTATTTTAAAGTTGTTTAAAGGGTGCAACGACCTGGACAGTGACATGCCAGAGGGGGATCAAGGGCAAAAATGTTTCTAAAAAATACATTGTTGACACAGCGCTGCGTTTTGTGCTGTAAAGGGCAGAAATCACATTACGTCACTCAGGTGATGTTTCTGGACACGGAATGTGAAAAAGCTCACACAGCTACGTGGCACTTGGTTAAAGACTGGGCAAACAATGCCTACAAGGTCAACGTATACACTACTACAGCAGTGGATACGGATTATGGAAAATATTATTGCTGCTTGAAAAACGTCACTCAGGATGGTGTTTCTGGAGACGGTATTATTATTGATATTTAGACAGAATGTGAACAAGCTCACACAGCTAGATGGCAGTTGTTTGAAGAACAGTAGATTACTAGCCAGCAAACTTACTATCAACTGTCCCTCAAATCACTAACAGCTCTCTCCCTACACTAGCTCTTCCAAGCACACACCACACACAGGCAGAATGAAAAAATGCTGCAGGGCTTCAGTTTATATATGGAAGGGGAGTGGTCCAGGGGGTGTGGGGGTGGTCCAGGAGGGAGAGCTTCCTGATTGGCTGCCATGTATCTGCTGGTCTGGGGGAGAAATGGCAAAAAAAAAGCGCCAGCTAAGGCAAACCCAAATTGGCGAACGTCGCGCGACGTTCGCGAACATTTGGCGAGCGCGAACAGCCGAAGTTCGCCGGCGAACAGTCCGCGACATCCCTAAATACAGGGTTATGGAAGATAGCTCATAGTACAATTTGATCCAGGGCCTAGTCCGATTGCCCTTTTGGTGTCAGGAAGGACTTTTTTCCCCCTCTGAGGCAAATTGGAGAGGCTACATATGGTGTTTTTTGCCTTCCTCTGGATCAACTAGCAGTTAGGCAGTTTAAAAAAAGTTAAAAGGTTGATGGACGCGTGTCTTTTTTCAGCCTAACTTACTATGTTACTATGTATGTCAAACAAACTAAAGAAAATGTATCTACTGGATTCCTAGATCGAGAACAGATCCTGTGAAGGTGTCCATCCAAACTGCTGTTAAATTTACTGGTAGAAAACACCATGAAATAGACCATTACAAGTGTTGGCCGAAAATTTATTATAAAGCAGGGGCCTAAGAAAATCATGGTGCCTTGGTTTCTTGATGATGCAAATGAGACGGGTGTCTATAGAAACAGCCTTGCATCCCAGTTGATATAACCACAAAATGCGCCAATAAGACACCAGGTGAACTGTCAAGTAAATTACTGAAAATGTAAGAGAACCATTTTGGTCCTCCTATCAACATTTTTAAATTGTATCTAACAATGTAAGAGGCTATACAAACCGACTGATCTTCCAGAGTGAACTTGTTACCTTCAGAGTAATTGGGTTATACTTGCCTTCCAAATATAGAAGTAAGTCTGTGAGGCTTACTACAAACCAAAATGGTTTGTTTGTTAATGTAACCGGCTGTGATAAAGGACCCTTAAATCACTTCTGAATTGTTATGCCTTTTAGAGCTCACTACCAAATTAAGATACCCCTGATCAATGGATGAGAAGAAGTTCCTTTCCATTGTGTCCATATGTGTATTATTTGCATTTCTACAAAGATGAATGGAAAGTGAAGGAAGTATGCAATATTAGGGATATATTTTGTGAGCCTATCAACATTACCTTTCTTGTTGAACTTTTTTTAATAAACATTGTTTTGTTTTATCATATGCAGAAGTGACATCAGATCATCAGGATGTGATGTAACAATCCTTCCTGCCAATATAGCTGTTTTTCAGCAGTAACAGTTACAAAACCAATATAACAGCCATAGGGGGAATGTAATTAAAGCTGCAAAGAGAAAAACAATTCCCACCAATAAGAATAAAAATGCAGATCTGCATATCTCGCAATGTAATATTGTTTCTTAAAATGCA
The DNA here is from genome assembly GCA_024363595.1 of Xenopus borealis. NCBI lineage: Eukaryota > Metazoa > Chordata > Amphibia > Anura > Pipidae > Xenopus > Xenopus borealis. The sequence continues at coordinate 34,378,365 of CM044441.1, forward strand.
CTGCAATTTTAATTAAGCAATTAAGTGTTTGAAGGTGTTGTAATCTTTTTTGAGCAAACGTAACAACTTTTTAAGTAAGAAGTTTTATTACATTTACTGCGCATTGGCGCAAGCTATAAAATTCACAAACTTTCTTCCACTGTCGGAAGTGATCGCTAAACAGTTTCTGGGTTTCCAAAAGCTATATTAACTTTGTGCAAAGCAAAGTTTGTTCGTGCAGAGGCATAACGTTTTGCATTGCAATTAGTTTTTCCGCAACGATTTTTGTTACATTCCCCCAATAAATTTTTTGATCTATGGTTCAGGGGAAACCCTGACTTTTTTCCTTGTTGACATTTCTATACTCTCACCAGGTTCCATGTTTAGATCTAAAATCTACTAAGTAAGTAAATGTTTGAGATCTGGGGTTTTCTTGATTTTTATATTATTTGGATCACCAATACCAAGTCTTCTAAAAAATCTTTTAAACATGAATTAAAATCACTAAGATTGTTTTTCCACCAATATGGATTCATTCTACTTATTTACCATGAAGTTCATGGAAAATTTTATTATAACAGAGAAAAAGGAAATCTGTAAGCTAATGGCTGTATAGAGACTTCCCGGGAGTGACAGACAAGAGGAATATCATTCCAGCTCATGCCTGTAATTCCCTGGTACTAACAGTAAAATCCCTTTAAGAGCCCTGGCAGATTTGAGGATGTCACCAGTCCCACCACGTTTTCATAGGTCATCAGTACTGACTCCAGCCCTGATGTGAGAGAAGACGGGTAGGAAATTGGGTAGAGGCTTGCAGGCAGTGAGCTCCCCCTTGCACTGGGACTATAGTGCTGCTACCTGTCACACCAACGCAACGTTTCCTCCCAGCCTGTCCTCCTTCCGTGCTGCTTTCCGATTCAGTGTGCCCCTGTCGGGCCCGTAGAGACACTGTCCCACTGCCTTTCATTGTTTCCCAATGTGAAGCACGGCTAGAGCATGTAAGGAGACCCAGAGCAGCTCTAACAGCATGGAGGTGGTACCCGTGCAGCAGCATACCCCAAACTTTTATAAGCTGTGTTATGTTTTGCAGCTCCAGACTACTTTTCTTTAGTGGAAGAGGGGGCAAAATGGCTCTTTTGATAGTAAAGGTTGTTGACCCCTGAACTAGATATAGGATGTAAAATCCCAAATTGGCATTATCTACATTTATTTATAGTAATTAGTGCGGCCATAACTTTTTAAACAGTACATTTGTGAGAAAGGTACTGTGTTAGTCCTTTGTTACAGTAACATTACATGTACTGTTAGATCCATGACAGATATGGGAAGATAAGAAATTAATTTTTGTCATGGTAAAATTGTTTATAGATAAACAGTACAAGAGCCACGATTTGGGTACATCATGGAATGAAATCATTACAATAGTTATTTCCAAAATACAAAAATGTTATGTAAACTGTATAATTAGAGACAAGTTTATAAAAACAAATACATTTTTTCTTTCATCTTCTTTTCTAAATGAATAACAAACACTGTAGAACAACAGTGTTATTTTAGCTTTTAGTCCTATGAATACTAGTATTCCTGTGAATAGCTTTTAAGATAGTCTGGTCCATTTGGATTAGGTAGTTTCAAATTTAAGTTTTTATGTAAGCTGTAAAATTGTTTTAGAAATAAGATGAAGAACTAAGGTAGGGACAAACTCCCAAGGGGTTTATGAGCTCATCACTTCATTATATCTCTGTGATATGCCTCCTTTGTATCGAACTCTTAAGCCTTTATACAGGATGGTTTACTGAATGAATTAAAGGGAGAACTAAATATTTTTAAAACCTGTTTGAACTGAACATCCTACTTATGACCCTTTTTAATATTTGAGATCTGGGCTTTGATATATTAACTGTTAAAATAATGCAAACTCTGTTTTTAAAATTACTTCAATCCAGATCTTGTCTCTCTGACTTCATGAGATTAGTTGTTTATGAATACATCACAGACATGTACTACCACAAAATATGGTGACCATATTTATAATCAGGCACTTTGGATAAGTTTAGAGATCTTGTGAAGCCAGGTGCTAGTTCTCCAGTTTCCTCCAAGACATAAAAATAAAGACAGGTTAATTAGCACCAGACAAAACTGACCCTACTGTGTGTGAATGTGATATGTCTCCCAGATTGTAAGCTCCACTGGGGAAGGGACTCGTAAATTCGTGTGAAGGATTTGAAATTCGATCAAATTCGATCGAATTTTGATCCTACGATTTTTTCGAATTTAGAATATGCAAATTAGGTCTCTTGGAACATCAAATTTTGCAAATTCGATCGAATCGAATAGATTGAATAAAATTCTATTCGACTATTCGATGGTCGAAGAGCTTGCACTCTAAATTTAAATTTGACTGCCTAGTTCACCCGATTAAAGCTACCCAATTGTAATAGAAGCCTATGGGAATCCCCAATAGGCTTTTTTTTCTATTACCTGTTCAAATAGAAATCCTACGATCGAACGCTTCGATCGTTTGAATTGTACGATTTTTTCGAACGATCAAACTAAATTTAATATTTTTGCTGAATTTGAGGGCTTTAAGCCCTTGGTGAATAATGATAAATCTGCCCCTTACTTTACTAAATGTCACCAGAAACGATTGCTAAAATTGTCTTTTCTCTCCTAGATACAGAGGTTAGGCTGCCAGGTGAAATTCACCCTTTCTCAGCCTAATATTTTTTCCAGCTGCAATCAATATGCTAATGCTGTGAGTCACTGACAGGTTTTACTTGCTCTGACTGAATGATTCCAACCATTGTTATTCTAGATAAGCACTAAGGGCAACATTTATGATTGTTCAAGCTTTTCAGCTTAAGGTATCAAGGTAGCCAAATGGGAATTTTCTGAATTCAGGAAAGCTTTCAATATATTTCTTGTAAGAAAAAACAGTTTGGTAAAAATTACAGAAATTGCTAAGCTTTTTCAGCTTGAAACCAGTGTGACTTAAGGAAATTCAAATCAGGTTTTTTTGATTAGTGATGAGCAATTTTTTTCAGTAGACATACTGTAGATTTTTACGAAGAAATTCCACATTTCACCATCAGTGGCTTTTTATGTGAAACAGCAGCAACAATTTGCAGCAAAATAAATTTGATGGAAGACAAAGCAAAAAAAAAGCCCATTGACATCAATGCATTTGGAGTGAGAAAAAACTTGAGAAAAACACCCATTTACTTTAATGCATTTGGAGTGAAAAAATGTTGCAAGAAAAACCAGCTACTGATGTCAATGCATTTTGCAAATTTTGCAGCAGTTTGGTAAATTCTTTTAGTAAAGCAAAATGGGCCAGATTTGCACATCTCTATTCTTTTTTTTTCAATTCAGGCAGATTTATTTAACATACAATAGCAGTTACAGTATTCCATAACATCAAGCACAGTTGTTATACATGAAGTCAAGCAAACATTAACATATGCAATTATTTATTTTGTTCTGTAGTTACTTAATAAAGACAGTTACATTTCTTCAGAGTTAAATGTGTGTTGTTTCTTTTATCAGGGTTCACTCTCCAACCATTTTCCCCATACTTTCTCATGCATTTTAGGGTTGCCTCTGGTTTTATAAATTAGGGCTTCTATAACACATAACTGTTTTATCTCTAATACAAATTGCGTTACCGTAGGGGGTAGAGAATCTTTCCACTTCCTTGTGATTAATTTCCGAGCCATGAACAGACATTTATTAATGAACATGCTCTGGATGTTTGTAAAAACGTCTCTGAGTCCTATACCGAACAAGCAAACCTTTTGTGTTCTGGGGACTTGTACCTCTAATACCTCATCTATTTTATTGAGAATTAATGACCAATACTCAGTCAAATTTGTGCATTTCCAAACCATATGTATTAAGGAGGCCTGTTCTATATGACATCGTGGACATTCTGAGGAGGATGCAGGAAATATTTGATGAAGTTTAGCTGGATAATAGTAGGCCCTGTGGATCAGATAGAGCTGAGTCATCCTATCCCTGTAATTCAGTGACACCATTTGAGTGGAGGATAAGAGTTCTTCCCATTCTTCCCCATCTATCTGTCCCATATCTTGCTCCCATTTAGTTTTAAGTTTTGATAGTGGCGATTCACACAGTTTCCCATGGAGATATTTATATAGACCAGATATAAGGCCCTTGGATGTGCCCTGGATGAGCTGATCTATTAAGTTTGTGTTAGACACTTTAATAGGTTGTATCTTATTCTGCATACATAGACATCCTTTGATCTGGGAGTACTGTAGCCATTGATGTGTGGGTAGTTGAAATTTTTGTCTTAACGTTTCAAATGGAACCATCTTATTATTTTGCCACACATCACTTATTATAAGTATACCGCACCTCTCCCATATGGGTTTATTTCCCATTTTGAACAAACTCGGAAAGTGGAAATTTCTCCACAGTGGTGTTGACATAGGTATGTCTGTACATTTAGTTAGTTGCTGGGTTTTTTGCCATATTACTCTCATGTACATTAGTACAGAATTACTGTATTTGGGATTTGGATGTTTTTTGATAAATAACCACTGAAGTGGGATCATATCTCCCCCTATAAGGGACCTGTGGAGTTGATAAAGTGTTTGATGATTAGTCTCCTCCACCCAATATGCTAAATGACTGAGTTGCGCAGCCAGGTAGTATAGCAAAAGATTAGGGAGGGCTACTCCCCCTTGGGTTTTCCCCCTTGTCAAGGTTTTCAAGCTTAAGCGGGGGTGGGTGTTGGCCCAGACTAGTTGCCTAAGGATCGTATCTATTTTGGAGAAGAAGGGTTTTTTAATTATCATTGGTGATTGTAATAATATATATGTTAATTTAGGGAGTAATAGCATTTTTATTAATTGAATTCTGCCCATTGGACTCAATAATAAAGACTCCCAGGTTTTAACCTTCTTCGTTATAGTAGTCAAAAGTGGGACTACATTCATTGTATAAAATTCTGTAATTGGAAGCTTGACAACCACTCCAAGGTAAGTAAAGTGATCGACTATTGGATATGGGAGCTGGGCCCCTCTTAAACTTGAGGGTGGTGGGTCAACTAGCAAAATTGTGGATTTAGTAGGGCTAGTGACTAATCCAGATATATTGGCAAATTCGGTAGTCAGTTGTAATAAGCATTGCGGAGAAGTACTTTGGTCTCCCAAGTAGATTAGTGTGTCATCCGCATACAGCTGTATGCGTTCCTCTCTATTTCCCAACCTCCACCCTACCATATCGGTGTGTTGCCTTATTGCTTGAGCAAAAGGTTCTATTGTTAGCGCGAAAAGAACTGGAGATAGAGGACACCCTTGCCTTGTGCCTCTTTGTAGGGAAATCATTTGCGAATTATGACCATTAGCCACTAAGAATGCCTTGGGTTCAAATTAAAGTTTGCCAGGACCTGCCACATGTATGACCACTCTACAGTGTCAAATGCTTTAGCTATATCTAATGCTGCCAGCGCTCTCTGGCCAGAGTTGTCATGTTTAGTAGCTAAGTTTAAATATAGACGTCTTAGATTTAATGAAGTGGCTTTTCCGGGCATAAAGCCTGTTTGGTCTCCTGATATAATTGTCTGTACTACTTTATTTAGCCGTGTCACTAATAGCTTAGCCCATATTTTGATATCTGTACATAGTAATGAGATGGGGCGATAAGCCTCCATCATTCTTGGATTTTTCCCTGGTTTCTGTAATAATACAATTGAAGCTTCATATAGAGAGGCAGGTAGCGCTCCCACTTTAGTTGCATGTTGAAACATAATAAGTAATTGAGGGCCAATTGTCTCTTTGAAACGTTTATACAGTTCTATAGGTATTCCGTCAGGACCTGGTGCTTTGTGTGTAGGGAAGAGTCAATGGCTTCATATAATTCAGTAAGGGTAATATCTTTAGCCAACCACTCCCTGTGTTCAGCAGATAACTGTGGGAGATTTAAAGAGGCCAGAAATCTCTGGATTTCATTTTCACTGCTAATGTTTTTCGAGCTGTTTAAGTCAGCATAATATTCTGTTAGAAGTGAAATTATTTTGTCAGGTTGTGTATGGGAGGTTCCTGAGTTGTCTAGCAATTCAGTTATTACTGGAGGGGAGTTGTCTGCCTTAGATATATACGCTAACAGTTTCCCAACCCTTTCACCCTGTTCAAAAAATGAGGCTTTAGTGTCGAATTTATCCGAGCTTGAGCGATTTGTGGTACGATGTAAAACAGGAAGGAATGCAAAATAGTGTAACACTATTTATTACATAAAATCCTTAAAACAATATCAAAATGTACTCACATTTTACAATAAAAATACTCGCATATGATAAAAGCAATGGAGTCTCGACACCTGGGGACCAGGAGTAATCCATTACGGGTTATATACTACAGCAGCGGTTTGTAAGTAGGCAATCCAGCCATACCCCTATCACGGACTTGGTTTTTAAACAGGTGGCACGTTTTTTAAGAGTACATCACCATTAGAAAAACTCCCTGGGTCGAGTTCACCTCCTGTATATTAAAGTTACTACAAGTTGAGAATCACGGGGTGAATATCTAATACAATAACAGTATTACACTATATTGCTTTTTCTAAAATTTCCACAGCTTAAGCGCTGATCTCCAAAAAAAAGGATAAGTTAATTCTTTCTTGACTATGATTGATATACGTAGCCGAGAGACTACGAGGAGACCGGCAGGAAACCGTTTGGACTAACATTGTGACTTTTGGGTTGGTTGAAAAGTTTTTTGTTTTTTTTTTCTGCTACCCAGCTATTTTTTTGTACAAATACATACCTTCCCTTATGGTCAGATTTGAGAGTTATGAGCTGGAATCCAAGAGACCTCCTTATTAAAATTGTAGTGCCGGCTGTATAATTGGAGTAAGAGGAATGATAATACCAGCCAACCCAGGGTTTTTTGAGGGTTGTTAGCTTCCCCCCTGTAAGATGTGTTTCTTGTAGATAAATTATTTCAGATCCTTGTTTCTTAACATAGTCTAGTACTTGTCTACATTTAATTGGATCATTTAACCCTCTTACATTCCAGCTCAAAACCGACAGCCCCATCTCAACAAAAGAATATAGTGCACAACTTTTTGTAATACCCCATGTTTGCTATATACTGTGTGAATATACTGCCTGCGAAAAATTTTTAGAGTTAAACTTTTTACATTCAAAGCCCCAGATGAACATTTCTGTGTGCTAGCTCTTAGGGACGTTGTCCCTGAGTTAGCCAGTTCATCTATCCTTCCCCTCCCTTTCTGCTTAAATCCAACTTTTAAAGCAGAATTTACCCAAACGTATATAACCGACAACATAAGTTATAAATCAAACCGATATACATCTCTTTCAGGATGTGTGGGGGTGTAGTTGTTCATTGTCCAGCTTGGCCATCCTGGACATTGCCAGGTGTAGGCCACCTCTGCGAGAAACGAAGTGCCGCTCCGATGGCTTCTGCATAAAGGAGTTTGTTTGTAGATTATAATTATGCAAGTCCGCTGTTGATAAACATGGTTAAGCCTGTTGAGATTTAAAGTTCCTTTATAGTCCTTTGCGGATCCACCTCCTCTGATATTAGCTTGTATATAGCACCTTGGATATATTGTGATCCCAGGGTACACTTTATTCTCGTTGATTTGGGTGATTGTTGTGCCTTTCCAGCCACGACATCGTCTCCTGCGTTTGTGAAGAAATGGGCCTTTCCATCTAGCGTGACTCTCAACTTAGCAGGGTATAACATGGCGTATACCATTTTCTTTTTCTTTTTTTTGAGTGCCTTTTTAACCTCATTAAATTTTGCACATTGCCTTTGTACTTCTAAGGAGTAATCAGGATAAATTGCAATGTTAGTGTTTTCAAACGGCATTTGGCCTTTAGTGCGGGCCATTGACAATATTTTGTCTCTGTCTCTGGCATTCAGCAGTCTAGCGATAATGGGTCTTGCCGGGGCCCCTGGTATGGAAGTCCGCGATGGGACTCGGTGGGCCCGTTCTATCGAGAAGGTTTTAGTAAGGAGTCCACCCCAAACATTGAGATTAGCCATTGCTGAGTAAAGTTCTCAGGTGACTCCCCTTCCACTCGTTCTGGGAACCCCAGCAGCCTTATATTGTTTCGCCTCAGTCTATTTTCGAGATCGTCTGCTTTAGTTTGCCATACTTGAACGGCTGTTTGCAGCTCTCTGACTTGGGTAGAAATAGGCCTACTAACATCTTCCAGTTCGCTAATTCGTTGTTCGACCGCTGCAGTTCTTTCCCGCATATTTTGCATGTCGTGACGAAAAATGGACATTTCCACTTTTAATTCATCAACCTTAGATGTTATTAGTCCAGTACAGGCTTCCCGAGAAGTTTTAATTTCAGTCAAAAGGTCTGCCAACGTAAGTTCTGCTATTGGTGCCTGAGGTGGCGTGTTAGGCAGCTCCGGCTGTTCCCCGGCGCCATCTTGACTTTCCTCACGTGCATAGCGTTCAAGTTTTGCAGCTGCCTCAGCTGCTCTCCGTTGTGCCTTGCTAAGCCCCATAAGTGTTCTTTGGGGCAGCGGCTGTTTATCTGGAGTTGAGGAGTCCGTGTTGCTGGTTTGGATGCTTATAGGTATCCCAAAATGAAACCACCGGAGCGGAGCTGGTTCAGTTTGTGTCCTCTCACATCAAGCCGGAAGCCACACCCACACATCTCTATTCTTACATAGTTACATAGTTAAATTGGGTTGAAAAAAGACAAAGTCCAACAAGTTCAACCCCTCCAAATTAAAACCCAGCACACACACACACACCAATCCAAACTTTCACACAAACCATATATGCCCATAGCTATACTAACTGTAGAGTTTAGTATCAAAATAGCCTTTGATATTATGTCTGTCCAAAAAATCATCCAAGCTCCTCTTAAAAGCATCAACAGAATCAGCCATCACAACATCACCCGGCAGTGCATTCCACAACCTCACTGTCCTGACTGTGAAGAACCACCTACGCTGCTTCAAATGAAAGTCCTTTTCTTCTAGTCTGAAGGGGTGGCCTCTGGTGCAGTGATTCTCTTTATGGGTAAAAGAGATATTTGTCTATAATGTCCTCTAATGTATTTGTAAAGTGTAATCATGTCCCCTAGCAAGTGCCTTTTTTCATGAAAAAACTATCTTTTAGCCAGTTTTCTATCCAATTACAAATACTATGTTCCAGGCCAACATTCCTTAATTTAACCAGTAACCTTCTGTGTGACACTGTATCAAATGCTTTAGCGAAGTTTAAGTAAATCACATCCACAGCCATCCCAGAATCGAGGTCCCTGCTTACCTTCTCATAAAATGAAATTAAGTTAGTCTGGCAAGATCTATTATGCATAAAACTATGCTGGCACAAACTATTTGCTATGAAGTCCAGTATCCTATCCTTTATTAATCCTTCGAAAAGCTTTTCTACCACTGACGTCAGGCTAACTGGCCTATAGTTTTGAGGTAGAGAATGGGATCCCTTTTTGAATAGTGGCACCACATTAGCAATTCGCCAGTCTCTCTGCACCATGCCAGACCTCAACGAATCATGAAAAATTAAGTAGAGAGGTTTGACAATCACAGAGCTAAGCTTGTTAATTACCCTGGGATGAATCCCATCTGGCCCTGGACCTTTGTTTATCTTAACATGTTCTAGTCTCTTTTGAATTTCAGCATGTGAGAACCATGCATCATTAGACGTATTATTAGTAATGGGACTATTAAAAAGGAAACCTTCATTAGCTGGTTCCTCATTTATGTAGACAGACAAAAAGTATGCATTCAGAATCTGAACTTTTTGCTTGTTCTCATCAACCAGCTGACTCTCCTCTTATAATAAAGGTCCTACCCCTTCCTGTTTAAATTTTTTACTATTAATATATTTGAAAAATAATTTTGGATTCTTTTTACTGCTTACTGCTATATCCTTTTCCATATCGATTTTTGCATGATTTATTAGCCTCCTTGTACCTTATAAATGATTCGACTGTCCCAGCTAACTTGAAAGCCTTAAAAGCACATCTTTTCTTACCCACCTCATCACCAACATTTCTATTGAACCAAAAAGGTTTTGCTTTGCAACAACGTTCCTTGCTTACAAGCGGAATATACTGACATGTATATTTATCAAGTATATATTTATTTTTGTTCAGTGTTTAACCCTGTGAAAAGCATTTCCCACTTAATATGTTGCAGAGATGCACTTATACTGTAAACTGTTTGCACGCCTGAAATTCAATGTTTTAGTTACTCCCTTATAGAGTTGCCTCTGCAACAGAATGTCAAAGGAGACCATGATATGATCACTATTTCCTAAATGCTCACCCACACAAATGCTAGAGATGAGTTCAGTATTATTAGTTATTACAAGATCCAAAAGAGAGTTATTCCTAGCAGGTTCTTGAATGAGCTGGGATAAAAAGTTGTCATTTAGCATATTTACAAACCTACTAGCTTTATCTGTATTGGCAACCCCATTACCCCAGTCAATTTCCGGATAATTGAAGTCACCCATAATAATAAACTGACCTAGTTGTGAAGCCGCTTCTATTTGTAAAAGTAGCTGGACTTCATACTCGTCACTTATACGAGGTGGTTTATAGCATACACCAATGAAAATTTTCTTTGTAACCTTATGCCCAGTCGAAATCTCTGCCCAGAGGGATTCCAAACAATCACCAGTGCCCGTAATGGTTATTTCTTTAGTGCATGGCTTTAATTCAGGCTTTACATGCAAACACACTCCTCCCCCCTTTCTAATCCCTAAAGGGTGTAACCATTTAAATCCACAGTCCAGTAACATGTTTCATCCCACCAAGTCTCAGTGATACCAATTATATCATAATTTTTAGAGCATGCAATTAATTCTAGGTCTCCCAAACTTCGTGCATTTGCCAGCATACAGCAGATGATTCTTCAAGTAGAAAAGCTTAAGTAATCATAAATTGGGCCCTAATTGTCTGAATTATGCTTTTGTTTTAATATTGGTGATTTCTGATTAATTCATTGCTCTGTAAATTTCTGAATTGATTTGCAAATCACACTGAGGCTAATTAACACATCATACTCATTACATTCATTCTATTTATTACACAAAGTATATAAATTAAAAGAGAAAATATATTACTAAGACACAATTCATTAAACATTTTAAGATGGCATGATCTATGTACAGTAGTGGTATGTTTTCGAAAAACATATAGAATGCTTAAAACTTGAAAATGTTTAATTTATTTACTAGAAAACCAAATTTTAGTGGAAAAAAAGTTAAATCTTTTGAGATTTATTATATCCTGAAGAAGAAAAAGTCAGACTCTGAAACTCCGGCATTTCAGACCTGCCAAGGTTGCATATAAGTCAATGGGAGAGGTCCCTATCTATTTGGAAGTTTCTGTAGTCTGCACTGGAATAATCCAGATCCAACCTTTTCTGACTTTTCAAGTAAAAATCCCAACAATTTTGGCTTTTCAGAAAAAAAGCCAGAAAAAATTGTACAGTTTGGGAAATACTCCCAAAAAATTGTACAATTCAGGTTTTCACTTGATTTTCACTAGGTTTGTCCTTGATCCAATTAAATTGTGCTTTTTTTTAATAACAAACAACGTCACACCGTGAATTGTAGTTTGGTCTGACTTTTTTATTTAAAAACATCTGAAAAAATTGGATTTTAATAAATAGCCCCCTTAATATAGTAAAACTGTATAGAGAGTTATAAATGTTTAAGTATGTTAATATTAAAAAAACTAGCTTTAAAATTGTGCTTGCTAATGGGCAAATTTATTCGACAGGCGCTAACTCCAGTGTTTTGCCGCCGGCAGATAAATTTGCAAATCACCCACGAAAATTCACCAGTGAAAATTCACCAGCGTCCATTTTTTAACGCATTTCCACCAACGAATTTTCACTGGCGTACTTCCACCAACTAATTTTCGCTGGCGTCCAAAAACTGACGCCGGAAATTTGTGGATTTTCCAGCAAAGCCCAATGGGACAAATTCACCCATCACTACTTGCTATTAATTTGGAAAACATGACCAATTTGTCACAGAGCAAATAGAACATTTTCTGAAAAAATTATCCAGAAATTAAAAAAATCATTGGCTATGCCAATTTGCTAAAGGACATAATGTACCTTTTCCTGGCACATTTGTATTTGAATACCATTCTCTTCTAACTCACCATAAATGAAACCAAGAATAGAATAAAATGCCAATTTCTAAATCACTTTTAAAATAAGATTTTTACAGGAGGATATAAACAATAAATATTTCACCACTGAGGATGGAAATTTCCATTATATTCCAAGGGAAGGCTATTTTAACTTTGCTTAAGTGGAATTTTAGGAGAAAGTTTCGGTTCATAAGTGCACAGGTTTTATACAACATCCCATTTAGAATAAGGAAGCCCATTTTTTACTTTGTAAACCAAACTTCCCATCTGATAGTACAGTATCTATTTACATGTGTTACCCATATACACAGAATCCTGTGTTACAAGTCATCCATGTTTCAATCATTTAAACAATTAACACAATATTTCATACTACACATTTTTATATACTTTTTATAGCAAGCAAGCATAACTTTAGAAAGGTTTTAACTACTAATTAATGTAACAAATAATATCAATCTAATTGTAAATAAATTTGTAATTTTTTAGTTTTCTAAAGCAATTGACTCATGTTTGTTTCCTTCATTAGGTGGGTTATTTATCAAAGGTCAAGTTTTAGAGGTATGTGAGCTTTTTTAGATCTCGAATGAACTCACAACTTGAATGGTTTCTAATTAAAGAAAAACTTGAATGTGAAAAACTTGAATCAGTGAAGTTGAGGTTAACAACCTGAAAACTCAAGTTGATCAAGTTGAATCTCTCAAATTGATTGAGTTTTTGAGTGAACTCAAAGCGCGCATAATGAAGTACTGATGTCCGTGGTGCTCGCTTCTATAACCCGGGGCCGGTGCTTATTTCGCCTGATAGGAGCACCGGCCCTGGGTTTGAGGTACATCAGTTTAACAATTCTGCCTTTCCTTCTCCTTTAAACATCTGATCCAAAACATAACCCAAAAAATAAAATAATATTGTTTGAGAAAGTATCTTGTCTTGATCACTGGATTCATGTACTGTAGATAATAAGTGCATATTCATGCTTCTATATCAAATGCATGCAGGAAGCAGGGTTCAGTAGAAAAGAAGAAATGACAAACCAAACTATTAGCTTTAGATGGTTCTCAACATGGGGAGACAGAAGGGTCAAAGGGTTTTTTCTGCAGGGCTATCAGCTATCAAATATGCTGAATGGAGAAGAGTGCAGTGCAGTGGCTATGAAATTTACATCAGTTCCAGGATCATTAAACTTGGTTGCTTATATCAGGAAGCACTCTGTAAAGAGGAACATCATGTCCAGAGATTCTAAATGCAACCAAAAGGTAAAATAAGCCAAAATTAGATCATCACCAACTTCCCAGATTATCTGGTGCTTCTGATCAGACAAAATCTGGCTTCTTATTTTGTCCTTGAGATGGGTCTAGACTTATAATTCTCACCTATTTGCTCATCCTTTTTTTTAAAAGGGCTAAATAATTTCCATGAATAAATTCTTGAACATGAACCACTCACCGACCCCTATTTGTTATTATCCTTGTTTAGATAGCACCAACATATTCAACAACACTTAAGGATTTTTTTACTAAAAAATGTTTTTTTTATAAAATTGGACAAATCATGAATTTTTCAGAATTTATTAAACCCCTAGGATGGAAAAGTCAGAATCTGAAAATCTGGCATCTCAGACCTGTCAAGGCTGCATATAAGTCAATGGTAGAATTCCCAATGATTTTCTGATATGTAGTGATGGGCGAATCTACCCAGTTTCACTTCGCCGAAAAAATTTCGCATCAAAAACAACGCACGACTCATTTTGTTTATCGAATTTTCGCTGGCGTTCCGTGAATTGTGGAAATTCGCCGCGAATTCGCCCCTGCCGAACAAATTCGCCCATCACTACTGATATGCACTGGGTTGCGTGCAATACCCTGAAGTATTCAGGTTTTTGGGTTTAAATTACAAAAAAAAATTGGGAAAATCCGATGGAAAAATTATGAATATTGTATTTTTTCCGGCAAAGCAAATTTTCAGGAAAATGTAATAAATAAACATTAAAAACCCTACCAGATTTGAGCAGAGTTTGCAGCAGATAAATTTGGACCTTGAAAAATAACCCTCTGAGACAATAGTGAGTATAATTCATATACTATGATATAAAGCATAAAGTCAGTTTTATCTGGAGCCAATTAATCTTCCGGTGTAAAAGAATTCATGGGCAAACGCGTGTCAAAAGCGTCCCGCGACTTGTTTCGCGAATTTTTTGCCAATTCAAGAATTTCTCTGGAAGCGAATCTCGGGAGATTCGCCGATCACTAACACTGGCGCAATGCTACACTTGTCACATGTCAATGTTACAGCGTTGCACCAATGGGTGCCGCCATCTTTATTCCAAAGTATAGCACTGCTAAATGGAGAACTCCTGACACTATGCTACAAAGCTTGGCTTGGTGTACTAGAGAAATGCTCCTAGCAAGCTGATGCTCCTTATGAAAGATCCAGAGATTTTTGGCAATATAAGAGAGCAGAAACATTATATGGTAAACTCATACAATTTAATAAATTATCACAGACAGATGATTGGCTTGCATCCAATTATTGTCAGATTCAAGTTGTCACTGTCTTTTTCTGTTTATTGAACACTACTGGAATTAGCAGTTCAGCAATAGCTTAAATAAGGCAGCACTAAAACAAATATTCTCTTTAAAATGGTTTTAAATGTTTATTGTGGTTAATTGTAATTTAGTTTTTTGCCTCCATTTGTTGACTATTAATGATGGGCGAATTGGCGGTGTTTCACTTCGTAGAATTTTTTCCGAATTTCTAGAGAAATTTGCGAAAAATTTTCGAAACGCCGTGGCATCCCGTTTTGGACACGAGTGTCTGTTTTTGGACACGGGCATCCATTGCCAGCGTCGAAAAAAACAGACGCCGGCAACGAACGACAACGTCCAAAAACTAACACCCATGTCCAAAAAGAGACGCCGGTGAATTTTCGGCGGGTTAAATTTTGCTGGTGTTTTACGAATTTATTAGCCTGCGGCGAATCGTGGGAATTCGCTGCAAGTGAATAAATTCGCCCATCTTTATTGACTATATTAATTCTCCAACTCTGCAAGAAGCCTCTTGGGGTTCAATACAATTATAGTTCTGAGTGCTGCTCTTGTTAACCTGTGAACATTTCACACTGTTCAGTCACTGGCTTGGGGGTGTAATTGTGCTTCCATTCATTATGGACATCGGAAATCTAAATTCCTAAACTTTTTTTGAGCTCAAATATAGAACAGGCACTCCCCTATCACAATGAGAGATGCCAATGTATTGAAGCTTGGGACTTCTACATTTCACTAGGATCTCTCAGTGACGCATGTTTTCAACAATTGAAGGATATTAAGTCAAAAAGTTATTTTCTAAGTAGCGAGACACAGGGGATTTTGAATAAGTGAAATCTTATAAAGTGGAAAAGGGTACATATGCCTTTACAATCATTTGTTCTAATCAGAGAATGTCTTCCTCCTGGAATGTGAGATTGCCAAAACTCTGCAGGAAATAGTTTTAATTCCTTTATATTTAAAGCTAGCAGATCACACGATCATAGCCTGGCATAGAATTTTAGCACATAGCGTGACTTAACAAAGTAACAGAATACTTATTCCTGAGGGACTTTACAACACTAGAGAATTATTTACATTTTACACTTCAAAGTGCGGGAAATACTTTATTTTAGATATTCCCTTGCTGAATTTTTACTTACTTTACATGCTAATGAGAAAGATGGACATTTTAAAAAGTTCAGGTTTTTGATCATTGTTTAAACAGACCAGTGAGCTTCTGTTTTTGACAAATCATATTGGAATATACTTGTTTTTAAGAAAAGGTAAGTTGTTTAAAACTATCAAATAGTAAAAAGAGAGCTGTTAGTCTAACACAGTTATCCCCAACCAGTGTCTAGCAAGTAATGTTGGATGTTTCTCACAGTGGCCTCAAAGCACGTGTTTATTTTGAATTCCTGGTTTGGAGACAAGTTTTGGTTGCATAAAAAACAGATGTACTGCCAAACAGAGCCTCCTGTAGATTGCCAGTCTACATAGTGGCTAGCAAATAGCCAATCACTGCCCTTATTTGGTACCCCAGAAAAGTTTGCCATGCTTGTGTTGCTCCCCAACTCTTTTTACATTTGACTGTGGCTCACAGGTAAAAAGGTTGGGGACCCCTGGTTTAACAACTTATATATGTGTATATTGGGTCTTGTCAAATACATTGAGTAGAATAGTATTCAATGAAGAACCAGTAAACTTTAAAAGTAATGTGTGAACTCACTTAAATTAGGACTGACTGATGATTATAGAAAGTGACTAAGCATGGGTGAAGTCAAAAGGTAAATTAATACAAAAGTGGTGTGTTATGATGTGATCTGCCCAATCAATTTTCACAGGAATCACTTGCACATACTAGTACTGTGATTACTTCTGCCCCACCTTAAAGGAATCTCTTTCTACTACTGAGCAATCACAATCAAATTCTTAGAAGTAGTCTCAAATTGTTTCCCATAGATTTTAAAGGGGTGTGCTGCGAATTGTTATAATTGCTACCCAAAATCACACAGGTATGTTGATAGTGATTAGCTGATGACTATTTATGGTACTGGAAAGCCAATAAGAAGTGAGTGGTAACATTAACCAGACAGATTGAACAAAGCATGCGAAAAACAGAAAGGGCTATTTTTTTTACATCAGATTGTCTGTAACAAGGAGAGGTACGTGAATTAATTTCAATTTAATTGAATGCCAATTTGATTGAATACAAAAAAATTTAAGACAACTCCATTGTTTGTCAGTTAAGCTATATAATGGCCATATGGACAATCAGCAAGGACTGGGATTCCACAAGCATAGATAAGCTGCACATACCAATTGACTTTGTGGGTGCTTCACCTTTTAACTAACATTTCATATGTAATAAAATGGCTAATTCTAAGCAACTTTTCAACTGGTCTTTATTATTATTTCTTTATTTTTTAATTATTTGCCTTCTTCTGACTCTTTCCAGCTTTCAAATGGGGGCCACTGAATCCATCTAAAAAACAAATGCTCAGTAAAGCTACAAACGTATTCATATCTGTATCTGACTGTTTGCTCAGTTATGATGTAAAATATGTTTTGCAACATAAGCATGCAAAACATTCATGGGGATGCCAAATATGAACTATGACCATTAGTAGCCCCTATGTAGACTGACATTGTGTAGAAGGCTCTGTTTGGTAGTACACCTGGTTTTTATGCAACCAAAGCTTGCCTTCAAGGAATTCAAAACTAAACACCTGCTTTGAGATCACTGGGAGAAACATCCAATTGGTTGGTGAGAAATATGTTGCACGTGAGCCACTGGTTGGGGACCAATGATTTAGACATACCAGCAACATGCAATGAATAGGAAAGCCTGGGCATAAGTGCTTATTTAAAGTGGACCCGTCACCCCAAAAAAATATTCAAATTCCTATTTTATCACCTTAGTCAAGTAAGGCAGGAGCCATTTTGTGGACACTGTTATTAAGGCAAGCCTTGCATCATCTCAGAATCTTGTTTGTGCACCAGAATGGGGGACCCAATGTCTATCCCCGTGTCCTGGCTACACAATTAAATGGTTAAGAGAACTGGGGGAATGTGTGGGGAGCAGTGGCATCTAGGAAGTGCTGAATGGAAAGTGAAAGTAATTATCTGTCCCACCTCTATGCCTAAGGCATAGAGGAGTGGCAGACAATATTTGATTGACAGCTGAGATTTTTAAATGAGCTTAAAACAGCTATTAATGCTTTAATAAAAATTTGAAATTGGATTTCATGTTTAATTTGAAAAGGACTTTTATTATACAGATTTGTGTGTCTGGGTGACGGGTCCACTTTAATGAGCACTAAGGGATTTTTGTTTTACTCCCATTAGTGCGCTAACACTTTGGTCATATTGTAAAAAAAACTCCCAGGGAGACTGAGAGAAACTTAACTCAGATGGCAGCACCCCTGCAGGTTTCCAGCTCCTGGTAAGAGCTGAAATTATGCAAAGAGCACAATGCAACCCCCCTTGCTCCAATTTTGAAAAGTTAAGCACAGGCCGGTGAGAAGGGTGGTAATGGAGGCTGATGACTCCTTTTTGACTTTCTAAGAGCACTAAGCCACAGATGGTGGGAACTGATGGACCATCTATTAGACTTCTGAATATTCTATAGTTTACACCAATTGGAACATTTTCCACCAATTCTAATTTAAAGAGATTTAAAGAGAAAAATTGTAGCACAACTCTTTACCTTGGCACACAGCAGTGAGTGGAGATTATATTACCTTCTTTTTATCTCTTCTATTACCACCTTTAAGTGCATGAAAAAATAAAGCTATAAATCTGATAATCTTAATTTCTAATGGGAAATAGTATGCTGGGTAATGGGTGGGGGAATAAAGAAGAAATTGTGCATGTAAGCAATACTGCAGAGTAGAGGCAATGTGCATGGCTAACTATGTGGTCATATTGAGTCAGGCACATATTAGGAGAGAAATAAAGTGGTTGGGTGTTTTAAATTATTAGATTATAACAAACAGTTTTTAGCTGGATTGTGATAACATTGTGTAAATTGCATTAGAAGGAAATGATATGAATGACAAGAGCCACTGAAGTATGGGTGCAGTTCTTTAATGGACAAGAAAAGTTAAACTAAAGAAGTAGGCTAAAAATGTTGTACATTATGTTTTGGGCTTCTGTACCAACCCCAGGCAACCACGTCCTTTAGCAGTAAAGATCTGTGTCTCCAAAGATGTCCCAGTAGCTCCCCATCTTCCTTTCTGCTGATTCACTGCACTGCTGTCACTTACTGAGCTTAGGTACTGACTCAAAATATACAGTACACATTGAATATAAATGTCACAGTATAAGGCTGATTAGTAATTAATATGAATAATTACTACATGGCAGCACAGAAACCAGTGCAACTAGCATCATAATTTAATAAGCAGCCCTGTGGCATTAGCTTATATAACAGACAAACCTAATTTTCTGCTTGATAATTTGTGATGACTCATAAGCTCAGCTACTCAACAGCTGCTCAGAGCCCACTGAGCATGTGAGTGTCGCAGACACTTTCCAAGATGGTAACCCCCTGTGACAAGCTCGAAGTCCTGGATCATTGCTGTTAATGGCCAGCTGAAACTTTAGGCTGGTGCAAAAAGTTCAGTATATAAAACATGGCATTTTTAGTCATATTTAGGGTTTCCTTATCCTTTAATGGAGAGAAAGAAAAGAGCAAACAATAAAAAAAATGGATGGAAAGAAAAAATGTCAAACAGAACACATCTTTAAAATGGTGCTCTGGAAAACATCTAGAATGTATACTTTTTCTATATATCTCAATATAGTGTGCTGCAATAAAATGTCTACTAAGCAAAGAAACAGAAAATTATTTATCTAAACCTCAATTTTGCCAGTCCAGATTCATATAAACCTCAAGAATTAAATTACAGGGTATTTGAATGCCTTTATCTCTTGGGTTGTCTCCATATTGTTGATAATTACAGTTCAACATTCATTCCAATCCATCTGTTAAAAAGGAACAGCATCAACACTCTTTATCCCTCCCCGATGTAAGCACGCACATTTAATGCCGTGACATTTTACAACCTTTCTAGAATTTTAACTACAATAGTTTGCAAGCTGATGAATTAGAAATATTGGGATATCTGTAGCCTGTTAAGCCAGTTACATCTGTAATATATTTCCTTGTCTTTGCAATAAACCATATACTTTAATTGCATGCAGAATGTGATGCTTTATTTGCCAACTTTCCAAGAACATTACAGTCAGTGTAAATAGAATGCCTGCTTATTATAACGCCTTGTTCTTAGTAATCCAGGTGTTTTCTAATTAGAACAGTATCCTTTCAATGTAGTTCACTAACTTTACAAATTATTTAGGGTGGATATTACGTGATTTATGGATAGCCAAATCCTAAATAAACATGAAAAGCTGATTTCAAGCCATTTCAGTGCTTTATTATTCATTGTACTTATGAATTAGCCTAATTTAGACCTGTTTAAGAGCTGTAATGTGCAGTAGCATTACATTTTTTATTCCTGTATAGTAGAATTCAGTGACAATGAAAATGATGTATGTATGCTACAGTGGGTATTCTTCATGCTGTGGTTTATGTGCTTCTATGGATTATTATGACTATAATGCAGACTTCCATGCAGAACTGCCAAATATTCTTTACAAGCCTTTTCCGCTTTGAATCATTACTAACTTAATAGTCTTGGAAAGCGTAGCAAAATGCCATGCATTTCCTTTTCTTATTCCTCATTGCTATCCTTCATCGTTATTGCTTTTATTCTTAGAAAGTGATTAGAAATTGAGTCAAAATACTTTCAGGATACGTGGTATTTCAGAAACATGATTCATATTTTTTGTGTTAATGCCTGAAATAGAAACTCGCCTCATTACTGGAGATGGATTTGGCTCAATGGGATCAATATACCTGCATGGTTCCAGTAGGCTGGTCACAGCTCCACTATTGCTGTTGAATGAGATCATATACAAAAAGAAATGTTTCTCATTTAGTGGATTTTGTAGAATGTCTCTTCCCAGTCTGGAAAACCCTGTTGTAAATCTGCCTTTGAAAAACACCAAACATACACATGGCCAATTTAACAGACTTTTGTAGTACATATAATCTCCCGTATGGTACTAGTTGGATTTTTTTGTTACCTTTGCAGGTGCAACGGAAAACCAATATTAAAACATTTTTAATGGCCTCATTCTTCCATGGGTATTTCTCCAAGGTATAAAGTAGCACTGATCCTCCATTTTCAATTCCTGTATACTTCTAATGATTTTCTTTTAATAAACATGTATGTTTTGTTGGCATGACAAAATGTATCCTGACAATAATACAATTGAAACATTATTATTATATGAATGTATTATTTTGGATATTCCTGTTATAAAACATTGTTGGATCA
This sequence comes from Xenopus borealis, assembly GCA_024363595.1. Classification (NCBI taxonomy): domain Eukaryota; kingdom Metazoa; phylum Chordata; class Amphibia; order Anura; family Pipidae; genus Xenopus; species Xenopus borealis. Next base: position 34,399,423 of record CM044441.1, read on the forward strand.
TAATCACAATATTCTTTTCAACAGTCGATTAGAATGTACCCAAGTTGTTAAATCTGAAAGACCATAAATAACTCATTTTGCACTTTTCTTGAAAGAACTGGTTCCCTTTTCAACCATTAAATAACAATAAGCTACACAATATGATCTTTTTTTTCTGTATTACAATTCTATTCCAGAATACACAATTTAAACAAAAACCAGGCAATCCCAAGAAGTTCTATGATATTTATGTGCTTGCACTGAAGCTCAATATCAAACTTAACACATGTTCTGCAGTTTCATTAACAGAAACTGGCACCTCAAGGTTACCATATGTTTCTCTCTTTGTGGATCTGCACTTAGAACAAATGGATATTTTCCACTATAAATTCCTCTTTAAAATTTGGACTTTGAAGTCCTGTTAGCAGAAATAACCACCTTACACTTTTTAATAGTCTTTGTTTTGGAAATAGCGGCACACATGCATCCTGTTTGGCTTGAAGTTTTCTTCAATGTATAAAATGAGTGCCTTACAGGTGCAAGCACTGATGGCATCTTTCAACAATGCTCACATTCATCTTAAAAATTCTCTTATATATTTATTCCCTAAACACAATTTAAACACTTTTCCTGGAATGAACCAAATTTTGCTTTGATCATGGGCTTTTGCCAAGGACCTAGTCAAATATAATAAGCAATTGTTACATCAAGTATATACATTTTTCAGGCTTGGTAAGGCTACATCCCATGGTGCATTCAACATAATTATTATCAATTAATGAACAAAAGGAGTAAAGGGCTCATTTACAAACCTGGCAGCACATGCAAAGTGCATTATTACTCAAGGTTTTACCCACAATGCTTCATTCTTACCCAGCCTTCCAGCATATGCTTGATGCTAAAATCACATGTAATGCAAATGCCTCCAGGGCTCATTAGTGCCTCGAAGACCTGGAGTTTGCCTAGAAAGCCATACTCCTCTAAGCATTCACAACTCACTGGTATTCCTTGCCAGTTAAAAGAGACTAATACAGACATTAGTCATGTGTTTCATGTGGTGTAATTCTGCACACATTTTTGCCCCAGTGCTGCACCTAGAGATCATGCATAATCCCTAAAATCATGCTATTGCAGGTCACAATGCACTTTGGTTGAACAAAGTGTTCCTGAGTCAAGTTTAGCTGGACCTGATCTTGCATAAGTGAAAATGGTGCACAGTGACATAGAACCATTTCAAACCTGAGGCTTTTCAGTCTGTTTTGCTTACATTTAATATATAGTGGAGGTAAAGTTGAAGTCATTTTAAGAGAAGACCATATCATTGTCCTCATTTCTCAGCCTACAATATCTGACCAAATTCAATTCAAATTTCTTCCAGATCTTCTGGCAAATACACTGATAACTGTGTCAAGCATTGTCAGGCCAACAATACCAGATTTAGAGTATTTTGGTTCCCATTTTGTAATTCTAAACAGGGCAAACTGTATTAAATATAATGTTTCAAAGTATTCTTATTAGAGCTTTGCAGATATGCCATCCGCTGTAAAGTGGAAAGTTTTAATAAAATGTTATACATGCAATGGTGTTTTACGCCTGGAAGTATATTTCTATTTTGGGAGTTGAGGCTGTTTTCATTTATTTAAAATTGTATATTTAATAAATAGGACCAATGTAATTCAAGCCAAATGGTCCTTTAATAGGGTGGTGGATTTTATTCAGGGCATTAAAAAGGAACCACTATTTTGTATTTTATAAGAAACGAAACAGTTAATTTCCTTCTATAACAAGGGGGGCTCGAACAGAACTTTACCATTGATGCTGTGATTTTTTTTCCCTTCTGTTTTCATCTTTTTTTTTATTGGCAGTCACTAAAAGGGGTTAAACAGGAGGTTTGGAAGGAAGGGAGAACTTCAACTCCAGGATCCATGCATTCCCCTGAGTTCCATTAAGGAAGGGGGAAGGGTTTCCTGCTAAAACAGCCATCTGCAAGAATTTGTAAGCCACAGAAATCAAAGGCCTGTGAAAAGAGAGACAACACGGCGTGAATAATCTGTCTGTTGAACTATGAGCCTTGCATTATCTTCCAGCCATCCAGCCATTCACATCACTGGACAAAGTAAAAAAAGAATTGATGATACTGTGTTCATGTTTATGTGGCTCCATCCTTTCTGGTATCTGGCATGAAGGGGACTCTGTCACTCTAATAGTGATATTTTGTGTTGAATTAGGTTTCTTTGATCACATATTATTTGGTGTGTTTGCACCAAAGTCACTTAAAGACAGGTCACAAGATACAAAATAGGAACAATTACCCTTCATCTGAATATGACTTGCTGCTCAAAGTTTATGAACTGTGAGATGTAGCACCTACACTGTAGACTGCCTGTAGAACTATTAATGATATACAGGTATATGATCCTTTATACAGAAAGCTCTGGATTACAGGAAGGTCTTCTCCCATAGACTCCATTTTAACCAAATCATTCATTTTTTAAAAAATCATTTTCTTTTTCTCTGTAATATTAAAGCAGGTCCCTGTACTTGTTCCTAACTAAGATATTAATATAATTGATTAATAGATGCAAAACAATCTGGAACCCCAGGTCCGGAGCATTCTAGATAACAGAACCCATACCTGTAGGCATAATCTGCACACACAAGAGTACAAACATCTCTAGCACATAATCTCAGCCTATGTACATTTTTACAGAAATTAACCCAAATCGGCTAGGTTTGCTTCCATTAAGGATTCATTTTATATTAGTTGGGATCAAGTACAAGGTACTGTTTTATTGTTACAGTGAAAAGGAAATCAATTTTAAAAAAGTATACTCTATCAAGTACAGGTTAAATGTCATATATTTTTGTAAATGGCCACAAAAGCATATATACAGTATATAGGCCTATTTGTCATTAGTCTCACTTTCTGGAAAACCACAAATGTCATGGAATTTTTTTAAACGATCTGGATACAGAAAGTACAAACGAAAAAAAAAACATTGAACAATGAACTAAAAAAATATGCATACCTTGAAAACCTCTTCAAAAATTTACATTCAACAGACGCGGGCGAATTTTTCTGGTGTTTCGGGAATTCGACCCAGGCAAATAAATTCGCCCGTCACTAATTATAAATAGTCTAATAGGTCTAGTCTAATAGGTTGAGAGCAGCTTCCATTGACTTCTATAGGATCTCGACAACTTGAATTCTTGTATTAGAGTTTTTCATGGTTTTTACACTTAATAAATCTCAAATATTTATTCATTTGTATGAATGAGAGCTGCTTTATGTTTCCTCTTTAGAGCAAATTGCCTTCAGTATATTCATTCAGCCTCTGGTGGTCACATTGTGTTCTTCTCATTTACATCTATATGTATCTGCAACTTTATTCCTGAAGCTATGGGGCAAATTCACTAAGATCTGAAAATTCGCCAGCGTAGGCTTCGCTAGCGTTCACCTCACTTCACCAGGAGAATTTTCGCCAGCGCTACGCAAATCCACTAAAGTGCGAATTTACGCTCAGGTTGACAAACGGTAGCGTTGTTGCGCTAGTGTTACTTAGTTAGGCAGAGCGCTGTTACGCTAGCGAAGCCTAATTTGCATACGGAGGGAACTTTAACTTATAATAGAAGTATATGTTACAGCTACTTCATTCCACTACACAAGCCCAGGAAACCTTTAATAAATTAAATAAAGTTGTCCTGTTGCCCTACATCTGCCCCCTGTATAGTTGAGTTGACATATGTTAGGAAATGTAGGGGGGAAGAAGGGTAACCCCCAAAAAAATTATCAATCTTTTTCAGACTATCACCCTCCTATGCTAAAATATGCCAGCGTTTTTTTGGGACTTAGAAAAAATTTTACTTTTTTTTTCAACCTCCTATCTATTGTATTGAACTTCGCCTGGTCTGACCAGGCAAGGTAAAGTCTAGCGTAAGTGCTAACGTTGAGGAAAATGTTCATCTTAGTAAATTTGCGAAGTTACGATCCTTCGTCAGTGCGCAACTTCGCCTGGCGTAAGGGTGCGAAGTTGTGCAAGTCTATCTACTTCGCTAGCAAAAATTCGCCAGAGTCCGTGTTAGTGAATTTGCGAAGATGCGAAATGACGTCACGCTGGTGAATTAGCGCTAGCCTTTGATGCTTCACGCTTTAGTGAATCTGCCCCATAGGCTTTAATGTGGCAGATCAGCCACACAAGAGGGATATTTGTATTCCAACAACCACAGTTTCTAGGACATGTCTGGATTTGTGCAAAATGACTGAAATATAAAATACAGAGAAGACAAACTAAGCTGATAAAGGGTATGAAAGGGCTCAGATATGAAGAAAGACTGGGATTGTTTACAATAAAGAGGAACTTAAGGGCAAATATAATCACAATATTCAAATAAATAAGGGTACCATAAAATAAACTCTCGGTTCCTTTATTCACCTGTAGAGCCTTCCACAGGACATAAAGGCATCCCTTGATATTAGCAATAAAGAGTTTGCATCTTAAGGAGTAAAAAAATGTTTTGTTTTTTTTAATTGTGGATATCTGTCCCTGAAGTGGTTGAACTGGTAGATACAAAGTTGTTGCATTGGCAGATACAAGTGGTTGTACTGGCAGATACGTACATATTGCAGTCTTTGTACTGACAGATATGTACAAGTGGTTGTACTGCCAGATACATACATAGTGCTTTTACTGGTAGATACAAAGAGTGGTTGTACTTGCAGATACAGGCAGATACAGCATATTCGCCAAATAAAACTGGCAGAGGAGACAGGGAGAAGAGGACTGCAATAGTCATCACCAGCCTAACTCGCCAAGCGAATGCAGCCAGGATCCACCACACCAGAGGCAGCAGTATTGCATTACAGCTCCCTATCTGATGCTCACTCCTCTCTCCTCCCCCACGTGAAGAAGCCAGCGTGACATCATCATCAGGCACAGGCTCACTGTCGCACAGCAAATACATGATGCGCACAACAAACGCAACCACGGAACCAGCATCCATGTCAGGGACCGCTGCAGAGCACGCAGAGTTAGGGAGCAACTTTGCCAGTCTGGTACTAGCCAAGCAGCCCAGTAGGAGTAGTGGCAGCGATGTGCGGCCCATTGCTGTGGAATAAAACACAAAACCGGAGCGCTGACAAAAAAGTAGATTAGAGTGAGCTCGTGGGGGCCCTCCAGGATTTTTCCCGTTGTTCCAGTGGGCCAGTCCAACACTGGTTATACAGGTATCGGACCTGTTATCCAGAATGCATGGGACCTGGGGTTTTCCAGATAATGGATCTTTCCGTAATTTGGAACTTCATACCTTAAGTGTACTAGAAAATAACATTAAATAAACCCAATAGGCTGGTTTTGCTTCCAATAAGGATACATTATATCTTAGTTTGGATCAAGTACAAGGTGCTGTTTTATTATTACTGAGAAAAAAAAGGATTTTTAAAAATTTGGATTATTTCATTATAATGGAGTCTATAACAGACGGCCGTTCTCTGAACTTTCTGGATGATGGATTTCCGGATAACGGATACCATACCTGTACTTGCAGATACAGGCAGATAATGGCAAAAACACACATAGGGCCATATTTACTAAGGGTCAAAGGGAATATTCAAATTAAATTAAAATTTAAAAAGTATTTTTGTGCTACTTCGACTATCGAATAGCCCAAAATTCGATTCAAATTGAATAAATTCGAAAATTTGAATTTGAAAGTACTGTCTCTTTAAAAAAAATACAATTTTTTCGAATTCAACACTTCGCCACCTTAAAGCTGCCAATTTGGCATTTTAGCCTATGGGGGACCTCCTACAACCTTTACTGAAATGTTTTCTAAGTCTTGGGAATTCGAGGGATTTTTTTGAAAATTGCTCGAATTGTTCAAAAACAATTTTAAAGGCCATTTAGGATCAAAAATGGATAGAAAGGTCCGGTTCTGATCGAAAATAGCCCTTAAAAAATGTGATGGTGGAATTTCAAAGTTTTTTAACTTTGAAATCCGACCATTAGTAAATCTACCCCATAGTGGTTATTCGGCGAAAAAAACTAGTCGCGCATCATTTTTGACGCGACACAACATGCGTTGGAAACGGCGCGATGCGCCGAAGTTGATGCGACGCGCGTCAAAAACAACGCGGGACTCATTTCGCAAATTTTTTTGCCAATTTTTCGGCGAAACGGGGTAGATTCGCCCATCACTAGTAAATACTGGCAGATACATACATAGTGGTTGTACTGGCAGATACCTACAAGTGGTTGTACTGGCAGATACCTACAAGTGGTTGTACTGACAGATACATACATAGTGGTAGCACTGGCAGATGCTTACAAGTGGTTGTACTGGCAGATACATACATAGCGGTTTTACTGACTAATACATAGAAGTCATTGTATTGGCGGATACGTACATAGTGGTTGTACTGGTATATTCAAACAAGTGGTTGTACAGGCATATACATACATACATACATACATACAAGTGGTTGTACTGAAAGATACATTCAAGAGGTGTACTGGCAGGTACATACATAGTGGTTGCACTGATAGATACATACAAGTGGTGGTACTAGCAGAAACATACAGTTGGATGTACTGGCAGATACAAGCAAGATGTTGTACTGACAGATACGTACAAGAGATTTTACTGACAGATACATACATAGTGGTTGTACTGACAGATACATACATAGTGGTTACATACAAAGTTAATCCCTGGACTGGTCCAACTGCCCTTTGGTAGTAAGTGAAATTGATGAGGCATCATTTGGGTTTTTCTACCTTCCTCTGTACCTGCTAGAATATGAACAATTTTCACTTGAACAAAAGGTTGAGCTAGATAAAATGTCTTTTATCATCGTCATCTATTTTACCTATGTTGCATTTTTTGTTTTTAATTGCATTATTAATTATACACAGCTGTGTTAACAGGGTTGCAGGTTTGCATGATGGGAATACATAGCATTATTGCAAATTAAGTCAGCCTTCCTTAAACATATATAAACTTTTATTGTTACTTTATTTTTCTACTGTCATTTCTATTAGTCCAACTAATCTTTCCCTGACTTTTTCAATAAAATTATATATTTTTCAACAAACTATGCTGTATTTTTCACCCCCCCCCCCAATATTTTTAAAAGCTTCAAAGCCCTCTGTGTTCATTGGCCAAAATGAGTCACTGACGAACAGGAGCCAAAAAAGCTTTAAGCTGCACTTTATGTGCACTGGCTGGTGCTTGGCGAAGACCCTGCCCGAGGCAGCACATGAGAGCTGCACCTATGAGCCAAATAGGAGTGCTTAGGAAGTGGGGAACAAGAGCTTTGTCATGGAAAAAAGAAAATGGTAGCTTTATTCCAGCTAAAGAAAGAAAATGTGGTTTTCAAGAAATTGCAATTATAGTGAAAGAAACTATAAATCGAATGCTGGCATGTTTATTGGTCTTGCACTGCAGAAAATTACAATGAACGCATATTACTGATATTTAAAAATGAGAACATAGGCAAAGTGAAGGAAATCGAATATTAAGTATATATTAAATAGCTTATCCTTTGGGGAAACATTTGCCTGAAAGAAACTGATACAGAAACGTTAGTATATACCAGCAATCTGCCAATATCTAGAGCCAAGGTTTACTAAAGACCAAAGCACAAATCAGATTACATATAAATCTACAAATATTCCCTTTAAAAAGTATTCTTTCTAATCATATAATAAAAGTACATTTCTGACTGGCTACTATGGGCAACTTTATATGCTAGGGCAGGAGTGTGATATACATGCCACCACTATTTACGATTCTTTGTTTCAAGTTCATACAATTTATAGGTACACCTATATATTTTAATTTAACTCAGTGCAAGAAATGGCAAAAGTAAAAGAACAGAGTTTGAGTAAAGGAAAGAAAGATATCCCAGAATGAAGCTACAGTAGATGGTTAAAGTTGGAGTTGGAGTCTAGAAAGAACCCCAGGGAGAAGCATGTAGTGCAGAGAGAGCAGATGAGTCTTGAAGGCCCTATATAAGAAAGATTCTGCACTGGAGAGAAATACATTGAAGAGAGCTTGTCTGGCATTTAAAGCAGAGACAGCTGTAAGGCAGAACTAGAGAAGGAGAAGATTTTCTAGAAATGTGATATCCGAAAATTAAAGCAAAATTAACTACAGCGGGATGACTGTTGCCCAGGAATTTTAACTATAAGTAGAACAATTGATCTTGTAATTGCAAGGCACACGTTAAGTATGTACCCTAAGGCAGGCCTCTTTCTTGCAAAATGAATACCTGCTACATAGGAGAACCAGGAGAAGGTAACTGAAGAAACTAACAGTATTTGATAAATCAAGAGCTATCAAAGAGGAAATTGAATATTAAGTATATACTGTATTAAATAGCTTATCCTTTGGGGAAACTTTTGTCTGAAAGAAACTGATAAAGATACTTTAGTAGATACCAGCAATCTGCCAATATATAGAGCCAAGGTTTCCTAAAGAACAAACAAAAGAACAAATCAGATTACATATAAATGTACTAAATTTCTGATTGGCTACAATGGAGAACGTTATATGCTAGGACAGGAGTGCGCCTCGTTTTTTTCAGCGAATTTTCGAAAGGCGAAATTTCGATGGCGTCCCGCGAATTTATTCACCAGCGGCGAATCGCGGGAATTCGCCTCTGGCGAATAAATTCGCCCATCACTAATTACATGAGGATAGATAAGATCCATAATCGGTGTAATTTAACATACCTTAGTAATAACAAAGATACCAGCTTCATCTAAATAACAGTTTTTGCACAGTGCCTTTGGCCCATTTATTACATATCACCATAAGTTCCATATAATATTTATATAAATATAATGATCCTATAATGATCCAGTTAATCAGGAGGGAGCATGTACTGTATGGTATAGGAGTAATAAGGAAACACAAAAAAATCATAGATAGAATATACAAATTCTTTGAAGATACTGCCTTGGTCTGAACTGAGCCCAGAACTCGATTGCTTAATTATAATATGACAACATTATCCAGAGAACTACTATTTATGGAAAATCAAGTTTTTATTGAGTTACAATAATAAAAATATTACATGCTGACCCCAGATGACCCACTCTACTGCCACAGTGAAAGCAGGTGAAAAGTTTGAACTTGTAAAAATCCAGATTTTAGTGGTGCTCTTGCTCTTTGAATGTGTGGGTGGCCAACATATGTAACACTGGGGCTCTTTTATAATGTTTGCACATTGCATATTTATTCGCAAATGGTTGTTTTTCCCATGCGTTTTCCTGAACACTAAAATATTGCACTGCTGTTCCATTTTTTTTGCTAATTCGCATTGCAAATACATTTTTGCAAATAAGGCAGGTGTTTGCTTGAGTGTGCCCACTGTGCGAGGTTGTTTGTGCACGCAAATATCGTTGACAGTAACTTAAATTCACAATTTGCAAAACTGTTTTGCAACAGTTTTTTCCACCACCAAAGTTGTAACGTAATTCAAACACAGGGTGTGCACATTAATATTCAAAATTGCAATTTTTTGCCATATTTAAAAAGCTGTAATAGACATTCGCAGTGCGAAGAAAAAAAAATCACAATTCTGTTTGCATACTCTTATTTAGCTTTATAGATATAACCATGCACATGGCAAATATATTTATTGTGTGAACCAATTTGCCCTGCACAGTTTATTAATGAGCCCCACTGTTTTGAGTAAAAACAGGAATAGCACTAACATGCAGTAAAGGCATTTATCCAATTTTAATAAATATTGGCTTGTGATGAAATTCAATTTTTGGGAAGTAACAATTAACAGCTTCATGTTTACAAACTTCTTTTCCATGGTTCATCAAATTAAGTAGCACATAAAAAGATCTTTAGCTGATCGAAGCTGATAGAAGACTGATAGAAGACTTACCCATAGATATTTTTAGACAATTTTTTGAATGCGGTCTCTGTTTGTTTGGGATAGCAGTTTCCATATCAGCTTGCTGTGACATCACTTCCTGACCGAGTCTCTTCCTGCTCACTCATAGCTCTTGGCTCATATTATAGCAGGGAGGGGAGGGGGGGGGAGAGAGGAGCAAACTGAGCATGCTTAAACCCTAGCCCTGGAGGTTTAAGTTGAAAACAGGAAGTCTGATACAGAAGCCCATGTGTACACAATAGAAGGAAAGAAATGCAGTGTTTCTTTTGACAGTGGACTCAGAGCAGCGTTACTTTGAGGGTTTATTAGTGTATTTATATAGACCTTTCTGATAAAGATTACTTAGTTTTAACCTTTTCTTCTTGTTCTTTAAACGGGTTGTTCACCTTTGATTTAACTTTTAGTGTGATGCAGAGAGTGATATACTGAGACAATTAGCAATTGTTTTAATTTTTTTAGTTATTCAACTTTTTAGTAAGCAGTTCCCCAGTTTGCAGTTTCTGCATTTTGGTTGCTAAGTGCAAATTACCCTAGTAATCATGTATTGATTTTATTAAGAGACTGTAATATCAATAGGAGAGGGTCCAAATAGAATTGTGAGTAATAAAAAGTAGCAATAACAATACATTTGTAGCCTTACAGTATATTTGTTTTTAAGATGGGATCACTGACCTGCCCCCCCCCCCCTTTTTGAAAGCTAGATAGAGTCAGCAGAAGAAGAATTCTAAAACTATAAAAAACAAAAAAGGAAGATTAACTGAAATTTTGCTTATGGTGAACCACCCCTTTAAGGAGTTTTTTTTTTTAAGTTATGTGGCTCCCTGTCATAGTCATAAACTGTGTAGCATGATACATTTACTTGAACATGGAGCTAATCTATATACAGAGTAAATTGTATTGGACGGTTACAGGGAATTATACAGTGAACAGAGCAGAACAGTATTCAATGGCATAAATTTGTGTCTGTTGAAATACATGCCTAATATATTTAAATATGTATGTTGCCTTTATATACAGTAGTTCTTTACAACACAGGTATGTGCATTTTTGTTAGCAGATACAACTGGCAAGACAGCAGTGTTCCTGCAGGTTTTTAACTGGTCCATTTCAAGCAATATTTATATCTATTAACAATACATTTTAAAGATTATTTTAGTCTACATATGGCTTGCTAAACGTTATAATAAATAATATTTTTTTTTTTATATTTTACATTCAGATAATCATTTTGGTAGATTGGTAGATGGCCTTAAAACAACCTCCTAAAGGAAAGTGAATTCAGGCAAATTAAGTCATTGTTTTTAAAACAATTGAGTATTGTTTAGAACTCTAATGTGCTTGGCAGAGAGCATTGAGATATTTAAAAGTCAGCACAAATAAACAGAAATACTAATTTTTCTTTCATATTCTCCTAATTCCAATAAAGCATGCTTCCAAACATTTCATTTTAAGAATAAAATACATTCTACCAAAGTTATTCATCTGAGGTACTCCATTTTGGTGAGAAAATTCTGTAAATTAAACCATACATATGGCCTATGTCATCGGATGAAACAATATATCCATATATCCATGGACTATAAAAAAGTTAAACTAGAATAAAAAAATTAATTGACTGATGAATGCAGATATGTTTCAGTTAACTTTTCGTATGATATAGAATGGTCGATTCTATGCAACTTTCCAATTGGTCTTCATTATTTATGTTGTATAGTTTCTCATTATTTATTTTGTATAGGAAGTTGTATTTTTCTTATTTTGAAGCCCAGTGCTTCAGTCACCCAGTGCAAACAAAAAGTGTGAAGATGAGTGCAGAAGGGTGCATGACTTAGCCTTAAAAAAGGCCAAATCCAAACTTCAGGTCACCTGACCAAAAGGCAAAAAAATTATCCAAAATCTTTGAAACTCACCTTGATCAAATGTAGGGAGAGGCCCTCATGAGGCAAGGGTCTTCAAACCCTTGCATTTAACCTGGAGGCTATAAAATTATATTCAAAAGTGCCATGGTGACTGCAAAGGGAGGTAAAAGAATCAATAAGGCTATGTGCAGCCCCAGCCTATCCTCTGGATTTCAAAGGACTTTTATGAACTGAGCACAAACACTCCATCACTGAAGTATATACATCACAGCTGATAAGAACAGATACTACATTTGATTTTAGCCAAAATCCTCAGGAATTATGCGCTGCTATCAACACTCATGTTCTTTCATTTTTAAATGCATCATTGAACATGGAGAGATAGGGAACTAGTGGTTAAGCTGCAAAGGATAGGGGAGAGGGATATAAGGGGGTACATTGGTTATGTAATTAAGTTGAACCAAAATCTTGCTTTGCACAGAGAAGACAGATATGACCATTTTTAAAAAGAGCAGGTCCTGATTACCATGTAACAATTTTTAAGATAGCATAAGAATGAAGAAATGTATGGAGGGGTGTGAGTATGGGTGTTAGGTTTTCTTTTGGAGGGGTTGAACCTGATGGACTTTGTCTGTTTTCAACCCGATTGCACTATGTAACTATAAAACTGTGTCACTTTTTTAGGGAAATAATCATGTCTTGGTAAAAATATGACGCTTAGAATTCACCCCCCCCCCATAACTCTAAAGTGAAGGTCCTTGCAATTCACCCTTCAGTTATAAGATATTGCTAAAAGTAATTGAGACCTTTTTGAGCTGATTTATTAACATTATGATTTATATTTTTTTATCAAATTTTTTCTCTAAAAATGTATGTTTTATTTCTCCAAAACCCTAAAAATTTGAGATTTATTAAGGGGCAGATTTATCATTGGTCGAATTTCGAATTTAAAAAAATTCGAAATTCGACCATGTGAATAGAAGGGAAGTAAAATCCTTCGAATTCGAATATGGAACTCGAAGGATTTTACCGCTATTCGGGTGGTCGAACGATCGAATAGTAAAAATTCGATTTGAACGATTTTAACCCTTCGATCGAATTTTTACTATTCAATCAAAATTCAGCCAAACAACTTCGGGAGATTGAAACTGGCAAACTAGGCAGTCAAATAATTCAAATGTATTTGAAAACTTCAAAATTTCGAATCATTCATGTGAATATAGTAAATCTGCCCCTAAATGTAAAAAACAGCAAAAATTATAATACAAATCTTCTCCAAGCAAAAGCAGTTGAGGTCCCATAGAAGTCAATGGAAACTTGCCTAATCCTATTTGACCTTTTTTAGCCATTCAGGCTTTTTTGAGGTTTTCAGATTTTTTTGCTTGTAATAGCACGAAAAACTAGAATTTTAAAAGGTTTTAGATATATTTTGGGATTTTTTTTGTATTGTTCAGTGTTTTTTCCATTTCTACCTTTTATATTTTGGAACTTTTAATCCTTTAATAACTTTCATGGCAACGGTGGTTTTATAAAAAAGTTTAATTGTGGTTTCAAAAAGCTCTAATACCACTTAAATGCGAGCTTTAATAAATGGGCCTCTTTGTTTTTCATTTATTTTTGCTCTTTTAAAAATATATTTATGGTTACATTGCAAAAAACATTTATTAAAATTTTCAGCTAAAAGTAGAGCCTGATTTATGCTGCACTTGTCATACTGTCATTTTGTATTATTGTACTTGTGTGATTATCTTATCTGTTATCTAGTCAAAAGGAAGGATATAAAAATATACCATAAAGGGTTTGTATTTCTAGCCCAGTACTACCACATTGAGACCTTTATATGCTATGCTATTGGGGAATCATTCAATTTAAACCAAATACATGAAAACACATTTTAAAATGAACTTTATTTCTAAATTGCAGGATAGCAATAAACGCCGTCTTGATTTTGTACATATGCTTTCCACAGACAGTGTATATATATATATATATATATATATATATATATATATATATATATATATATATATATATATATATATATATATATACATACATATATATATATATATATATATATACATATATATATCTTGTATGTGTAAGTTGCTATTAACCTATTATTTTATATTATATATGTATGGTTTCTTGGATTTCTGTCAAGCAAGATTGCTGAACTAGTGAAAAAGCTGCAAGATCCAGCAGCAACCCCTCAATGATATCAAACTTCCACAAGATACATTATTAATGGAAAAATAAATATATTTACTCCCTTCTGACCTTAGATAATCAATCAATTAGAAGCTTATATATGACGCTTCACATTCTCCCAAAATCCTGTCAACACCTCATTTATGACAGTCAATACTTGTTGGATTTCACACTTCTGCCTCCCAAACCACATAAACTGAGTGGAGTGGAGCTCATTCCATTACACCTGAACTTCACAAACTGAATTTTGTTTAAATATAAATGATGTCCAAAAGACATGAAAAATTTAGGTTATTTCAAAGATAAAATGGAAAGGCATAATGGATCTTTGATTAATATACTATATGGTCAAAAGTATGTGGACATTTTCCAGTCCAACATCTTATTCCAAAAACAAGGGTATTTACATGTTGCTGTTTGCTGCTAAAACATCCTTTCCTTTCCCAGGCTTTCCTCTAGATCAGGGATCCCCAAACTTTACCTGTTTATAATTATTTCCCTTTAGCATTAGGGTGGTTAAAAAGGGTAGAGGAGTGTGTTTGTATGCAAAGCCTCAATTAAAGCCATGCATTAAAGAAATAACCATTGCTGTCACTGGTGAGGGTATGGAATCCCTCTGGGTAGAGATTTTGACTGGGCAAAAGGCTACAAAGAAATTGGTGTAAGCTATAAACCATCTAGTATAAATGACGAGTATGAAGCCCAGCTACTCTTACAAATAGAAGCAGCTTCACAACTAGGTCAAGTTATCACTATGGGTGACTTCAGTTATCCAGACATTGACTGAGGTAATGAGTTGCCAAGACAGAAGAAGCTCCTAGGTTTATAAATATGCTTTTTTTCCAGCTCGTTCAAGAACCTACTTGGAATAACTCTCTATTGGATCTTGTAATAACTAATAAAACTTAACTCATCTCTAGCATTTGTGTGGGTGAGTAGTGATGGGCGAATTTATTCGCCAGGGGCGAATTCCCGGCGAATTCCCGCGATTCGCCGCTGGCGAATAAATTCGCGAAACTGACAAAAAAATTTGGGCAAAAAAATTTGCAGCGCAAAAACGAGTCGCGCGTCGTTTTTGACGCGACGCACCGAAAACGACGCGACGCTCGTCAAAGGCGACGCAACGCACGTCAAAAACGATGCGTGACTCGTTTCGCGAATCGGCGAAAAATTCGATAATTTCTCTGGAAATTCACGAATTTTTCGGCGAAGCGAAACGCGGCCGATTCGCCCATCACTATGGGTGAGCATTTAGGGAATGGTGAGAATGGTGAGAAGTGATCAACTAGCAGTTAGGCAGGATAAAAAAAAAGTTTGAACTTGATGGAAGTGTGTCTTTTTTCAACCTAACTTACTATGTTACTATGTCACTATAACATGGTCACCTTTGAGAGGCAATTCTATAAGGGAGTAACTAAAACACTAAATTTCAGGCGTGCAAACTTTGACAGTATATGGGCATCTCCGCAACATCTTAAGTGGGAAATGCTTTTTCACAGGGTTAAACACTGAACAAAAATGGGAACTCTTTAAAATGCCGCTTAATAAATTGTTGTGTTTGGTAGAGGAGAGTATAACAGCGCTTTATTAGCAGGTTCATGCAGCCATTACATAACAGCAGTAAGTATTATTTTCACTTTCAAGCTGTACAGAAAGTCCTGTGTATGCACAGTGACACCCAGGCCATTTGTATAAACACCACATAAATATACGTCAGTATATTCCCCTTGTAAGCAAGGAACACTGTGGCAAAGCAAAACTTTTTTGGTTCAATAGTGTTGGTGTTGAGGGGGGTAAGAAAAGACAGCTTTTAAGGCTTTCAAGATAGGTGGGACAGACAAATCATTTATAAGGTGCAAGGAGGCCAATAAATCATGCAAAAAAGCTATCTGGCAAGCTAAAATGTGGAAAAGGATAATGCAGTAAAATGAATCCAAAAATATTTTTTAAATGTTTGTAGGGACCTATGGGTTTTACAGCACCTGCAGAGTTAAATCCCTACCAATCCTTAGTTGTTAGGCAAAATAAATGTTGCCATTTAAGTATTTACATATCCACTAGTTATTGGGCAGGGACTGTAATGTGAGCATTTGCAGGTGAGTATTAAGTATGGTCTATTGTAGAAACCATTTGAAGAAGATTCTGTTAAATGAGAACCTGTTAGTGGTAACATTAGACAAAAGGTCATTCCATAAGTTAAGAGAAAATAATATTTTACAAATGGCAATGGAAAAAAAAATTCAGAAAGAGAGCAGTTGAATAATGTAATTCTTTGCCAGAGGAAGTTTTGTTGGCAGATACATTTAATGCCGTCTAAAATGTCTGGATACCTTTTTGGAAAAGAAGGATATCCAGGGTTACAGACAGTAACTAATGTCAATACACATAGAATGTTGATGCAGGGAGAAAGCCAATTTCTATTTTAAAGACAGGAATATTTCTTTTTCACTTTTGAGGCACAACTAGTAATTCCTTAATTTAATGAGCAAATGTGTTTTTCAATTGCTGAGATGGCTTGTTTGCAAAAAAAAATGGGCTCATCTACCAATGCTGGACATAAGAACTTTTGAGGTTATTGAAGAAAATAATAAATAAATTTACACAAGTGCAGCAACTATTAAAGAGAAAACATTTACTGGTTACCCATTACAAATTAAACATCTTATGAATTGCTTTGTTCCTGTGCAAATGTAGTGCCTTTTGTTACATGGACAGTAGGAATATGTGTACTATGGACTACAAATTGTGTGTATCAACATGCAATTCACATAGTACTCTTAAACCGTTTGTGCATCTGGCCCAGGGTACAGAGCACAGTGCTCACGGGCAGTAGCCCTCTGCTTAATATCTGTCCTAATTACTGTAGGTGTTTAAATGGCAGTACACACCTTGTTCAACATGAATTCAATAAATAGAGCTTTTGCTGAACATACCGCCTTTTGCATTTTTTTTAATCATGAAGAATGTGTGTGTTTTCACATAGTATGTGCCAGCAACAAAAGCATTTTGTGCTATAACAGTAGTTAGTGATAGGATTGCATACACATTGCTTCAAATATATCTTTTGATGGACATACCTAAAACTATGAACTAAGCAGAAGCACTTTGCAGTAGCTCTGTGCATCGAGTGATCTCCTGCCAGGAGTCCTGCAACTAGACTCATGAGCGGAAAAAAATGCAAGGCACAACTACACAACACCCACAGCAAAATGGGGAAAAAACTCACTGAAACAAAAGTCAGATGTGGATGAATGACATGTATGCTTCGCTCACAACTCTGCTAGAAATTCGCCATCACCCACCTCTTCCACAGCAGGCACTGAGTTAAAAGAACCTTTGCCAAGCCAACCTCTCACAGCAATAACAGAGAGCCACACTACAATGGCTACGGATTTAAAAGAGAGCAAAGTCGATCTCTCAATTCTTCAACATGATCTGCAAAACATAAGGGTTGAAGCTAAAGCATGCCCTCTGTTGGACACCATCTTTGCCTTCCAAATTACATGAATGCCATTAAACAGAACGGTAAGACAGCACTTGACAAAACTGAAGTTTTGGAGTACAGACTTCAGAGAAACAATATGAGTGAAGTAGGCCTACCTGAAAAATCAATGCAACCCTTAAAGCAGCCAAGCTTAAAGGTCCCATACTTTTAACGGTGCAACTGTGTCATAATACTCCAACTCCATACTCCAATAATACTACAGCTTCCTTACTGTTACAAAGCACTGTCCGAACACATCCCCATAAAGCTGCTGGATACTCTCCAACATGCTTATGACAACCATTCACTATCCATTTAATTGGCAGCTTTCAAAGTAGTTGTGCCTCCCCATGCTCCTCATATTTCCATCCTTAATACTAATGCTAAAATGTTGGTCAGTCCTAGACACAGGACTACAGCAGGTAGTTCCAGGCCTTGTCTGTCTGTATCAAGCGGATGTTATATCTGGGAGATTCACGGATATTAATCAAAGAAGACAGTTTCCCAACTAACACGTGGAAGCTAGTAAATTTATCACACACAATCTTGACCTGCTAAATCCCTCTCTTGCCACAAGACGAACACAGTGACGTAAATGGACAATTTCTGTCTGGAGCTCCATAAAAAGTATCACCCAAAATGTGTATTTATTTATATATATTTCCCCATTTGCCCATTTCTACATTCCTAAAAATTCATTTAAGAAACTCAATCAAATCCTATTACCTTTCATATCGAATAACAGGTCCCCTTGGGTGGCTTAGGTTAAGCTAAGCTCCCGCTGATGGAGGAAGACCTAGCTTCCCCCTTTTCCCCCATTTTTACTATCTGCCCTTGCAAATACATTACCTACAATTTTGTTTTACCTCTGACCTTTACAACCAAACAAATCCAAGCAATGGTGCTTCTATGCAGGGGATATGAAACATCCCATACCATCACCCTAGGGACACATCACCATTCCTAAAGATACACAAAACTTGGACTATAGAACTTGCATTGTCATATTGTTAAGTATTGCAAATTTCAAAAAAATATAGCATTTAAATAAACTTACTGTATTTTCTGGGTCCATGTGAATTGCCTTTATAAGTATGTGCTAAGCCTACACACTATCAACAAGTAATAAGGCCAAAGGATCCACAGTACTATAACTCAAAGGGCCTTTGACTGACAGAAGTGGAATCCATTATCATAGATGGAAAGGTCAAGGAGGAGGCTATCTTGTCCACAAGCAGCCAGGAACTCCAAGACCTACATATTACTGTATAGGTCAAGGTCCTGCATATACCAAGTGCCTGTACAAAAAACTGTATCTTTTTTATCAAACACCTCCTAAAAACAATTATTGCACATCCATTGACCTGAGAAAATCTCAATTCAGAAGTTTTGACAAAGATCAAGTCAGGAGCCTATTCCAAGATCAAAATTTGAGGCTGGCACAGAGGTGATATTTTGCTAAATAAAAATATCTGGCTGAAAAAAAACAAACACACATTAAAGCCTGTCAAAAATTCCCTATGATTGAAAGAAACAAGTAAATAATTCTGAGACCCTGAATTAGCACAACTAAAACATTATTATAATGTACTATCAATATCAGAGTATCAAATTGCTGCCAGACAGCAAAGAAAATCTATTCACTTTTTTAAAATACCAAATCTAAGCATCAGTCTGAGTCTGAGTCCTGTGTTGGCTTCAGTGTTTCAGTATATAACTAGTTCCAGATTTTTTTTTTTTAATATAAAGCCATGTTAAGAGATTTGGTAATAAAAATCTAAGAGTTTCACTGGTTCACTTCAACTGGCGTTTGGACTCCTTTTTTTCAGTGCCAGGACCCAGTTTCCTGGCTTTCACATCCCCCATATTTATTATTAGACATTCCCAAATGTTTACAGTGTCTTGTATGTGTTAGTTGAATCAAAACAGTCCAAATTACACAAACCAAACACATAAAATATGCATGCTAATTTCGTTTGTAGCTACAGTGAGTTTGCAAAAACAACCATTTGAATTTGGGATAAACTCAATTTCAGGCTAAAAAAATAAACTTTGCAGAGGCAACCAGACTTGTAGCGCACATGACGACAATAGCAAATTATCAAGGAAGATTAAACAATGTGAGCATACTGAAACCTTTTTCTGTTTCTTTTACAAAAAAACAAAAAAAAAAAAACAAGTAGGTCTGTGCAGTCTCAGAGGTTTTTTTTTTTCATGATACTATGCACTATAAAAACTCCTGACTGGGGTGGGACAAAATTCATAGTACATTAATTTACAAGTGATTCCAACACATTTTTCTGTTATGTCCAATAATTCTGCATTTTATCTCTAAATATCAAACCTGACCTTGTCACAAAGATGGTTGAGTGAAAGGAAAACACCATTATGTCACGGTAAGAGAAAAAGCTTTGTATGAGCGACAGCAATTACCCTTGTCCAGTGTCAAACTTTTTCATTCATTTTAAGACCTCCTTAAAGGACAATTCAGTTCATATAGTTAGTTAGGCAAAAATGTAATCTATAAAGCCTGGAATGAGCTGATATCTAACATAACAAAAGAGAACACAACTGCGTTTTGGCTCTCTAACTCCGAGTTAGTCAGCGACATGGTACATAACTATTCAGTGAGTTCTTAATTGATCCTCAGCATGAAGGTCAGTTTCAAAAGCAAACAGTTATGACCCATCTGGCTCCTCCTCAAGTCACTGATTGGTTATTGACTGGTAACCAATCAGTGGAAACCAAGAGAGTTGCAAAGCAGGAAGTTGGCTTCTGTTCTGTTCTGTTAGACATCTATTTACTTCAGCCTTTATACATTTATAACTAGCTATTTTAGAATATTTTTTTATTCTGTGCAGCCTATCTATTTAACCAGTTTTTATTTTTTTACTGAACAATTCCTTGAAAGGTCCAGTCCTTGTCCAGTGTGCCCCTTGAAGGTCCAACATTTAGTCAGGGCCACCCTTAGCTCATGGATTGAATAAAGCACATGTATATACTGACAACACTCTCATGGATTATACTGTAAATTCTTGTGAATGGGGTCTCAAAATAATATGGAATTGTAACTGTGCATCTATACTGGGGAAATGTTTGTGTGCATATTGTCTTGTATTTGTATTCTTTTACTCTGTAAAGTGCTGCAGGGAACAATGTTGCTACCTAATAATAATAGTAGTAATAATAATAATAATAATAATAATACTATAGGAGTCATTTGCAATGCCCCACACAGCACGCAAAGTGTAAAAAACATGGTACAATAACTCACTTTTTGCAATTTACAAAAGATGTAGCTGAGAGAAAGGGATGCTAACTAGTTAAAGGCAGTTGTGTGTAAAACCAAATAATGCACACAAATAAATAAAGTCCAAATACCCCAAAGGTCAAAATCAAATGTTCGATGCTCCAAGGGTTAAGTGCAAATTGTATGAAAACTCCAACAAACATTCCACATGGGGTACTGCCTCTTTAATCTTCTGGTCCCAAGCAGGCAAATAAACTAATACTAATAAAACTAATAAACGTAAAAGAAGGTCCCATCGTGTAAAATTGTATCAGCACCTTTAATCAAAGAAAGATATATTGCACTTACAATTTAAGCAGAAAATGATTGTTCGTCATTATAGTCTGTTAGTTCTGTTTCCCAATGAGTTTCCTCATGTCCCGACTTTTTTTAACGGTGATGGTGTTCTATATCTTGCAATTTGTCCATTGTGTGGGGCCATGTGCAACTAGCCATAGTTTTCTGTGTTCCATTTCAGGGCACAGAGACCCATCAATGCATCTTGGATCAAGGGAGTCATGTAGTAGCACTACCTACCCGGTACATTGTGCATCATTCAAAGGACTTGGGCTGATGCTACTCTCTATATGCAGTGCCAAATTTTTGATTTGGTGCTCTGTGCTGAGAATAGTTCACCCCTAGACGCCTTGGGCTAAGCGGTATGCTCTTGCATATGTCACATAAAGGGTTATGGGAGCAGGCAGTTATTTCTTTATCTACTAATCTAATCAGATATACAATTAGCAGCAGTAGCTGCTATATTGCCTCAAATCCTCTCCTTTGGTATTGTACCCTTTGGCTGTATTGCCTTGATCCAGCTGTTCTCAGGCAGAACCCTGTTACATTTGTGACCTCAGCTGAGAGTAAGGATTACATTTATTGAAATGTGTACCAATAGTTTGTAACCAAATAAACAATTTACAACCAAGAGTAAGTAAAATTTTCCTTGTCTCAGTGTCACTTTGCATGGGGTATTACTCACAGATACTTGCTCGTGGTGTTCCATACTGTCTCAAGGGTGCGCCATCAGCTTACACAAAGAGGGTTATTTACTAAAATCCAAATTTATCTCACATTTTATTTAAAATAAAAACACTACTAAACACCAGTGCTTGATTTGACCCTACTTATTAATAAAAATAACCCTAATTAATTGGATTGCAGAAAAACTCAATAAAATTGAGAAAAAAACCTATATTGCTCGAAGTTTTTTGCTGAAGAGTTTAGATTTTCAGGCTAAACCCATCAAAAACAATAAAAACTTCAATTTGGCATAGGTGCCTCTCCCATTGATTTATACAGGACCTTCACATGGGCTTCTTAACCACTTGAGTATCTACACCTGGTGAGAATTAACTGGGAAACAACCCCTCACTGGGTATCTTTTTTGGCACACAAACTGCTAGAAGTGTGCTACAACAGAAGATATCTATTTCACTGTCTATATATCCTTCACAGAGGCACTTCTAACCAACTTCACTATAGTGTTAGTCCCCTTAGGGTACAATCTTTTTTACTGGGTCCTTATGCCCAAGGGTCCATCACAAGTACAAAGATGAAGAGCTATTTGCTCCCTGCCTTATATAAGAATAGGAACAACTTACTGGAACAAGGCATAGGGTACAGATACTGGTAATTAAACTCATGGGTCCCCTACAGTAACAAAATGGAGTGTTTCATGAAGATCTTCTCTTGTTGGATTTTAATAAGAACAAGAGAAATCTGACAACACCTAAATTCTTCATTAGAGAGGTTCCATCTGGTACCTGGCTTAGTATTCAAGGAGTTAATTGCTCTTTTTCAGACTGAATTCTCTTTTTTAATTAAAGTAATTAGGAAAACATATACTAAAAAAGAAAATAATTCTACACTGACAGAAGAAAATATAATGTATGTGGTAATTATAGTGTTTTGCTTGTAACTTCTCCCAACAATAAACCTAATTTAAACTAAATGATTAAACAGCTACAGACACAATGGATATAAAATAGCTCTGGCACCACATTATTTATAAATGTGCTGCAGATTGCAAGTAAAGTACTGTAATTGTTAGTACAGCAGTAAGCAGCTTTTCTGTAAATGTAAATCCTCTGTGCAAATGACAGCTAATTTAGATGTTTTACATTTAATAGCAGATTCTTGATAACAATGAATGAACAATGGTTCAGAATGTTTTAAAGTACTTTTCATTGTGTGTATATATATGCGTACAAAATATAGTGGAGCCTGTACCTTTTACCGCATTTTCTTTGCAACATTTTGAGGCTCCCGACTCTTTCTCAAGCATCACAATGACTAATTACATCATATCCTCTATAAAGGCATTACAATAACATATTGCACAACATGCTTGATAAAGAGGGGTACCCCGAAACATTGCACGTTCGCACTAATAAAATGGCAAGGGGGATCCCTGCCATTCACCTGCCTTGAATTGCCAGTGTATCTCATTTTGTATTGTATATAGAGGGTGGCCACTACCTCTTACACTGGGCACCAGGTGTTCTTTATTGAGGGAGTGTTAGGTTAGTGCGCGACTTCATTCATTTCCAAATTACAATAACATAACCACATCTCTCTCTGTGTAAAGGTCCTCCCTCAAGCAGTTACAACACATAGTATAATTAAGATCATATATAGTATTACCACATAGAGCTCACCTATATTGTCATTGATTGATGGATATACATATTTAGAAACCATATATTCTAACAAAATAACATCTCAGACAATATTATCCATAGAGTCTTAGAAGGTGTATCTGATTATGTAGTTTCACAATTCCACTCTGTATTAAACCCTCCTGTTACATAAAGGCATACAGATCAAATTCTCGACTGAGTCCCGTAGGTTGTAATGTCTGAAATGTGTGTATCCAAAATTTTTCTCTCTTCTGGAGTTGTAAGAGTCTATTGCACAAACCCCCGCCTCCCCCGTTGTGGTGGGGCAACAGACTCCACAACAAGAAATCTGAGTGAGGCTAAATGGAAATGAGCAGGAACTGGCAATTTCAGTACCTCTTTACTTACTTGTGTTGAATAATCCTATCACAAATTGATTGTATACTCTCGCCTATATAGGCAAGGCCACACGCACATTTCAGCATGTATACGACATACTCAGAATCGCACGTAAAATGTCCCCTTATAAAAAAAATTTCCAGAATGTGGATGTGTAAATTAATTAGTGCGTATTACGCTTGAACACTGATTACATCTTTGGGTGCATCCCATCCCTCAGTGGTACTAAAAATCTCTGTTGACTCACACATGTAGTACACAGGTGTGCATGTACTTATCTGTCTCTGAGATTATGGGAACCCTTATAAGACAGGAGTGGGCATGGAACATCAGGATATGCTCTCTTCAGGAGAGGCCAATGCTTGTGTATAATGTGATGTATCTTACAAACACTGGCATTATATGTATGTACAAATGGTATCTTTGTCCCTCTTTGTGGTTCCTACGCTTTCTCTTGTATAGTTTTAATCCAATCCATGTCTTTTACTTTTTTCACTTCCTGATCAAGTAGACTAAGTGGATACCCTCTCTGTACAAATTTAGTAGACATCTCATCTAAGCATGTAGTTAATCTCTTTTCTTCAGTTACTATCCTTTTTACTCGCAAGAACTGTGACCTAGGGAGAGAAGAGACATTAGCCTTGGGATGTGTACTGTCAAACAGTGTCGTACTGGGACACCAGGGATCTACCCAAAAACCTTAGACCAGGGGCCCACCATAAAACTTTAGATGAGGGGCCCACTCAGTACTAATATTCTTCATCTCCTCAATCAGACTCTATTCTCCTAGTTTGTTTTCTTTATATACTATAATCAATTATTCCATCTATTTACCCTCTTTGTTCTCATAGAAATAGGGAATGGCCATGAAATAAGCCAAAAGTTTAGCAGCATGAGGGCCCACCTTGGCCCACCAGGAGTTTTCCTGGTATTCCAGTGGGTCAGTACAACACTGCTGTCAAACCGCAATAAATTATTGCAATCCATGGACTTCACAAAGAGATCATTTTGTAGCATATGTCCCTTATGGTATACACAAGTATCCAAAAAGTTAACTGACTCATCACTGCAAGTCACAGTGAATTTAATTGTAGGAACAAAACTATCGAGATGTTCACACAGGAGTTTCCATGTTCTACACCCTTCCCAAGGTTAATAAGGAACACCTTTTTGGATACCTGTCTATACCGTAAGGGAAATATGCTACAAAAGAGGGTGTTTTTGCTTCATTATACATTTTACAAAGTGAGTTTTACCTGCAACTTAAAATAATAATGCATAATGAAACAATAGAATTATGAATGAGATGCAATTTGAGAGTAGAACTGGTCAGATATGGGATGACTTTGACGTACAGTAGTTGGCCAGTTTAAATATATTGCAATATATGGACAAACAATCCCTGTATTGATTACAGGGTAATGACTTTTTTTAGTAGCTGTATGCACAAAATGTCTCAATGTCTTAAATATAGTGATAATGGGTTGAGTGCAGAGGACCTCTTGTATTTGTCTATATATTTTACCAGGTCAGTCATAAGCAGTACGAGTATGCAATCATTTGCATGAAACTAGGCAGCACTACAGGTATGGGACCTACAAAATTATTTGATTAAAATGGAGTCTATGGGACATGGCCTTTCCATAATTCAGAGCTTTCTGGAAAACAGTTTAGGGATAACAGACCCTATACCTAGTTTTTCTTTAGGTATGTGTATGTTGGGTATGTATAGCTACAGGTAAAAGGGCAAGGAATAAGCAATACAGTCCTTAGACAATAGTGTGACAGCTGTCCCAGAAAACAGAAGGGAAAGAAGGAAAGTTAATGTTTTCTTTTTCTTGTTTTTTTTTTTTTTTTCAGTGATGTAAATCAGAACAGCATGTTTATTATGGTTCCTGCACTAACCCTCCAAAATCAGCTTATGGGTTTATGAACATTCATTTTAATTTTAAAAAAATCTACTTATTTAATTATTTAGGTTAATGCCTGACCACATTGTATAAATATGGTATATTGACATAATCATCTCATAGGAGAACTAGAAACATAAATATACCTTCCAGCGAATCTTTTGAAATTTAGAAAAGATTTAAACCCTTGGCAGACCCATTAGCAGTGCCTACAGTCAAGATTATCTATTGAATCCATCTCTAGGGATTGCTTGTGTTGAGTGAATGTCATTCTTGTTTTCCTTTCTGGTTATCCATTATGAGCCTTTAGTATGCAGAGAAAGCAAGTCATCTAGCAGCACATTTTCTCTCCTGTCAACTGAATGAAAATAAAATGAATCAACTCAAAAGTTTAACATTTGGACTGTGTCTCACATGAAGGCATGCTCATACTGCACCTTCTATTGCACTCGGTCATAGCCAGTATTCTACATTCTCTTGTACAGGTATGTGACCTGTTATCCAGAATGTTCAGGACCTGGGTTTTTTCTGAAAAACAGATCTTTCCTTAATGTGTATCTCCATACTTTAGGCTGTCTAAATATTTATCATCTAAAATGATTATTACAGAGAAAAAGAAAATCATTTTCAAAATCGGAATTATTTGATTAAAATGGAATGTGTGGGAGAAGAGCTTTCTGGATAACAGGTTTCCAGACAATGGATGAATATATGAGGAAATACCAGCACCCACCACGTAAGGTAAATATACCTGTATATATATATGCCTAAAAAAAATAGACATAAACAAATAGAAATTGACTAGCTTGCACAGAACCCTGACCTCAACCCAACTAAAACCTTGGAAATTTGTAAACCAATGTGAGCTAGACGTGTTCCCCATGCTTTGCCCAGCTTTTAGATACAAAGCTAATCCCAGCTACAATGTTCCACCAACTGGAAAGGATCTTTCCATAATTTGGATCTCCATATCTAAGATCTGCTAAAAATCATTGAAACATGAATTAAACCCCTTAGGATTGCTTTATCTCCAATATGGATTCATGACACAGGTATGGGACCTGTTATCCAGAATTCTTGGGACCAGGGGTTTTCCAAATGAACACTGAGGAGTTTATCTACTAAATGTAAATTTTTCATGAATTTTTTTTTTAAATCCGGGATCTCAGACCTGTCAAGGTTGCATCTAAGTCAATGGGAGAAGTCCCAATGATTTTTTGATGTGCCCTGGGCAAAAAAGCATAACAAATCGAGGTATTTGGGGGGAAAATCCCCAAAAAATTGTGAAAATCGGATTTTTTCCCACAAAGCAAATTTTTCGGGAAAATTTAATAAATAAGCGTAAAAAACCTGTGTGGATTAGATCAGAGTTTGTGGCTGGAAATGTTGAGATTAATTCAGACTTTGATAAATAACCCCCTTTAAGTCTACTAAAATACAGTTTGAATCTAAACCTAATAGGATTGTTTTGCCTCCAGTAAGGATTGATTTTATCTCTGAAGGATCAAATACAAGGTACTGTTTTATCATAAAAGAGAAAAAGGAAATAATTTTTAAACATTTGAAATATTCATTAAATTTGAGTCTGTGGGAGATGGCCTTCTGGTACTTTGAAATGGGTTTCTGGATAATGGGTCCTATACCTTTATCTTAGTAGTTAGGATCAACAACAAGATTACAAAATGATTTCATTATTACAGAGAAAAAGGAAATCAAAAGGAAACATCTGAAATATTGAATTAAAATCAATTCTAAATGAGATAGCCTTTCTGTAACAACTGCATAATAATTATGGATCAGATCCTATAATTGTATGTGTATATATGTATGTATATATAATATATTACAAGTGTAGCAAACACTTAGGGGCAGATTTACTAATGGTCAAATTTCGAAGTGAAAAAACTTCGAAGTTGGACCATCAAATTTTTTTAAAGGGCTTTTTCGATCGCAAATTTACCTATTTCGATTGAATAGGTCCATTTTCGATTGAATAAAAATCGTTCGAATAGCTAGGTCATATTATTCAAATTGAATGATTCAAATGATTTTGCAAAGAATTCTTTAAATTCCTAGAACTTATAAAAAATCTCTAGGAGGTCACCCATAGGCCACAATGGCAATTCGGCAGCTTTAAGGTGGCAAAGTGTTGAATTCAAAGGATTTTAAAGGGTCAGTACTTCAAAAATTCGACTTTGATTTGATAGTCGAAGTAGCCCAAAATTACTTTGAAATTCTAATTTTTTTATATTCTAATTTTATTCGAATATTCAATTAGACCCTTAGTAAATGTGCCCCATACATAGATACAATTTTAATTTACCCCTGTAAAGTGTGACCTTAGTTTTTATCTTTTATCCCTTTATGCTTTCATAAACTTTTGCATAAAATGTTGAAAATGATTTAGTGCATTCACTACTAAAGTTTATACTATTATTTATTAAATAAGATTAATTCAGTACTAACAATGAAAGACTGGGCTGATAGAATTTCAGTAACTAAATATGTAATGGTTTATATTGTCTTTCCACACTTACCACTGCTGATCCTGAAGCTGAACTATGGTCTGACATAATAAAAGGACCACATGAGATAAGACTGAGCTGAATTTTTACTTTAAAGGAAAACCGCAGGATTGCTGTGGTGACAGGCATATCACAGTCAGTCAATTAAGGCAGAGAACAGATGTGTATTGACTTCAGCTTTCAGCATCCTTAACCTGGAGATATATATGAATTATAGTCTTTGATATCTGTAATAGAAATAGTTATACAGTTCTTCCTTTAGTACTTTTTGGGCACTATGATGCCATGCAAATGTGCTCCTTCCCACACTGCTCCTTCTGCTTCTGCCTTGTGGTAGGACCTAACTCTTCATGAATTCAACTACTAGGGGCACATTTACTAAGGGTCGAAGTGAAAATTCGAATTAAAAAAATTTGAATTTCGAAGTAATTTTTGGCTACTTCAACTATTTCGAAGTACTGTCTCTTTAAAAAAAATTTAATTCAACACTTTGCCACTTCGCCAACTGAAACCTGCCGAATTGCTATTGTAGCCTATGGGGGACCTCCTGGAACCTTTAAGAAGTGTTTTCGAAATTTTTTGAAAATCAAAAAAAAATTTCAAAAATTGTTCAAATCGTTTGACTCAAACGATGCATTCTAACAATTTATATTTGATCAAAAATGGACCTATTCAATAGAAATACTGTAGGTCAATTTTCGATTGAAAAGCCACTTTAAAATTTTTGATGGTTGAATTTAGAAGTTTTTTTACTTTGAAATTTGACCCTTGGTAAATCTGCCCCTATTGTACAGTCCATAAAAATATTTTGTGCACATGAGTCTGACTATGAAGATACACAGTAGGAGCAACAGTGTGCATATGTGTGTGTGTTTGTTGGTTCATTTTCCAGTAAGGGTATCAACTGTATGAACAAACATGAAATGAAAAATGAAAGAATATTTATAGCGATTTTCTCAGAATTATTTAAATACACTAGGCAAGGAACTTTTTGTTTGAGCCAGTATCCTGTAACCCATTACGCTTCAAAGATTAAGGAAATATGATTATAAGCAGAGATGATCCATATTTAATAGAATTAAAAAAAAATGTAAATAAAAGAAAGCAGGTTTGGAAAACAAACAGAGTCCTACCCACTTCAGTATCGACACCTAGGGGCACATTTACTAGGGTCGATGTGAAAATTCGAATTATATTCAAATATCAAAAATTCTAATTTTTAAGAAATTTTTGGCTACAAAGTTCGATTGAAATTGAAAAAATTTGAAAACTGAAATACTGTCTCTTTAAAAACTTCAAATTCGACACTTCACCATCTTAAAGCTGCGGAGTTGCTATTTTAACCTATGGGGGACCTCCTAGAACCTCAGAGATTTGATTCTGGAAAATCAAAGGATTTTTGGCAAAATCGTTGGAATTAAATGATGCATTCGAACGATTCAAACTATTTTAATTTAAACTATTTTAATTTAATTTAATTTTGGGTCGAAAATAGCCTTTATAAAAAATTTAATGGTCGATTTTTGAATTTTTTTTCTATTTGAAATTTGACCCTTAGTAAATCTGCCCCTAGTGAGACCCACTTGGGTGCAGATTTACTAATGGGCAGATTTATCAAGGGTCGAATTAGAGGCGTTTTTAAACATCGAATTCGACCATCGACGATTTGAGCAATTTTAATCATCAATCTGGTGAACTAGGCAAGCAAATTTTTTTTAAAGGGAAAGTATTTCGACCATCAATTTTTCTCATGATAGACAGTGTACAATGGGCATTCATTGTAAGGTCACATTTCTATTGCTCTGATTATTCAGGCAAACAACTCTATCTCCTCTTCACTTCTTTAATGCCAATACATCACACACAGATGTGCTGTGTCTACAGATGAAATATTCAATTCTGCTCAATCCGATAGACGACTTATATCCATAGGTATCCATAGGTATCAGTTAGGATTTGGGGGCTGCCATACATTCACCACAAATCGTGGTCAGCATTAGAGAAAACCTGTTTGTCCCCTGTTAAATGTTCAGCATTAGTCAGTCTAGATACAATCTCTTCAAGTACCAATACAAGATGTCCAACAAAGAGCCAGCGCCACACAGCTAACGGGGGAGTTAATAACAAAATATAAAGTGCATATAGTGTAGTATGTTATAAAATAATGAAATCACTTGTTGTAAAAGATCAAGGGGCAGATTTACTAAGGCTCGAATTTCACATTGAAAAAAAATCGAAATCTGACCATCAAATTCTTTGTAAGTGTATTTTTGCTCGAAAATGGGTCTTTTGAAATGTTTGAATGCATCATTAAATTTAAACGATTTTGGCCAATAATTAAAAAATTTTCCAAAAACACTTCTTAAAGGTTCCAGGAGGTCCCCCATAAGCTAAAATAGCAATTCAGCTGGTCTGAGTTGGCGAAGTGTCGAATTCAAATTTTTTAAAGAGAAAGTACTTTGATTTTTGAATGGTTGAATTTTAAAATTCAATTAAAATTTTTTTCAATTCAAATCAAATTTTGGCCTATTTGATTTTCACTTCGACCCTCAGTAAATCTGTCTCACACTGGTGAAAATTTGCCTGCGTTACCGCCCCGTAGGGACTTCCCCAATTTACTAATGGGCGCAGGCGTCACTTAGCTTGCGAAAAAGATAGACACTAGCAGTCATTTGCACTCTATCACCAGGCGACTTTTCGCTCTGGCAAATGGACGTTACTCTGCAAATTCACTAAAGTGTGGATTTTATTGAATGTTACCTCTTTTGCCAGACTTTCCTTTGCCAGGCAAAGTGCAATTGATGCATAGATCTTCCTCAGTCATCAGTTACTTATATCATATTCTGCCCAAGACAGAAATGAAAACTAGCAAATCTTTCGCTAGCGAAAATTCGTCAGCATCTGTCGGCCAGGACGAAACTTTGAATTTTAGTAAATTAGCGTTGTCTCAGCAAGTTTTTCCCTGGCAAAGTATTGGGCTGTGTGCGAAGTGAACGCTGGCGAATTTGTGGCAGTTAGTAAATCTGCCCCATGGACTGAACATCAAAACTGCTTAAACATTGGGACAGAGAAGTAATTGTTTTAAATCACATATTTTTAAATAATAAAAGGTTTTTTACGCTATGGCCAATGCACCTCTGTTTTAATCCATTGATAGATTGCTGCTAAGGATCCATGTGGGAAAGAAGTTAATTATTGATACACATCTTAAAAAGTGTCATCTTGTGAGGAGGAAGTTTCACTCAGAATACCCGCAGGTAAACTCATTTTCCACTACATATTTTACTGTGCCATTTTAATAAACCAAAGCAGTAAAGTGAATAACTGTTTTCTGAACACGAAAGTATAATCTAATAACCATCAGAATGGTTTGTGAAGGTTTATTTAAATTCTGGCTCTGGTTTATTCTTGAACATGTACAGTGTTTTCTTAGCCTAACAATGTGTCTGATTAAACGATACTAACTTTCCATGAGAAGTATTAAGGCAACTCTAATTTCATTCCTGCTTTTCAGTAATCATTGTTTTAATATACCCACCATATTACAACATACATTACTCCTTCATTACTGATTCATTGTTCTTTACTACATTTCTAATCCATTGCTGGTGTTTATTTCTTTAAACATCCTGACTTTTTGAGGTTTCATATCATTCTTGCACATATTTACCTAATTTTGTCAAAAAAAAAAAATCTAATTAAAAATGTTTTAACAATTTCAAATGTGTGCTTATTTATTCAATCATGTAAATAAAACATGAGTTTTCCAGAATTTAAATTTATCTCAAAAACCCAAATTGAAAAATATTTAGAATTTTACTAGTACAGGTATGGGACCTATTATCCAGAATGCTCGGGATCTGACGGATCTTTCCTTAATTTGGATCTTCATTCATTAAGTCTACTAGAAAATCATGTAAACATTAAACATTTTGCTCCCAATAAGGATTAATTAGATTTTAGTTGGGATGAAGTACAAGCTACAGTTTTATTATTACAGAGAAAAAGAAAATTTGGATTATTTCATTATAATGGAGTCTATGGGAGAAGGCCATTCTGTAATTCGGAGCTTTATGGATAAAGGGTTTCTGGGTAAGGGTTCCAATACCCGTACAGCTCCCATACAGTTCCTATATGAACTTTTCTGTTAGATTTTTATTTTTGAGTTTTTTGCATGCAAAAATGCCAGTTTCAAAAACTCAACTTCACAATTTCTGCTACGAAAAAACTCCAGTTACAGTAAAAACTTGAATTTGAATGTTGATAAATGAAGAAATGTATTGCATGAAAAAAGTGATGAAAGATGTGATTCAATAGTTGACTATTCTCCACTTGCAGTATACCATTTGGCACAAGAGCACAGTACTTCCAAAAACACCTAGTAAAATGGGCAGTGCACGATCAATAATTCTTAGGTTAGAAAAAGCATTGATTGCTAGGTTGTTGATATGAAAAGCCCCAAACTGCATTGTTTTCAGGAGAATATCTTCAGTTCAGGGACAATTCGAGAAGCCTTCAGTTACTATAAATTGGTAGCAAACCTAGGGCATTCCAAGATTACACAGATACAGGATAAATACTAGGGATGCACCGAATCCAGAATTCGGTTTAGGATTCGGACAGGATTCAGCCTTTTTCAGTAGGATTCAGATTTGGCCGAAACCTTCTGCCTAGCCGAACCCAAGCCCTAATTTGCATATGCAAATTAGGGGCGGGGAGGGAAATTGAATAACTTTTTGTCACAAAACAAGGAAGTAAAAAATATTTTCTACTTCCCATCCCTAATTTGCATGTGCAAATTAGGGTTCTTATTCGGTTCGGTATTTGCCCAAATCTTTCTGGATGGATTCGGGGGTTTGGCCAAATCAAAAATAGTGGATTCGGTGCATCCCTAATAAATACAATAGCCAGTGTCATCAAAACCTCAACCAAAAATATTTTCCCCTTCCCATCCCTAATTTGCAAATGCAAATTAGGGTTCGGACTCGGTTCGGTATTCACCCAAATCTTTCTGGAAGGATTCGGGGGTTTGGCCAAATCCAAAATAGTGGAAACATGTTGTTTAAATAAAAACACAAATGCAGCAATCTTCCTTGGTGGTGAAACACTGGTGTAGCGCTAGGTAACTTCCATTTTTGCTGTTTCATTCAATAATACACCTGCTGTATACAACAAAAGTTTGGTACATAGCAATTAGTATGCATCAGGATGCCAATAATATAATAGCAACAAGTCGGTGCTCAGATGGTATCACAGTCATGGAATGGGAGTAAGACCTAAACTGATAACAATGATGGAGATGATGATGCAAAATGCTGTTATCACAATGCTCCTTTATAATGGAATTGAGGGATTACATGCAGGAACAAGAATGTTATTTATGAGTACAATGATAAGAAAAATATATATCGATCTATTTAATAGAAATTAACCGAACATTTGGATTTCAACTCCTCTTTTCAATACTGGTATGGGACCTGTTATCCAGAATGCTTGGGGTATGGGTTTCCAGATAAGGGGCCTTTCCATAATTTTGATCTACATACCTAAAAGGTAATTATTTGATTAAAATGTAGTCTATGGGAGATGGTCTTCCCGTAATTCAGAAGTTTCTGGATAATAGCAATGAGTCATATACATTTAAGATCAACTTCCTGATGTATCAACCAGCATGGTATTATGGTCTATTTTAGTTGTGGTCTAGATTCTTGGCCTTTCCAGGTAAGAACTTGGTGAATTCACAGGGGCATAGGCAAGGAGAGACTTAACTTTATTTTATTGCAAGCTATAAAGGGTAAAACAAACTTGTTTCTTGCTTTATGCATTTTCATGATCTGTAATTCTTTGTTTTTGGTCTGTGAAACTGTATTTGTTCCCTCCCCTCCAATTTATTCTGCTGAATGGAGTGCATTCAGCTTTATGTTGAAAGTGTGGCTGTGCCTCTTTTGAAATTCTTTAGATGTGAAGTTGCATCTGGGCAGCCGAACGCTAACAAAGTTTTACCAGTGTTAATTTGCCATTGTGAGCATTTCATTTCTAATGCTCATTTCTGCCTACCTAAACTTCGCTAGTACTCAAACGTTTAGGTCAGTTTGAATTGGACTAGGTTGTATGGACATCTTTATTAGAGATGTTGGTACAGATGCTTGAAGTGGCCACTTTTTTTTATTACAAAAGTCTGAGGAAGCAAATTAAAGACAAAAGAGATCCTCTAATGCCCTAGACATGAGCCCACCCTAAAAAAAAAATGTGACATGCCCCATAAAAGGTTGGGAAAGAAATTTTAACACAAAAATCTTTAATAGTTAGGACTTTTGAAGGCAATGCCTCTTTAAAAATGTAAAAACACCAGTGTTTTTTAGAACTTTTATGACTTTCCTGCAAACAGGATATGATGTCCCTGACATAAGATTGAGGAGGAAGTGGCAAATGAGATTCAAAGTTGATAAATGTAAAGTCATGCACCTGGGATGTAAAAATATCCAAGCCATTTATATATGGGACTGCACTAGGCAAATACATTATGAAAAAGGTCCTTGAAGTCCTTGTAGACCTGGCTGTAGCAAGCAGTGCCAATCAGCAGCATCAAGGGCAAATAAGGTCTTGAGCTGTATTAAAAGGGGCATTGATTCACTTTATAGATCACCGGTAAAGCCCCATCTAGAATATGCCATACAGTTTTGGTCTCCATCACTCAAAGAGGACATTATTGTATTAGAGAGGGTACAGAGAAGGGCAACTAAGCTGGTAAAAGGTATGAAAAATCTTAATGAGGAAAGACTGGCCAAACTGGGGATGTTCACGATGTAGAAGAGGTGCTTAAGGGGTGAAATGATAACTATGTATAAATATATAAGGGCGTCATATAATAATCTATCTATGGCTTTATTTAACAGTTGGTCTTTCCAGCTCTCACAAGGTCACACATTCCAATTAAAAATAAAAAATGTTCCGCCTAAGTATTTGGAAGAGTTTTTTTTACTGTGAGAGTTGTGAAAATGTGGAATTCTCTCCCTGAATCAGTGGTACAGGCTGATACATTAGATAGCTTTAAGAAGGGGATGGATGTCTTTTTAGCAAGTGAGGGAATACAGGGTTATGGAAAATAGCTCATAGTACAAGTGGATCCAGGGTTTAGTCTGATTTTGGAGTCAGGAAGGAAGTTTTTCCCACTCTGGGGCAAATTGGAGAGGTTTCAGATGGGGTTTTTTGGATGATGCATATGTGCATATGTATTTAAGGGTATGTTTTAATATGACTTACATTTTTCACATATGAGTGATGAGTGATATCCCTGCAGTGAACACCAGCCATTTGATTTTTTGGTATACTCCCGCCATTAATGTGGATGTTGTCTTAAAAGTTTGTGTGTTAACAAGGGTCTGGTTTAAAGTGGATGAGGTTTAAAAACAGGGAGTGGTCAATACTGACCTTCATTATTATTCCTCGTGCGGGTGAGAAATATGCCAGCCCTCAGTACCATAGAAGGAGGGCAGCACTGATTTAGGGTATCACCAATAGCAACATGTCCCTAAGGGGTTTCAATGATCCTGATGAATTTTAGAGGTTTTTATATTATTTTTCGCTAGGAATTATTTGAAAAACTAAAATTTTTTGAGGTTTTCTCATGTCTCATGACATTCATAGTTTTAGAATATGTGAGTTTAGCTGTGGTTTCAAAAACCACACAAATGAGACTGTTGATAAATAAGCCCCCACATATCCTGGGCAATGCTTTGTGCCTCAGTTAGCATGTATATAAAATAACAGAAATATTTAAATATAAAAATGTGCGTCAGTATATGGCTATACAACTATTTAAAATTGGTACAAATTGGTGACATTTCATATAAACACAGCCTTGATTATATTTTTGAAAATAACACAAAAAAAGTTGCGCAGCAGAAATTAAAAAAAAAATGTTTTCATTGGCCCTTCATTGCTGTTTGCAATTCATGAGCATACAATGGAGATGCTGGATTATGTTAAATCTGCTCAGACACCACAGAACATTCTTTACATCTTGATTTGAAAGATCTCAGTGTATAAATGACTCAAGGGAAAACAACCAGCAGCAATGGGTCATCAGAATAAGTGCTGGAAGCATGCCAGGTAGTAATTAGCAGTTCTGTTTTATGTTAAACACACATTTGAGATCATCTCTTAACCTCAACAATACATGTACGTTTCTGATTATTGCATTTAACCGGTCACACTTCTTCTAGTAGCACACGTAGCACTCATTCTACTTTAAAAGTAAAGGGCATTCAGAACAGAATCTAAAGCCATTCTATATAATATGGATGCTGCCTACATGAATAAGCACTGTATATTTTATGATTTATGCAGTTAGGATATGGTTTAAAGATACAGGGGCTCATTTATAAATACTGTTTCCTATTCCTGCTCTAATCCATGCCCCATGCTGTTACTCACAGTGACCAGTAGATGGCATTGTGCTAAAGTATAAAAGCACTGTAAGCAATGCTTTCAATGTCCATCTTGTGCTGGCTCTGGCCTGAGCAGGCAGGCAGAGCTCAAGCGGAACCTAGACAGGCGAGGTCTAGTATAGATAGTCTAATCACCGTTATAGGTCACTCTAGGAGTGAGAGATAGCTAGAATATTTAACTGAGCAGTTTGAGGCTCCTACAAGGATTGTGAGTGGGATTAAGATCCCAGGTACTAATTGCCCAGAGTAGTGACTAAGGGGTACATCTACTAAAGTTCAAATTGATACGAAGTGAAAATTAAAACCCTATGCTTCAGAAGACGTGGCGAAACGCCACAAAACGCGTCAAGCGTGGTTTATACTGTCACATAATGTTTGATGTACTGATTTTAAATAATACCCAATAAATGGAGATTTTATGAATCCTGGACATCGAGTGCTCCGTATTTTATAAAATTGCTATAGAACCCTATGGGAAGCTCCCATAGTATTCTTCCAAGTTTTTTTGATTGAATAAAAAAAATTTGATCGAATGCTTAAAATCATTTAAATCTATCGCTTCGAACGATTTTATCGGTCGACCAAATTTTTTTTATTCGATCGTTCTATAAATAGAATTGCGTTTGAATTTGAATTTGACGGGTTTTAATTAGACCAAAATTCAAGGGTCAAATTCGAGGGTTTTGCCTATCCACTGTTGATCCTGTATGTGCTGATGTGATTGCTGTACAACCCAGTGTGGATTGTATGTCAATAAATATGTTAAAATAACCACTGGCACCCAATTATTTGCACCCTGAATACAGTTACAGTTGCACTACACCCTGCCTCCACATCGTTGTGAGGGCTTACTCCCTAAGATTTAATGTCTCATCCAGAGCAACATATTTTTAGTGGAGCTCAGAGTCAGAGGAAGGTGCAGTTTACTATAGCGCTACACCGTACTGGAGATTCACACTGTAGAAAGAACCCCCAGGTCCCAAGCATTCTGGATAACAGGTGGTCCCATTCATGTGCAAAACATACTGCATACTGCATGACCAAGTGCAAGGTCATTAGATGCTACATGTTTCCTAAAACCTACACTAGCAAAGTCACTAAGGAACACTTCTATTCCTATTTATATCATTTGTACATTACAATATCATTATAGGGGGGTCCTTTTCCTTTTAGTCATCCACATGAAAATAAAGCATCTTCTATGAAGAAATATAGCGCATTTCAAAAGTATGTATCCGCTTGGCCATTTCATTTTGCTCAATTACAAATCCTGTACTAAATTGTGCTTTCTATGATTTATTTAAATGCATTTAAACTCAGATTGAATTTTTTGGGGTTGATGTAATTTTCCAGGTTAAAATATAAACTTTCTCTCAAGATTCAAGAAACAGTTTCTTTAGCTGCTGTTAATTCTTCTTTCTATTTTAACTAGATGTCTAGACCCTAGAGATATGGCAACCCAGCAGCACGATACTTACTTCTCTCTAGGTATGGGTCAATCTTATCAAGAGCTCTGCCTAACACTTGTCACTACTTAAATGAAGCATACAAAATCAAGCCTGGAGTTTGCGAAAAAGAATACATCTATCTATTCAATGAGAACAAACATAGAGAACAAAGTTCATAGCAATATTTGTGGTGCAAATCTTCTAATTTACAAAAATACCTTCCCCAAGCCTAATTAAATCAGTAATAACGATGTAATTGCTAGTGCAGGTATAGAGTCCCTTATCCAGAACCTCAATATAGAGAAAGGTCCCAGGTTTGAGAAATCCATCTCCATTTTAAGCCAATACTTACTTTTTTTAATGACTAAGTTTTTACTTGTAATATTAAAACAGAACCTTGTACTTGACGGCAGCTAATCTGCATGAATCCCTATTGGTGGCAAAACCCTTACTGGGTTTATTTAATTTTTAAATGATTTTACAAATTTGGTAATCCAAATTATGAAACAACCACTTATCCAGCAACCCCCCGGGCCCAAGCATCCTGGATAATAGATCCCATACCTGTATTATATATATGCTTAATTTGATCTGACTACATTAAAGTTAAGATATGTATCAGTGAATGCTGCTGCATAATCATTCCATGCAGAGAAATGACACAGAGATATTTTGCAAATCCTAAAAAATCCTAAACATTTGTTTTGTAATTCCTTCTTTTTTAAAAACTCTTTTATACTTTTCCTGATGATATCCTTGCATTGTAACCTTGAAACAAAAAAAGTGCTGCAAACTAGTAATTAATTTTTCTTATGTCATTTTTTCTTCTTGTTTTGCATAGAAAATAGGATTTTGTCCCTTTAGGACTTAAAAATTAAATCATGTTTTCAGTTTATTTCAACTCAGTCTGTTTATTTATCTACAATGGTTTGGATATGTTTCTCAGAGGTTTTATTGCCAAGTGTAATCACTGATGAGAATTATCCCACTAAATAAGACAACCATTTCCCCCGTTGTTCACATTTCAACATACCTCTAATCATTTATTTGGCTAATATTGATCAACTTTTTTTCATAACCAGTTTAAAATACATCATTTGAAAGTTTACTTTCCTAATTGTTATTTGGGATGAGCAAATCCCAAAATACATGAATTTGTTTACCCAAATCCCTAGTAAAGATGAACAAATTAGCCCCACGTGCACGTGTAACAAGTAGGGTTGCCACCTTTGACAACTGAACAAGCGGGCTGGATAATGATACCGGGGGTGGAGAAGTGACATATGGAGGCAGGGTTATGACATTTGGGGGTTATTTGTGATTCATGTGGGTGTGGTTTTGACATCAGAAGTGGATATTGGTCTTGAGAAACCCTGAATGGGCAGTTGTGACCTGAACACCCCTTCAAGAAACAGAACAGTTCATGTCAAAACTGAACAGTTGGCAACCTGTGCTTGGAATATATTTTAACATCTCACAAGTATGCCTTTACACCTCCATTACTATTATTATAGATATTTCTATGCTCCATGTATAAAGGGTGGACATATTACTGGTGGCATTACTACTGGGGCTTGCCTGCCCTGAGATCAGGATTGAACTGGCCTAACTGTACACCAGGAAAAAACCTGGTGGGCCCATCCCTGCTTCCTGATTCAAACCATTTCCTCTGCCCTCAACCTCAATACTCAACCCGGTCATAACTGTCAGAAACAAAAAGGTACATGCTGGGGGTTGGGGGGAGTTGTGGCTGGGGTGGGAGTCTGAAGGGAGCTTTGTGGCTGCAGAAAGGGGCCTTGTCAGGGGTGTGGGGGCCTCTGATGCAGCAGACCTGGTGGGCCCCAGACCAAGCTTCTTCAGATCCAATAGGGACATAGGTACAAAGATGACAGGTACTGTGTGCACACAAAAGCACATCCAAGACTGGAAGGGTGAGCTTTGAGTGGCCTGGGTGCAAACCTAGGCCAATTTGGTGATAGTTACTCCACTGCATATTACACAGCAATTCACTGAGAAGATGTACAGTATAATGTATACTTACAAGGTAGCAATGACATAAATCTGAAGGATTTATTTATGTAGAAAGCTCCAAATTACGGAAAGTACAGCTTCCACAGACTCAATTTTCAATTAAGTATAATTTTGATTATAATTTTTTTTCTCTAAATAATAATATTACAGTTTTTATTTGCTTGATGGTAACTAAGGCGCATGAATCCATATTAGTGGCGGAACTGTCCTTTTGGATTTATTTCATGTTTAAATTATTCTTAGCAGACTGAGGGATGGAGATCCTAATAACAGATCCCTTATCTGGAAAACATCAGGTCCCAAGTCGTCGTATTATGATATTTCTTAGGAATTTCTAGTTATGTGTCTTTTTCTTAGAAATAAACAATTCAATGAGTGATTGGCACACACAGAAGACTTATACAAGCAAGAAGAATATTTTACGATAAGAATGTGCCGTGATAACTGATATTTTTTGACTTTTACTCACTACCTAAGAAAAACAGTTGCATGATTCTGGAAGAATGACAACCACAGAAAAAAACTGGAACTTTTCCCATTCTCTTATTAACAGAACATATATCTTAGTCGTTAAATGATTAAGACAGTGCTGAGAGTCTGACACTCAACTGAAAGTATATGTCATCTTTGGCCTTTAGTAACTGGCTCTCAATGGCTTCATTTTATTAATGTAGTAAATGGAATGTGTCCTCTTATTGCAAATGACCTATGTTTGGCACAAACATTGAAAAATTCTTAGAAAATGAGTACACAAATCAGCTCTCCAAGGAAAATGTTTGTAGAAGCATAGCCAAATAAAATTGTTTAATTCTAAAAGATTGTTTAATTTAACTGTATATTATGCATCAGAACAGGGACAATGTATTTATTTGTTTTGCTTTTTTAGCCTATTCAAGTGGGGGTTAAAAAGATTAGATTCTTTATAAAAATAAATATAGCTTGAATAAAGTACTAATGAATGCAAACTTATATAATTGCAATTATTCAGCACCCTTCACTTTAGGAGACTGAATTGCTTCAAGGCTTTTTGCTGCTGTTTAGATGTGAGCATTTGTGTATAGGTGCAGGATTTTGAAGCCCTTTTATTCCAACTTTTTATCAATAATAGTTTGCACTAATCTATATAATTTACCAGTAGGTCCTTCCATCTGACAAGAGGTCACCCATTCCGATTAGAAAAAAGAAGATGTTGCCTAAATATTCGGAAAGGTTTTTTTTTACAGTGAGAGCTGTGAAGATTTGGAATTCTCTCCTTGAATCAGTCAGAGCTCACAGTACAATCGGATTCAGGGACTGGTCCGATTGCCATCTTGGAGTTGCCCCTCTGAGGCAAATTAGAGAGGCTTCAGATGGGGTTTGTATACCTTCCTCTGGATCAACTAGCAGTTAGGCAGGTTATATACAGACTTAAGGTTGAACTTGATGAATGTGTGTCTTTTTCCAACCTAACTTACCATGTTATAATGGCTATAATAGCTTGCACTAGTTACTACAATAATCAAACACACTTTAAGAGAAGAAAAATTTAAGACAATCCATTAGTAGACCTTCCAACATTTCTTGAAAAAGAGGAGTGATTAAGCAGCCCTGGAAGCTGTGCAGTTCTATGCATGGTACACTTTGGATTGACCATGAACTACTCT
The DNA here is from genome assembly GCA_024363595.1 of Xenopus borealis. NCBI lineage: Eukaryota > Metazoa > Chordata > Amphibia > Anura > Pipidae > Xenopus > Xenopus borealis. The sequence goes on from CM044441.1 coordinate 34,441,182, forward strand.
TGATATTGGGTGGAACAGTTTTCCGCACTGGACGACATTGTGGATTTTGGGTTAGGGCTTGTCACCAAGGGTGAAATCTTCTACTGTATGTCACTGTAGATAAGTCTGGTAGAAAAGATCTTCAGTTGAATAACATTAAGATCGCCACAATAAGTACAACGCGATCCAGCTTAACCATGATAGAATAGGTATTTTTGTGTCTCTCTCACACAATTCATAAAATACAAAATCATGTAAACATTAAATAAACCTAATTGGCTGGTTTTCCTTCCAATAAGGATTAATTATATCTTAGTTTGGATCAAGTACAAGGTAGTGTTTAATTATTACAGAGAAAGGGGAAATCATTTTAAAAATTGCATGAATTTATTATAATGGAGTCTATGGGAGACAGCTTTCTGGCAACTTTCTGGATAATGGGTTTCCAGATAAGGGATCCCATCCAATATCCCATTAGTAGTTAGATTTTACTAGTCTGGTACAGTTAGAACAGAGAATGACAAGCTTGGTGGTGGTAGGAGAAGGTCAAAGGTTCCCCACATTTTTTTCTAACCCAGCTAGTTTGATGAAAAACATTACAGATAATTATAAACCCATGTGTACATATTTTCAGGCATATTTTCAAAATTAATAAATAAACTATAATGCACAAAAAATAAAATGATTACTACATGGCCTGTTTATATACATTTTGGGCCTAATATTCTGCAGAAAATTATTTAAAAGATAAATATTTTTTAACGTTTGCATGGAGACAGAATTAAAATTCCCAAGCTAATTTAGGCAGGAAGCATTAGTAGATGCATAGTTTACAGCAGTACATAAATTATACAGCTCGGCTTAAGTAAAATGCATTTAGCCACATTAAATGCATCTACAAACACCTGTCCCTTTACGACTGTACAGCTTGGTTTCTGGCTCTGCAAATCATGCTGACAGTATACGCACAATAAAATGGTACATGTTTGCAAACACTGAAAGTTTAACATTCCACTAGTCTTTTCACATTGCTGATACAAGATTAATATGTCAGAGCAAAACAGAAATACAAAATGTGATATAGAATTGCACACACCTATATGGTTTTGTTACAGTTAAATAAATAGCCAAATTTCCCATTAGACAACGCAGATTTTTGTCAGACTACCGGCCTTAAGAGGATGTATGGGTTTACCAGTCTTTTATAACTCTTTATTTTCTTTGTATCCCAATGTGTATGTTTACCTTGTCTCTTCTACATGACTATTCATTGATGCAGGCAGCATATATGTGTGCTGAGAGCTTGGCCTTCACTGACCAAGGTCCGCTTTTTCTCCTGGCTGGGAACTGCAGGAGCTACCCCCACATGATTGCGTCCCCAAGTAATACACATTTAAGTGTGATGTATGGTGGGGGGCCAGGGGGCAGTGGAGGTGCTTGCATGGGGGGTTGGTGGCATTTCTGGATGGGGTGGGGGGCCCCCAGGTGACAGCTCTGGTGGTTCCTGGACACCCCAGTCTGGGTCTAACAATGTCTGGCTTCCCTGATATACAATTTTTAGGAAATTTCCATATCTATATCCATCTTTCCCTTTCTTTGTTTATGTTTTTATCTTAATCTGAATGATTGATAAAGAAATTAATTTGGAACTGAAAATGGTAACTCCTGATGTTATGGTTACTGCCTGATCTTGTTCTTATGTGGCCAGGCTCAGGCACTTTGATTCGAAGCTGGAAAAGGGTTGGATACTGTCTTTGGCTATGGACACCGAGGCTGTTGTCAGCAGCTGTTTTCAGCCTGCGTATTTGGGCTGAACTCAGCCTGTGAAATCAATGGAGCAGGACCATTGAGGAGATCTGCTTCTCTCAGCCTGCAGAATTACACAGCCATGTGTGCCAATACCCTTAGCGATAACACCAAGTGGCAGAGCAGGCAAGGCTAGGTCAATGAGATCTTTAATAACACACATGGTAGGCAAGAAGACATCTGCTGTTGACCAAATCCTCAACCCATTAACCAGCTTTGTGTCCAAAATGATCACTGGTCCAGTCAATATGTTATCAGGCCTCAAATCAATTGACTGGCAGAAGTTTCATTACCCAAAAATGACACTGGGACATGGATGCTGGTTACAATAACAGGTTACCCTTTTGATCTGATTGTTGACAAAAGGGTGAAACAATTGTTTCGTTTTGATTAAGGACACCACACAGATGGATATCTGGTCAAATAATTGCATCTTTTAGTGTATAGCCAGATCTTTGGGCTGGTTGAGGACTTAGCAGCTGTGGTGTTAAAATTTTGGGACAGGCAGGCACACGGAGTGAGTAGTGACTATTTGCAGAGCTGTCAATCTTTGAAGATTTCTCTTAGGGGATCCTGTGGAAGCCAAAATATTTCCAGCATGGAAGTGACTTCATGCGCACATGCACAACCCATCATAAAGCCACAGATCATGTGCTGTGCATGCACAAATCGCTTTGCTGAGATCAATGCAAATGCTCACATCAGATTTTTGCTCAAAAATCCTCCACAATTGTGGAAAATCTCCAAAAATTTGGGAATGCTTAGGAGTGATTGGAGACCAGAGGACAGAGCCAAAAATCTGGTAACTGCCAAAAAAAATAGGGGAGGGGGTGACAACTCTGCTAATGTGAGCAATCACCAATAGAATTCCATCTTTTCCTTACAGAATTACAGCAAGTACAGCAAAAGATAGGCATACCCAATATGCTTTATAACTGAGCTATGTGTACAGAAGGCTTTTAGTATTATGATCCTTGTCAATCTTGGGCGTCATGTGTAGTTCAACACCAACCATTGGTGGTCATTATAGTCCAGTAAGCAGTGGGGCTTATTTATAAGCAGGACATAATGGTTTGCACAATGAATAAATTTGCCCTTCTCATGGTTACATTTTTAAAGCTGGATAAGAGTGGTGCATTTAATATTCAAGCAGAGTTGCACATTTTTATTCGTTCTGCAAAAGCCCAAATTGCGAATATTTCTGCGTTTGAGTTCCACCGCAAATTTGGTGGTGGAGAAAATATTTGCAAACAAGTTTTGCAAATGAGGAATTTTACTGTCAATGCTATTTTCACGCTCAACAACCTTGCACAGTGTCTGCACTCACGCAAGCAACCATCTCATTTGCGAGCCATGTACTAATACTTGTGGACAATGCAAATTCAGAAAAAACTGAAACTGCACAGCAGTGCAGTATTTCAGTGTTCAGGAAAAGAAACACAGGCAATACAACCATTTGCGAATAAATATGCGTTGTGGAAACTTCATAAATGCCCCCCATTGCCTTTATTTTGCAGTTTGTCTGCCAAATCTGTATTCTTGCACAGTGCAAATTCAAATAACTAGGTTCATGTGTGAATGTGATGGCGAGGCTAGATTAGGGAGATGAAATACTGCAACTTGTAGCTAACAAGAAATTTTCATTGGTTTTTGTACATCAAGTAGGCTATAATTACCCCATAAGAAAGGATAACACCCAACTAGCCAGCTACATAGAGTATCTACCAACTTCTATGTATGCAAAATACATTCCACAGACCCTAATGTGTGCAAGTGTTGCAGACACTTTATTAAAAATAAATCAAGAGATAAATAGATCAGGACTGAGCTGCAAATGATGTGCGATGAATAAATAGAGTGTGTAGTCTAGCCTGTCTCACATTAAGGGAGCAGGTCACAGAGGAAAGTTCAAGTGGTTGTAACAGCATGTTAGGAAGCATTTTATGAATGCAAGGAGCATATTTTGTAATTGTAATATAGAGCCCAACAGAGTATAGCATTTTATTGACATCATTTTAAGTGCCAGAGCTGCAATATATTTAATCTTCATTAACATATCTTATTACCACATAGATTATTACTGAAAAAGGTACAGTTAATACTTTCAACAAAAACACTTTTCCGGGGTACCGTCACACATTATGAATTCACTGTCTTTTCTCCCCCACAGGATTTATAACCCCCTGTCTTTTTTCTTCCAAAGGAATAACTAACATTAGTTATCTGCTTGTCTTGTGTGTGTTTTACACAATGGTTATGGAAGTGCACAATAAAATTTAACATTCCAAACATCTGTTTTTTAGGTTGTAAAGAGTTACAGTGACACATTATAAAAAACAGAGACTACACGCACTAAAATGACCACATTTAAGAAAGTGTGATGTTTGTAGATGTAGTCATTCCTCTGCTATTATCAAAAACAAACTGTGATGGTGTTATTGTAATTTTGCACTCGCAATAATTGCTATGAGTTGTTTTAAGCCAAAACAGATGATGCTTCTGTTGATCTTTCCTTTAGCATGTTGTACTTGAAACAGCAGAATATATATATATATATATATATATATATATATATATATATATAT
>CM044441.1:34447652-34470631 GCA_024363595.1 Xenopus borealis
CAAGTAGTAATTCAAATGGGGTTCCCTCCGGTCCCTCAGGGTGTTAGGTAGCCTTCCACTTACCAGTCCCTTGAGTAGGATACCTGTCCGAGTCTCCCCCTTCCCTAGCGCGTTTCGCTAGTTTTAGCTTCCTCAGAGGTATAAAGAGGTATAAAGTATATAAATTAGACACATAGGGGCAAATTCACTAAGCGACGAAAATGCACTAGCGTTGCCGCACTTCACCAGTGCACTAAAGTGCGAAGTGCAAAGTTATGCTCAGGTCGGCGAACGGTAGCGTAGTTGCGCTAGTCTTACTTCGCCAGGCAAAGCGCATTTATGCTACCAATGCCTAATTTGCATACAGCACGAACTTCAAAGTAGTACTGTACTGTATATGTTACAGCCACTACATTACACTACACAAGCCCAGGAAACCTTTAATAAATAAAATAAAGTTGTCCTATTGCCCTAAACATGTGCCCACTGTATAGTTGAGTTGCCATATGTTAGGAAATGTAAGGGGGAAGGAGGGTAACCCCCCCAAAAAATTTGCTCTTTTTCAGACTATCACCCTACAAAAGGTAAAACACGCCAGCGTTTTTTTGGGACGTAGAAAAAAATTTCCATTTTTTTTCAAACTACTATCTATTATATTGAACTTCGCCAGGTCTGACATGGCAAAGTAATGTCTAGCATAAGTGGTAATGTTCAGTAAAATGGTCATCTTAGTGAATTTGCGTAAATACAATCCTTTGTCAGTGCGCAAATTTGCCTGGCATTAGGGTGCGAAGTTGCGCTAGTCTATCTACTTCGCTAGTGAAAATTTGGTGTTAGTGAATTTGCAAAGTTAGCGTTAGACGCTTAGCGCTTTAGTGAATTTGCCCCATTGAGTGAAGATTCAGATTATCTTAGAGGGTGAGTTTGAGTTTAATTTATATATATATATATAATTGTAAGCACCTGTATTTGCTAACAAACCCCTCTTTCTCCCAAGCTACACCAGCTACAGAATAAATGGACCAATATAAGGCCATATCTACAGAATATGTAGGAGAGAGCAATTTTATTTAATGGTTCCCAGTGACATTTTTAAAAAATGAATGGAACAATGCAATTTTTTTTTTTTTCAGGAAAAAAACTCAAAACTGAATTCTACCTCCCTATGGTAAGGTATGTGGGAACAAGTTATTGTATATTATTCCTTATTTCATGCACAAACTGTATGAATAACCAATATTTAGTATCGGACTGGGATCCCAGGGGCGCACCAGAAAGCCTTTGGCTTAAGCCTTATGAATCACCAATATTTTGTGCTGGTTTTTCCATAGGATGATACTTATCACTGGTAGCACTATAGTGTTTTACATCTCACATCAGTCCTGTGCTGAAAAAAATATGAAAGTTGAAAAGAGCCAACATATTTGTATGGGCAGAAACTAATGGGAAAATTCTGAATAAACTGAGAAATAATCTCACTGACAGCATTTTTACATTTGTGGAAAGCATCAAGACCTTGTACGTCTAACACAGCAGCACAATATTTTTCAAGTAAAACAATAAGCACTAATGTGAAAACAATTGAAGTGCCCGATATTCCCCAAGCCCTAACATTGCAAACTGTAAGTGTAAAAGGAGAAAAAAAGTAAACATGAGGAATGGTGGAGAGCATGTTTTAATTTAGGTCCCCATTGATTCTAGTCTTGTTTAATTAATCGAGGCGCCTTTTGTAATTCGCCTTTTTCAAATTACACTTGCGATTTATCGTCTGGTTTATTTTCTCAACAATAGTTGTTGTGAGGGGTTTTTCCATTAATATTTTGTAAAACGTCTCATATTTCCAAATGCTGTGGTTGTTTTGGCACTTCACAAATAAATAAGGCGTACAAGATTTACTAACACCATTACAATCAGCCTGCATCTTTGAAACTGTATATTTATACAATGTAATGGTGCATAAATATGAATTAATGATACAATGGTCTGCTTATTTGTGTGGTTAGACAGAACATTGAACATTATGTAAAATTACACTAACTTTTCTTAGCGCCAAAAGAATAAGCCAGACAAAACAGTACATAAGAAGATCCTTCAGGCAATGACTCAGAAATAATATCAGTCCGGTTCTTAATAGTTACCTCCAAATGCATTTCTTCAGACATAATGGGGCAGATTTACTAAATTATGTGAAGGATTTGAATATTCGCATGAATAGTCGCGAATAGATGCGAATAGTCTTAATTCGATCGTGCGACTATTCGAATATGCAAATTAAGTATTTTCGACCATTGAATATAGAATATTCGGGCGCATCAAATAGATCGAATAAATATATATTCGAGCGCTCGACTATTCGCCAGTCAAAGAACCTGCCCTTTAAATTTTTATTCGACTGCCTACTTCACCAGATTGAACCTACCATAGGCTTTATTTCTAAGTCTTTTGGCGAATTTCAATCGTACGATTTTTTTTCTGCGACTATTCCTGCGACTATTCGATCATACAATTCTGGCGAATAGTCGAATATGCGATCAAAACTGGCGAATATTCCATTCGATTTTGGCAAATATTTATACGCCAAATATTCGCCAATCGACCCTTAGTAAATCTGCCCCAAAGGGTTTTATCGGTATAACTGTTTACAATCCACAGAATGTGTTCATGTTTTTCTAAGCAATCCAAAACAATTACTAAAAACTTTTAGTAAAAATTTTAGCATCCTTTAGTTACATATAGCACTGTCCCGCTTTACAGAGTTTGTTCATCATTCATATAGGTCCCTTCCACAGGGACGTTTACAACTCAGGGTCTCTTTTGTTTGCACACACACAAACATGCTAGGATTAGTGTTATCTGGAGGACTCAATGAATCTGTTTTTGGTGTTTGGTAAATGTACCAATCTAAAAAAGTGGCAATAAATATCAATATATATTAAATATGAATATGTTGCACCAAGATGGTTTACAATGGGTTTTGGTCACTTATACCAGGTTGGAGCAGGTGTATTGGGCCACAGCTGGGTCATTTTGCCCCCAATTTTTCTGGTTGTGCAGAAAACCATTTATATAGCAAATGCAGGGACAAAGGTACTTTTCCTTTTGTATCAAATAAATATCCTTCAAACTTTGCGAAATGGATTTCAGTGCAGAAGTCTACTGGAGCAGCACTGTGAACTGATGCGTTTTGAAAAAAAACATGTTTTCCCATGACGGTATCCTTTTTACTCTTATTTGCAGCCCCAGGTGGTGTGTGCATGTAGAATGGCTTTTCATTCTACTAGTGTGACTGAATGGGGAGAACATTTAGGAAGAAGAAGACAGAAGTGTGGCTTCCTGCAGCAGAACACGGGGCAGGTGCAGTTTTCAGCTAATTGGAGCATGTCCTTGGGTCTTGGGCTGGTCTGCACCAGAATTAAAAATAGGTACTGGCGTGTCAAGTACTCAGAGGCCCAAACAGCCCCCCACCAGCCCACTAAATAGTGACTGTTTTACATCTTGCACTTTGCAGTAGCTTCTCTGTCATTTACCAGAATCCACGGAAAGCCTATGGGGGGCTTCCTATAGGCTTCTATTGCAATTCGGTAGGTTCAATCTGGCGAAGTAGGCAGTTGAAGCCCCCCATAGGCTTTTTTTTTTCTATCACCTGCTCGAATACCATTCGTAGGATCGAACGCTTCGATCGTTCAAATCGTATAATTTTTTTGTGAAATTGAACGATCGGTATTCGATCGTACGATTTCATCGAGAAATCGAATATTGAGGTAAAAATAGCCTAAAACTATTTGATAGGCATTCGATAGTCGAATGCTTATCGAATTTCGGCCGAAATAGGTGAATAATAGTAAATTTGCCCCTTAGTGTTTCATTAAAGAACAAGTAAACGTTTTTTTTTTCTATCTCTAAATTTGCTCTAAACAGCCCCTCAAATTAATGTACCTTAGTCCCTGCTGCAAGTCTGCTCTGGTTTCTGTGTTATCAGCAGCTTCTTTCACCTTCTTCCTGGTGCAGAGTGAAGCCCAGCCCCTTAGCTTTCTGAGCTGACCTTATCTCTCAGACTAGTCTTGGAGATCATTTGCATAATGTGACATAGCAGAGAGCAGTGTGTGTAGCAGCTTTTGCTTGGGAAAACTAGCTTACTAATGAAACACTGGCTCCCTCTTCCTCTCTATTGTGGAACAGCAGCAAATGGACTGCTCAGTAAGCTAAGGGGCTGGGCTTCACTCTGCACCAGGAAGAAGGGAAAGAAGCTGCTGATAACACAGAAACCAGAGCAGACTTGCAGCAGGGACTAAGGTACTTTAATCTGGGGGGCTGTTTAGAGCAAATTTACAGAAAGAAAAAGAAAAACATTTACTTTTCCTTTAAGGGTGCTTAATGCAGGGCAGGGTGCAAACATACATAAAGCAAGGTGTATCTAATACAAGTAACTCAAAACAAGTGGAATTGCTGTGAAATTTTAAAGAAGACGTTTCACTGCTCATCCAAGCAGCTTCTTCAGTTCAAAAGACTGGTGAAGGGGAGTTCTCTGGTACATTCCTTTAGCCAGTCTTAAAGGAAAACTATACCCCAAAAATGAAAACTTGAGCAACAGATTTTTTATATCAAATTAAGTGACATATTAAAGAATCTTACCAAACTGGTATATATAGTCAAGTAAATATTGACCTTTTGCCTTGAACCACCATTTAGTGATGGTCTGTGTGCTGCCTCAGAGATCACCTAACCAGAAATATTTCAACTCTAAGGGGCCAATTTACTAAATTCACATGAAGGATTCAAAGTTCGATCGAATTCGATCGAATTTCGAACGTAGGATTTATTTGTTTGGTCGAATATGTGAATTTTGGCATATTCGATCATCGAATAGGGAATGGTCGAACGATCTAATACATTCGAACAGAGTTGAATAGACGAATATTCGATCATTCGATCAGCAAAGGATTTTATTTTTTAAGTTTCTTCTATTGCCTACTTCGGCAGATTGGACCTACCGAATTGCAATAGAAGCCTATGGGAGCACTGATCGAAAGGATAGGATTCGTATGATCAAAGTGTTCGATTGTTCGAATCGTGCGAATCATTCAAATTATCGAATGATTTTTTTAGTTCAGTCGAATGATTTATTCGACTGATCGAATAGATTTGTATTCGATCGTCGATTGATCAAATATAGAATAAAAGGTAGCCTAGAACTATTCGATTAACATTCGAAAATCGAATGCTAATTGAATATCGAATAGAAACAAATTATTTTTGGGGAATAATAGTAAATTTGCCCCTAACTGTAACAGGAAGAAGTGTGGAAGCAAAAGACAGAACTCTGTCTGTTAATTGTTTAGTGTGACCTAACTTTATAGTTTGTTTGGCATGTTTGTGTGCACCATTGAATCCTAGGATCGCAGGAGGCTGTGCTTTTTTTTTAATGGCTATTTTCTATTTACAATTACCCAATGGCACATGCTACTAAAAAGTATATTATTATGAAAATGGTTTATTTACATGAAGCAGAGTTTTACATAGGAGTTGTTTTATGCAATATCTTTTTATAGAGACCTACATTGTTCAGGGGTTTGTTTTCCTTTAAAAGAGGATTGTTAGTGCAATAAAAAAGCAAAGCAACATATTCTATGAACACAATGTTTATCTATTTATTGTAAAATGTTAAGCCGCTTGCAAATAAACATAAATAATATAATTTCTTGTATATTTATATTATGTAAATAGACGTTTCTGTATACAGTCATAAAATAGATTTATGGTTAAGGAAAGGGTGGCAACACAAAATAAATATAGTTAGTTCTGTTATCTCATACATCTGTCAATAAGTAGCAATGTGAAAATGTAAGCTATGTACTCTGTTAATTTTAACTATGTCAGATCACAATAACATGTCAGAATAAAACAATCCTAAATCAACAAACCAATACAGAATCGAGGGGTAGGCACCACTGGGGCTTAAAATCTTTTTCCCAGAAGTGAGCAGTCCTGCAAAATTTATTTTTCATTAAACAAATACATACAGGCCCCCAGTGATTGCATTGGTATTACTGTACTCAGGAAATACATGATTGCCGTTTTTGTTATGTTATTGTGTCTCCTGCAAACTCTGGAAACTGTTTTGTGTGTTTTTGTACTAATTGTATGCATAACAGAATGTTAATACCTACCTCATTGTAATTTAAAACACCGATGGTGTGGTGGGCCCCCAGGTATCAGCCCCTGTTGGCCCCAAACCCCGTTCTTACTCTCACTCATTCAAAAATTTGTGAAAAAATGCATCTACTGATGCAGGGGATTCCTGGCACTACTGCAACTCTCTAAGATAGTGGTAGCTCCATGGTTCTTGCATCAATTGCTGCATCTTTTGCATCTATAGAAAAGGGCTCAGATATAATTATGATTTGGAATGCAAGAAGTGACAGGAACTAGACTGTTCTGCACAATTACATCTGATTCTAAACAAATGACATGCAAAACTGCCCTTGTTTTAACATACCAGCTGTAATTGTGTCAGATGCATCACCCCTCAAGGCCAAAATTACTCCGTAGTAATTAAAAAAAAAATACTACATTCTAGGTAGAAAATATGGCACTTGCATCCAAAATAGCACTTTGCACACTGAATTGCAGTAAATTGGAGTAAATGACCCCTTTCCTGTATATAGTTTCTGATGCATATCAAGATGTACAGGTATGTGTTACTGTCAGGAGCGCCCAATGGTGCTCAGCCCGCATCCCTTATGGCGGCACCCATGACCCACCTACGCCGGCATGATGACTTCACGTGTCCGGCACAAACTAAATTTGTAGCTTTCCAAAGCATTTGTTTTGTTTAGATGGAGTCAGTGACCCCTGCTTGAAATGGGAAAACTGTCAGAAGAAGAAGGCAAACAATAAAAAAACTCAAAAAAAAATTAAATAATGAAGACAAGTTGAAAAATTGTTTAGAACTGGCCATTCTATAACCTTTCAAACCTTAACTTTAAGGTGAAGCGTGTATTTAATGGTCTGAAATACAATCCCATCACAGATCAATTGAATTCACTAGGGACAGATTTATTAAGGTTCTATGGTGAATTTGAATTTTCGATTTCTTTTTTTCTGTCAGAATTCACAAATTAGAATTTAAATGTAAATTTGAATGTGACATTTATCGCACCTCACCCATGAAAACAGTTCTAATTTGAATATTCGCCACCTAAAACCTACAGAGTTCATTTGCAAATCAATGGTCCTTTGAACCATTTGAATATTTTAATTGTTTTTTTTTTCAGAGTAAAGCTCGATTTGTATGCTTCAAATTCGATTTAAATTTTTTGGGTCAGGACTATTTGAATATTAGATGTTCAGGTTATTTCACAATTAACCTCCCAAGTTTTCAGTACATTCAAAATTATTTTAAAAACCTTTATGAAATGTGGACAACTCTCTCAAAGTTCCCAGTGAACATAAGTATACTAGTTGCATGTCTGCATTCAGTTGCAGGAGATCCTGTGTTGCAAGGTAGGACGGGGGGGGCGGAGGCCACCAGGACTGCTGTCCAGGGCCCCCTCAAGATCATATCTGCAACAGTGCACAGGAGATCAGGAGAGGAGGTCTGGCCCGGCGGGGGCCTATTAAGGCTGGCGCCCACCAGGTTTTTTCCGGGAAGTCCGACCCTGATGTGGTGTGAGACTTTCCCACCAAATCCTGCTGTGCTACTTTCTTTTTCTAATATGGTAACAAAAATGGGCAGTACCAGAGGAATGCAGTGGTGCAGTTTTACTGGTTCAGTAAAAGCTGTTATTTATTAAAGGTGTTTCTGATTTTTCAAGATATTTTCCAAGATATTTGGTAGCTTTGGCTATTTCGAATCATGACATTTACTGCTATACTTCTTGCAGAGATGGCACTTCATTTAATTTCTTACATAAATCTACAGAATTACGGAATGTGTTTATCAATACATGAGTATTATAAAATATACTGTAATAATATAGTAACCTTAGCCTACTCTATACATGTAAAATGTGTTATTTGAAGCAAATGTCCTCTTTTTTTATTGCAATATGTTTTCTAGCAGCTCTGCTGTGTTCAACCATCTGTTATCTGTTGTCTAAACAAGGCTCCCTACAGTCCATTGTGTTCAGTGGAGCCATAGATCATGCATATTCATGGCCTCAAAAACCCTGCCAGATGAAACTATAGGCATTTTTAAATTATAGTATCACTTTTTATACAACTTTTGCAGGCACTTTATAATTGTATAGGAATATATATGTAACTGTATTTTAGGCATTTTGTTTTCTAGTTTTACTAGTCCTAACTACTAAACACCAATAAATACCATAATCTACAATAGCTAATATATGGACGTTTGCAAATGATATGAATGATTTTGTGTTTGGTCAGACAGCTGTCAGAAAAATGTTTCTGAGCAGCAAAACATCTCCTGATGCTTCTCAGAAAACTCAACTGACAATGAGCTTTAAAACAGAGAAGCATTAGGAGATGTGTATCTGCTTAGTAACTCAATAAAACAAACTGGTAATGTGTCAAATACTTGATAAAAATGATAATAACTTGACATTTGTTCACTTTCAGCTGCACAGTTTACATTTAAGTCATACATTTACTAACTGCATAATGTGTGTTTTGCCTGCACTGGATAATGCTAGCTGAGTTTTCTAAAAGAGCACCCAGATTCCAGGTCAGAACCAATAAGTTAAAAAATCACATTTCTTTTGCTTCTACTGGGTGTAGGCTACTCTAGTATCCAACACTGTGATTACAATGGCTGCTCTGGTGAGTGCACACTTTCCCTGACATCTCTTTCATGTCTGATCTTTATTATGTATTATAGTAAAATTATAATTTATTATAGTAAAATAAGACACCTCTTATCAGTAGTTCAGTTGCTCTTGAGCATGATTTTGCAGGTTATGTTTCATAGTGACTGCAGATTTTTCCTAAGTGATTGGAAACTGGAGACCTATGCCTATGAACCCCTTATTGTGACCTTTACATAGTTACATTGTTACATAGTTAAATTGGGTTGAAGAAAGACAAAGTCCAAATAAAAACCCAGCATCCATACACACACCACCATATTTTCCCATAAATTATATATGCCTATAGCTATACTAATTAGGGCAGATTTACTAAATTCACATGTATTCACATGAATGATTCGAAATTCAATCGAAATTTAAAAAAGATTTGATTTTGAATTCCGAATATGCAAATTAGGTGACCTCGACCAGTGAATTCTGTAAATTTGATCGAATCGAATAATTCGAATAACTTGAATAAAAATCTATTCGAATATTCAACTATTTAACTTTTCACCAGTTTCAACCTACCGAAGTGTCTTTGGTGAATTTTGATCGAATTATACAAATTCGAACAAATGGTTAAAATCGTTTGATCGTTCGATCAAATTTTTATAATTCAAACGTTCAACCAATCGAATTGTGGTAAAATCCTTCTAATTAGAATTCAAAAGATTTTAATTCCCTAACTATTCCCATGGTTGAATTTCGATATTTTTTTCAATTCGAAATTTGACCAATAGTAAATCTGCACCTTAGTGTTTTAAAGAAGAACAGAAGTGTTCCAGCCCATATGTTCATTAGCCTTGTAACACTAATGATCTAGGCCACAGGTCCCCAACCTTTTTTGCTCCATTCAAATGTAAAAGGGGTTGGGGAGCAACACAAACATGGAGATGCCAAATAAGAGTGATTGGCTATTTGATAGCCCCTGTGTGGACTGACAGCCTACAGGAGACTCTGTTTAACAGTACATCTGGTTTCATCCAACAAAAACTTTCCTCCAAGCCAGGAATTTAAAATAAGCACCTGCTTTGAGGCCACTGGGAGCAACATCAAATGACTTGTTGAACAACATGTTGCTCACGAGCCATTGGTTGGGGATCACTGATCTAGACCTTTTAGAGTTATTCACAGCAGCTCTCCATGTTGGATCTTGTTAGATAGCTGTTGAAAAGCTAAACTTATGGGTTATTGGAAATAATCAAACAAAAAATGAGATTTGTCTGGTATAGAAGATGATGCAACAGGGTTGATTATTATGCTAGAGAATGCACTGGTTTCTGTCATGTAATGGGAATCTGAATTAATTACAGATTACAGTATCCAGAAATCTTTTATCCAGAGAGTTCAGAATTACTGAAAGTCTGCCCCCCATAGATTCCATTTTATCCAAAGAATATAAATTTTCAAAAATGATTGCTTTTTTCTCTTTAATAATAAAACAATACAATTGTACTTGATCCAAACTAAGAAGTAATGCATCCCTATTGAATGCAAAGATGCCTGTTGCGTTTATGTGTTGTTTTTATGATGTTATAGTAAACTTCAGGTGTGAAGATCCAATTAGAGAAAGATCTGTTATCCAGAACACCCCAGGATAACAGGTCCCATACTTGTATTGTGACTTGTATATGTTATGTATACTGTATAATATGAGTGATTGCCTAAGCAACTAACAACAGCCCAGAGAAGACGTGATAGGGCAAAAAGGAGTGAAGGAGCTTCTTTGGAGGCACAGTCCTTGACTGATAAAGGGTTATCGGTCGCCTTGATCTACAAAAAAATCCCAAACATAATAAAGAGCAAACACAATTGTGGCATGCTAAAATGCATGTACAGTATTATTGGCTTTTTGTAATTATGGATGTAAAGGTAGTTCAAGTGCATCAATAAAAGTGGTCTCCTAATTTAAAAAAAAATTATACTTTATTAATTATATATAAAATCTATAAAAACAAGACCTTCACAATAAACTCTTTTTGTAGCATGCTTTTATTGAGGTAATTCAGTTACGTGAAAGAAAAAGGGTATAAAAGAAAGATCATTTTTATCACAACACAATAACTTGATATCAATTATAAACCTGAATTAATGAACGGTAAAAACTAAAGCCATAAGGGCATTTCACTGTTTTCAATACACTGCGTGTTGCCATGCTTTTTCAATGTACTAGACATAATAACCTTATGGTGGGAAGGGGAAATGAATGGGGAAAGTTGAGTGGGGTAAGGGAATTGGAATTCACTGGTTCACAGCTTTATTTCCTCAAAACCATAAATTGAGGGAAGAAGCGGGGTTCAATCCTCTTTTTACTCAAAGCTGCTGAAGATGTTGTAGTCACAAAGCAGATTGTGAGCCAGCCTGCAACAGTCTTGGATATTTATCCTTTCCCTTCTCAGATTGTGACGATTCCTGGAAAACCACAAAATGTCCTTAAAAGAGTTCATAAGGCACTAGGTTTCCAGAGTTGCCCCTACTGTATGGGTGCCCTGAAACAGCCTGTATAGCACCACATGGTGTGTGAGAAGGTTCCTGGGCACACGGTCTGTGCAAATGGGCAATGCCAAAAAAAGTATGCAAAGCTGTTTGCTCTTGAATGATGCACAGTGAGCAGGCAATGACAGTATCTGTACAGTTTACAGACGAGAAACTGAAATACAGATACATGAGTGTTCTAAGGGGAAGTCCACCTTTATACCAGAACTGACAAAATCATGGGGCAATTGTGTCCACTGCAGCTTGCATGAAATGTATAAACCCCTCGAAATTGGGACTTAACCTCCAAATCCCATGATATTGACTAGTATGGTACTATGAATTTAAAGAAGCCACGTAATAAAATAAAAAGCAATTTTTACTCTCAACCATGCCAAGTCGAATAAGTTAAAATTACATAAATTAAAAACAAGCAGCACTGCAAACGATGGAAGGGAACCCTTTCATGAGAATGTAATACCCACCATCCGATTAGCAGTAAATCAGATGTGGGAAGAAAATGCATGCATGTGTATATACCTACTGCTTCAAGCAGGGGACATTGTATAGTATGACTACCAAGCCTAAATAATGTACATTGTGCCCAGGCAGTAAGGGATGACTTGCCTCCAATCTTGCCAGATAGTAGTGAGAATGTCCAGCACCTGGATGATTTTCAGGGTATATAAAGAAAAAAAAATAATAAACAATGTAGCTGTTGACCTGGTCTTGGGTTATGGCAAGATGTAAAATAGATCAGGCTATGTATTCCCACAAATTAACTATCAGTTTATCATAGACTGGAACCCAGAATGATGAGTAAATGAGTGCTAAATTGTTAGGGTTAGTTACTGGAAAATAGCGCTGAGGTAAATGTACATATTAAATATAGTCCATCCTAGGGCCCAATTAGCTGTTTAACCTCCGCAGCAGTGTGAGGTTCCAACAGGCCAGTGCTCCAGATGCTTATGCCCTTTGTGCGCTCTTAATCCAGTATAAATTAAATATGTTCATACAGACCAATTTCAGAGCACGTAATCTCCAGAAGTTAAAATCAGTCACAGCTGACCACTATCCATTGCACTTTCTCACTTGCCAAATGTCCCACGCACGGGATCCCGTCTCAACATGCAGCGTTGTGCCTCGACAGCCTGTTTCGCTACAAACGTACCTTTGTCAAGAGGCATTAAATTTATGAAACACAAAGACATTGTGGGGTGGGGGGGTATGGTCTTATGCGTGTAAAAAGTAAATGTTGCACCATGATTTGTGTTTGCTATGTGTAGAATTTACAACCCTCTCATTCAAAAGCAGTAGGTGAGCTTCAGCTTATAGGTAGTGATGGGCGAATCTCCCGCGATTCGCTTCGCCTAAAGATTCACGAATTTCTAGAGAAATTCGTGAATCGGCGAAAAATTTGCAAAACGAGTCGCGGGACGCTTTTGACGCACGTCGCATCAACTTTGACGCGCATCGCGTCGTTTATGGCGCGTCGCGTCAAAAAGGACGCGCGACTCGATTTTTTGGTGAAATTTCGCTTGGCGAAATTTTGCTGGTGATTCGCGAATTTATTCACCGCGAATTCGACCCTGGCGAATAAATTCGTCCATCACTACTTATAGGGTATTTCATGATTTAGGAAAGAACTGTCCCATTAGTCCTCCTGCTTTTCACACAGATAACTTGTTAAGATGAGGGTCTCCTCAATCTAAAAGCGTTTTTTAACTGAATCAAAGGGGTTACTGAAATCTTCAAAGCTACATTTGAAAATTCTAATCATACAGAATGATTCAATGCAAAGAAAAATGTATGCAAAACAGAGATAACTGAAACAAAGAATATACTCTACTTACCAAGGAGTCTTTTTGGGGTAAATTTATCAAAGAGTGAAGTTCCACCACTAGAGGGAAATTCCAGTGCTCTCCATTTCTTTGAAAGGCCTATTTATCAATGGATGAAGTGAAAGTTCACCCTTTGATAAATACGCCTTTAAAAATCCCATAGAAATGAATGGAGACCGGCGGAATTTCCCTCTAGGGGCGGAACTTCACTCTTAACTTCACTCTTTGATAAATATACCCCAATATTGTCTTTCAGTATTTCTGGATCAAGAAAAATAACACATATAGGGTCATTTTTTAAATGGGTAGGTGCAAGCACTGAAGCTTTAAGGCTAATATCAAACATTGCATTTTCTCTGCCAGCACAAATATAAACCAGCAGAGAACCCCCACAATCCATTGTCATCCATGGTGGGCTTTTCAGCAGCATTGAAAGCCATGGCATGCCTTCTATTTCTGATTTTTGGGCAGATTCAGACAGAATTTAAAGCAAATTGGCATCTTCTGATCCACTGATGGAAAAAACAACATGTTTGACATTAGCCTGATGGGTGCAACATTTTGGTCATGCAAGCTGTACTGGGTACCCTAGTGCCTTAAACTACCGAAACTCCTAACGACCTGAATGACATACAAGCCAGTTGTGCACCAGCCATGTTAGAGTCCTGTGCGGGTCCATTTTTTGGGACCCGTGCCCAACCCGTACCCGCAACCTGCAATCCGCAACCCGGACCTGCGACCCGCATTCTTACCCGCTTGGACCAGCGACCCAAACCGTACCCGCAACCTGCAATCTGCAACCCGGACCCGCGACCATCAAGAATCAGGAAGTGCTGTCATTGTAAACCGGAAGTGACATCATCAGTAGTAGACATGCTCAGAAAAAGGAGTAAAAATCACTATGGCGAGGATCCGCAACCTGACCTTCAACCCGCCAACCTGCAGAACCACCGGCCGTTTCTATACCCACACCCAGAAATTCTACGTGCAACCCGCAGGGTACCGCGGGAATTTGCGGGTGACCCGCGGGTACCCGACCCGCTGCAGGACTCTACACCAGGTAATGTACAGCTATCTTGACCAAAATGTTGCACCCATCAGGCTAATGTGTTGCCCAAGTTCTATCCCTCCTTTAGGCACAGCCAATCACAGGCAGTTCCACATACAGAAGAAGCACAAGGTGCAAATAAAGAGCCACATGGTGCATTCTGGGAAAGCAAAATTGTATTTTATGCCTGTTTTTGCACTTAGTACCTTGCAGCTTGTTAAACAACCATGTAAAACTTTTTAATACAATATGTTTTGTATGACTTAATGCTGGAATACAATACATCTATCTAGGATTAACTGACAATGAATTTTAAATAACTGGAAAACCAAGGCATTACAAAACAAAGCAATATGTTGGCATACTTTAAAAGAGTCAATAAATTATAGGATGAGAATTGAAATGTGCTGAATAAAATGTGTCATTGATAGGAAAAGATCCAAATTTTGAAAGGGGTTTGAAAGATTTCCAAACAGGAAAGATATATCACTGGCTTAAGGCATGTAGACATCCCCATACCATTCACTATGCAAAATATGTGTATCTGATACTTCAGAGGGAAGACTGTAATCTGACTAAACATACAGGATTGCGCACTAAAAGAATATTTATTTTTTTAGATATGGATCAGCCATAGACAAAAAAGTTATAGGACATAGATAATGTTGGTTATCAAGTACACACATCATCTACTGGAAGT
The DNA here is from genome assembly GCA_024363595.1 of Xenopus borealis. NCBI lineage: Eukaryota > Metazoa > Chordata > Amphibia > Anura > Pipidae > Xenopus > Xenopus borealis. The sequence goes on from CM044441.1 coordinate 34,462,509, forward strand.
AAAAATAAGGGGGACAAAAAATAACCTGGAGCCAATTTTCACTATTACTCTAACTGATAATGATGATCTTACTCAGCTCTTTCTGAGCCATTTTCACTATTACTCTGCTCATAATGATCTTACTTAGCTCTTAAAAGACCTTACATATGTTACCTGTCTGTCTACTGTACTTGCATGATTTTCGAAGCGCAGTACTTGTCTGGAAATTTTATATATATATATATATATTCGATCGTCGAATGATTGAATATCCAATGCTAATCGAATATCGAATAGAAACAAATTATTTTTGGGGAATAATAGTAAATTTGCCCCTTAAGGTATGAAGATCAAAATTACAGAAAGAGCCGTTATCTGGAATGCCCCAGGCCCTGAGCATACTAAATAACAGAACCCATACCTGTACTATGTCTATTGTAAACGCCAACATGGTTCTAAAAAATTTAAGCAAGGGAAATTTAATTTATTGATATCAGAAGATTCAAAGGCAATAGGAACTGCTTTGACAATTTCATTTAAAAAAAGTAAATACAATTTTAATTGAATATTATTGAATGCTGCTACTTCTTTCGCTCTGGATTGAAGTGTATGCAGATATTCAAAGCAAAAGAAGAAAATTCATAATGGGCTGCTATATTTGAGTTATTTGGTTTAATATGGTTCATTGAGTGCTGTATGCACACATTTCCCCTGTGCAGATGGTGACTGAAATCAATATCAGACCTTTTGGTAAGAGTTCAAATTTCCTGGAGGTGTTGGAATGTCTGTAAAACATCAGATGCCCTTTTGGTTGTTTTTTATAAATAAATACTAATTCTCTGATGAATTGACATTTCGTTTCATTTAGGGAAATGGTTGACAGGATACTGGGAAAGCCATTGTAAAAAATGTCTGCAGGTCTCTGGCAGCTATCTGCCTTCCGTGGAGAAAACCGCCCTTCACTCTTTGGCCACAGACCAGCCTGTTTTTCTTTGTGCTTTTTCCAGAAAGGAAGATCAAATATGTGATCCTACTCCAAAGCTATTAATATTTTTATAGCATATAATTGTTCAAAGTTGGAACCCCAGCATCTTTCTTTTTTCAGTCTAATAGGTTTCCTAAAATTGTAGAATATTTTAAAGTCATGCAGCTTTCCTGTTGCAGAGGAACTCTGATGTGATTGATTAGGTCTGTATTAATCTCGTGTGTTACTGTGGGTAAAGAGACATTTCCTACTGTCTGTGCTTTCAGCAGCCTGTTGCATAATGTCATTTCAACATGACTGCGCTGTATGGAGGTGGCGCAGTATTTTTACATATGTTCTTGCACTACAGCAGATAAATGTATGTTACTGTACTTTTTATGAACACAATGTCCTAATTCTCAATGACAATGTATAGGCCATGTTAAAATGTTCTAAAGATCTTGTATTAGATATGTCTTTCACCAAGATTGTGGTAACATTCTCATTGCATTTATTAATTTAAAAATGTTTAGCACTACAGGTATGGGATCTGTTATCCGGAAACTCGTTATGGAAGGCCATCTCCCATTTTAATCAAACAATTATTTATTTATTTTTTAATGATCTGCTTTTTCTCTTTCATAATAAAACAGTACCTTGTACTTGATCCCAACTAATTTCTTATTTAAGGCAAAACAATCGGGTTTATTTAGGGGCAAATTTTCTATTATTCCCCAAAAAATGTCATTTCTACTCGATATTCGATTAGCATTCGATTTTCGACTGTTAATCGAATAGTTCTAGGCTACCTTTTATTCGATATTCGATCATTCGACGATCGAATAAAAATTTATTCGATCAGTCAAATAAATAATTCGACTAAACGAATAAATCATTCTATCATTCGAATGATTCATATGATTCGAACAATCGAAGACTTCGATCGTATGAATCCTATTCGATCAGGACTTAGCCTCAGAAGCCTATGGGAGTGCTCCCATAGGCTTCTATTGCAATTCGGTAGGTCCAATCTGCCGAAGTAGGCAATCGAATAAACTTTAAAAATAAAATCCTTCGCTGGTCGAATGATCGACTATTCGTTCATTCGACTCTATTCGAATGTATTCGATCGCTCGACCATTCCCTATTCGATGATCGAATATGCCAAAATTTGCATATTCGACCAAACGAATAAATCCTACGTTCGAAATTCGATCTAATAAACTTCGAATCCTTCACGTGAATTTTGTAAATCGGCCCCTTAATGTTTAAACCATTTTTAAGTAAATTATGGAAAGACCACTTATAGCAAAGGTCCAATATCCCAAGAATTCTGGATATGTCCTGGGATTGGGTACAATTTAGAAATCTATAAATTTAGAAATCTGTAGATGCCAGAGTTATTTTTCATCAGGTGATATATGGTTATAGGTCTGATAGAAGATCATAGAAAGGGTTAAGCAATCTGTTTTCAGGCAACAACTAACTCCCTCAATAATGTCCCTGAGCCTGATTACCCAGTTATTGTTACTTTTGCATAAAGAACATACTGCCTCTAGTTGCAAATACATGAAATGTAGTGTTTCACAACAACATATAAACAGTATGGAGTAATATTCTGCAGTAGAGCCAATTCCCAATAGTAATAGCTCTGCTCTGGTGCAGTCCAATGGTTTTTCCACCTTGGACCTTCAGATTTTGATGGACTATAACCTCCAAGCATGCTTTAACTCTTCATACTGTAGTTATGTTGCAGCATTCTGACAGACCTAGGCAGTACCTAAAAAACCAAGCATCAAATGTGTTACTACACCCAATCATGGCAATGATCAATTCAATGAATACTTATGCCTCAATATGAACTGAATAGAAACTGTAACATTTCCTATTGGCTAAAGCAGGGCTGTCCAAACTTTTGGCTTCGAGGGCCACATTGGAAGAAGAAAAATTGTCTGGGGGCCACACATGAAATACACAAACACTTTTGATTTGTAAAAGTAAAGAAAATACACAAAAAACTATACCAGGTGGATAACCAGATGGAGCTATAGACTGGGTGATGGAACACCTGGACATTAAATAGACTTATTATTATATTATTATTACTAACTGGGCAATGGGCAGAGTCCCCTCCTTCTATATCCTTTGCAACATGAAGTTTTCTCGAGAACTAAACGTTTCAAGCTGGGCCTCATTCATATCCATCCTGGGCCGCATTTGGCCCTGGGACCACAGTTTGGACACCCCTGGGCTAATGCATTTGTCAGTAAGATGCTTATATCTTTTCCACTTGGTTTAAAATCTTAATTTTAGTAGAGTACCAATGACACCATTATGTCCTATGTGGTCTTTTTTCTGAATACAACCTCTGAGTAGGCCCCCAGACTGATAATTAGCATCTTGAGATATGGTTTGCTGTGTACTTACACTCCACAATGTTCTATATATTTGTATTTCTATAATTAATTACATTGATTTCATAAGATAAATCATGGTACAGGTGTGGAATCTGTTATCTGGAAACCCATTATCTAGAAAGCTCTGAATTACAGGAAGGACATCTACCTTAGAGTTCAATTTAAATAATGATCCACATTTTTACATTTGTCCTTTGACTTGTATTTGATATTATTATAATTAGCATGTACAGTATTTATTTTGCAGAGCTGTGATACCAATTAATTAATTTTTATTGGAGGCAAACCTTATTGGGTTTATTTCCAGAAAACCCCAGATCCTTGAGCATTCTGGATAGCAGGTCCCATACATGTAGTTTATTTCATTAGGTACATAGTTACATAGTTACATAGTTAAATTGGGTTGAAAAAAGACCGAGTCCATCAAGTTCAACCCCTCCAAATTAAAAACCCAGCATGCATACACACACACACAAACATCTCCACTCTTTCAAACACAAACCATATATGCCCATAGCTATACTAACTGTAGAGTTTAGTATCAAAATAGCCTTTGATATTATGTCTGTCCAAAAAATCATCCAAACCCCTCTTAAAAGCATCAACAGAATGAGCCATCACAACATCACCCGGCAGTGCATTCCACAACCTCACCGTCCTGACTGTGAAGAACCACCTACTCTGCTTCAAATGAAAGTCCTTTTCTTCTAGTCTGAAGGGGTGGCCCCTGATATTTGTCTATAATGTCCTCGAATATATTTGTAAAGTGTAATCATGTCCCCTCGCAAGCGCCTTTTTTCCAGAGAAAACAACCCCAACCTGGACAGTCTCCCCTCATAATTTAAGTCTTCCATCCCTCTAACCAGTTTAGTTGCACTTAGTCTCTGCACTCTCTCCAGCTCATTTACATCCCTCCTAAGGACTGGAGTCCAAAACTGCACTGCATACTCCAGATGAGGCCTTACTAGGGATCTATAAAGAGGTATAATTATGTTTTCATCCGTTGAGTTTATGCCCTTTTTTATGCAAGACAGAACTTTATTTGCTTTAGTAGCTACAGAATGACACTGCCCAGAATTAGTCAACTTGTTATCTATAAAAACCCCAAGATCCTTCTCACTTAAGGAAACTCCCAACACCCTGCCATTTAGTGTATAACTTGCATTTATATTATTTTTGCCAAAGTGCATAACCTTGCATTTATCAACATTGAACCTCATTTTCCAGATTGCTGCCCAGTTTCCCAACTTAGACAAATCACTCTGCAAAGTGGCAGCATCCTGCAAGGAACCTATAGCTCTGCACAATTTAGTATAATCTGCAAAAATAGAAACCGTACTTTCAATGCCCACATCCAGGTCATTAATAAACAAGTTGAAAAGCAAGGGACCCAGTATAGAGCCCTGCGGTACCCCACTAACAACACTGGTCCAATTAGAAAATGTTCCATTTACCACCACTCTTTGTAGTCTATCTTTTAGCCTGTTCTCTATCCAGGTACAAAAACTATGTTCAAGGCCAACATTCCTTAATTTAACCAGTAACCTTCTGTGTGGCACTGTATCGAATGCTTTAGCAAAGTCTAAGTAAATCACATCCACTGCCATCCCAGAATTGAGGTCCCTGCTTACCTTCTCATAAAAAGAAATTAAGTTAGTCTGGCAAGATCTATTACGCATAAAACCATGCTGGCACAAACTCATAGTATTGTTATTTGCTATGAAGTCCAGTATCCTATCCTTAATTAATCCTTCAAAAAGCTTTCCTACCACTGACGTCAGACTAACTGGCCTATAGTTTTGAGGCTGAGAATGGGATCCCTTTTTGAATAGCGGCAATTCGCCAGTCTCTCGGCACCATGCCAGACCTCAACGAATCCTGAAAAATTAAGTATAGAGGTTTGGCAATCACAGAGCTAAGTTCGCTAAGTAAACTTAATGTTCAATTAGAGGTCATGGTACCATTTTAGCTGTTCAAACATTGGCTAATCATGGATTCCTGTATTGCATGGCTATCTAATCCAGCTGCAACATTAGTAATTTAAATCAAAACAATCCATGCAGCCTTAAAAGGCATCAAAAACCTAAATCTTAAATGCAGCCATAGCTTAAATGTGTAACAGAGCTGCTATAAATTCTAGACATACAGTAATTCTATGATACATTCTCTGAAGTTGTCTGGACACCCACCCCCACCCCAGTCCCAGAGTGATGTCCCCTTGACTACAAGCAAACGTCTCTGTTCATCACATGTGGATTGAGCATTTACACCAATCTAAAGCTTAGGGAGAATATCATAATAATTTTGACAGGCTAGAGGAAGGAGGCACCCAACATACAAAGGAGGTAGAGGTCCTACATTGAAAGGTCATATGGATTGTCTATCTTCAGCTGCGATTTTAGTTCGGAGTATGAACTTCTGTGGTCATGAAAAGATTAATATGTAACATATATGCTTGACAAAGGATCCCAATGCTTTAACCTGCCTATAACATCACTAATAAATAAGAAAACCATATCTTTCTTCTTATGAAACATTTTTTCCCTGTAAGGTCTTTAATCAAGATCTTTAATTAGATAAAGCATGATATAGATGAGGGGATTTGACCCCATTCCCATGTGCAGGATGGAGAGAAAAGCTACCAACTGAAGTGATGCACGTCTACGCAGAACCATATGGAAAACAGAGGTCTTCAAGGAATAGGAGAATTAAATACTTAAAAAAAGATGGAAAGATACGTGTCATTTTGTTCAGAGCATTTTACTGTGGAATGATTTATCCCTGTTCAGTGCTAAATCTCTGTACAGTATTTTATTCCTTCTTCCTCTTGTCTGGCTGTTTTACTGTCTTCTGCTGGCCTGGGGGATGGTGTGACCAGATTAAATCCCTTAGTTTTAACTAAGAAAATAGTCACCAAAACTGCAAGAGATTTCAGCTAACATTGAACTGGAAAGAAAATGTGATGTCTGTGCCCACAAAAATATCAAGTACAGGTATTTTTAAAGAAGCACAGATTGAAGCAATTACTGCAAGATCACAGCGCTGCACAATATGTTGGTGCTATATAAATACATGTCAATAATAATAATAAAGTGTATACCTTTTTATTAATTTTTTAATCTAATAAAATATTTTAATTTGATGCCCCAACAGTTCAAAGCACATTACTGGTGTACGACGACAAAACCACCAAGAAGAATCACAATGTATTTGTAACGAACTCACCTGGTGGTCTAGTGGGGAGACGGCAGGGACGCCTGCCGCCCCCTCGGCGGGGACGCCCGTCACAGCAGGTTCCTGCCTCCTCGCATTGCCGGCAAACTAGAGGCGCGCGCCGCGTGTCTCGGCAGCTCTTAAAGGCGCAGGCGCGCTGACGCATGACGTCAGTGCGCAATGGCGCCAAATTTGAAAATATTTAAAGGGATTTTCTCTGCAATGCGCTGCCCGTGATAGGATCTGTTCCTGGTGCCTAGTACCTGTGCTGAAAAGCTTCTATTTGTTACTGACTACCTGTATTGACCCTGCCTGTCTTTGACTACTCTGATATTCTGTATCCTGACCTGTGCCTGTATTTGACCACCGATTCTGCCTCATCCTTGTCTGATTGATTACCTGGTTTGACCCTTTGCCTGCCTGACTACTCCTAGCAATCTGCCTGCCTCGACCCGGCCTGTTTGACCACAAACCTGTCTATACCTGTCTGTACCGTGATCTTTGGCCTTATTGACTTTACAGCTGTGCCCCTTTGCTTGCCCAGAACCATTCGCCTTGCATCTCTCGTTTTAAGACCTGGCGGCATCCAATTAGCCAAGGGCTCCTCCCAAGGTGAAAGGCGGCTGTTATAGGCAGAAGCACGAGCCTAGACCAGGGTGCTTGGCATTAGTTCTGGGTTTAGGGTGCCAGCCGTGACAGTATTATAATATAATATTGATTCTAAATGATGTAAATGTTTTGGTATTGCTCCATACCTTTTCAGCCATCTGAATTATATGGTTTGCGCAAATTTAATTGGTCAACTGAAAAAAATTCCCTGTCACTTAAGTTTCTACAACTTAAGTGTCCATCTTAGCTGACAATTCCACTACTATCACCGCAGGCCCAGTGTCTTGAGGTTATCCTAAACTCTGCACTGTCCTTCACTCCTCATATTGTCACTTATCAAATCATGTCTCTTCCACCTAAGGAACAGCTCTAAAATATGATCAATTATCACCCAAGATGCCTGCAAAATTCTTTTTCACTCTCTCATCATATCACGTCTAAACTACTGTAACCCTCTTTTAATTGGCCTTCCCCGCCAGAGACTGTCCCTTCTCCAGTACATAATGAACACTGCCACAAGGCTTATACACCTCAACTGCTCCTCCTCTGCCATGCCACTCTGCAAATCCCTGCACTGGCTTCTGCTACCTTTAAGAATAAAATTCAAATTAATGACCCTGACATTCAAAGCACTGCTTACTACGCTCCTCTACTGACCTGCTACTCAACTCTTCTCTTATTTCTCACATGCTCGCATTCAAGACTTTGCAAGGGCTGCACCCCTCCTCTGGAATTCTTTCCCACAGTCTGTCTCAACTTTTCGGCTTTCAAAAAATCTCTTAAAACAGAGAAGCCTACCCTCACTCTGCTTAACTACCAAATACAATACCACACACTACTTCTCTCACTCACATAATTCTGATCTTGCCCATATCTTATGTCTGTAGCGCACCCGTAGGTGTAGCTGTGTTAGATGGGTCCTGCTCTCGTCCACCTCTGGT